>CM021102.1:136179314-136626645 GCA_007115665.2 Sequoiadendron giganteum | reverse complement strand
AATGGAAAATATTTAACCTCGGTGATCCAATGGTCTTCACAATGTTGAAGATTTGCACGTGCAAAATGTTAGTTATAAAAAGGGGGCCATCGCTAGGCACACGACAAAAGGGGACATGAAGATTAAGATTGAAACCTTCGGCATTTGATTGAAATATTTAATCCAAACTTAGGATATGACCAAAATTTTGAGAAATTTCAGCTCGTATTAAGGTAAAGCCCAAAAGACTTAATGACATTTTGAAAAGGATGTAAAGGCCAAACAATGCCAAATTATTAACCTTATAAAATAAAGGAATCTCTAGAACCTAGGCATGTGGAAAATATCAAGTGATGGGCAACAAGAAACCCTAACCACAAAGGACCGGTCATCACAAGACTCAAGAATATAGTTGTTTTAAATCAACCAAAAATGGGTGACAATAGGTCAACTGCGAAACATAAAAATTACAAAGGATTTAGATTTAAGGTTTTCAGAAAGGGTTTTAGCAGCACAAAAACCTGTAAGGAATGATAATAAACCAAACCCTAAGCCCAAGGACATGAAACTAACCAAATTTTGTAGAATTTTGAGATGGAAGATAAAGCATTTTTAGGGGTTCCACTAGTGGCTCCTGTTTGGGATGTTTGTACGTCTATAATAGAGTGAGATCAAAAAATATCAAGGTGAAGTAGACTAAGCATGAGGATCAAAAACCAAGGACCTACCTAGACAGGTCAAGAAGACTAGACCAAAGTAAACCAACATATGTACAAAAAATTACAAGACTGTACAATGTTTTCCACACTCAAATTTTCTCTCAGAAGCCTTTTCTGATGTATAGGATTTTAACTTGCATATGTAATTTAATAGGCTTGAACTTCAATTGGTGGCCCCAGGCCCCCAAAAACATAGAACCAGTCTTTACCTCTATCAAATACCTTACTTTCTACTATTTTCACTGGGCCAAATATGGAAATATTGCTATGAATTTCCCACCAACTAACCCTGTTGTGGTCACTTCAATTAACCATTATTTCCATGTGTCTGAACTTTCCATTGTCATCATTAACTTTTTCCAATTGAAAACTATAATCATATATCAGCTGGAATTCATAATCATTGCAACACTTTACCTTGTTCAATTCATTATCATGTTCCACCAAACACTCATCCAGCTGGATTGAAAATTGAAAAAATTCATTGTCTACTTGATCATTAACATCATAGAAGGTATCAAATTTAGTTTTCACATCAAACTAAAAAATTTCATAAACACTTTGTTCAATAGTTTCATCCATAAACATATACTCTGGTTTATTGAAGGAAAATTGTAGCTCCAAATCTGAGCATTGTAAATCGGTTATACTGTTCCATGCCCCAAAATCCATGGTGTCTTGGCCCTTATTCAAATCAGGGTAATCACCATAAACAACATTATCAATAACATCCCATGCATCAAAGAATATTTCCATTTCAGGTTTAGTAACATTTTTATTAATCTTTTAGATAATTATTTAGCTCAATACAAAATATTTCAAAGGATGGCTCAAATAATTCAGAATTAATAAGGTCAACAACAAAGCACTCATGTGCATCATTGGTTGGCAAGTGGGTTGACCCAAATGTGAAATAGTCATTGTAGTCCATATTTTTTTCATTATCATTTGAACAAACACCTTCATTCTCTTTCACATCACTGCACTCCTCATTAGATGAAAACATGTCCATTTTGGTAAAGAGACAATCATATTCTATCTCATCAGTACTCTTATGAGCTAGTGGCTTCACATGTAGATCTGAATCAACAAATTTCTCTATGTCATGCACAACAATATTTTCCTTATACATTGTAAACACTTCCATCTCTGCATCACATAAATAATTAGGAGCAGTAGATACATGATCATGTTTATTTGCATCATGGTTAGCAACATCAACATTTTAATCATTTCTAACACAATGCTTGGGATTAGGATACTGAACACATATATTATTATCTTCAAAATCATCATCATTTCTTGATGACATACCTAGATTGCATTCTTGATATTCATTAAAAGGGATATGTTCATTCACTTGCAAGAAAGTGACATCGTGAACATGCCTATCATTACATCCCTCATGTGAAGAAATAGCCTCTAGATCATCCCCACAAAAGCATTCACAATCCTCAGAAAAATAATCTAAAACTTCACTCTCATCATGACCCACATTACAAGATGATTCATCACTACATGAATTTTTCTCATAATTTTCAAAGTGAATGCTTAAATTTCCATCTTCAATATTATTACCATTGATTTGTGATAAGGAATCAACACTTGCAAGTGCATTTTTATCTTCATTACTAGTATACATATTTGCATGTGTGTTGTGCATGGGTTGATTACAATCACCACTCTCATCCATACACCAAGATGGATGTTCATCTTTTGGTATACCCTCCTCAGTTGTATACATTTCTTTGTGAGCTTCCTCAATAGGATAACCACCATCAATATTTTGAGACATCATATTTTAAGCACAATCACACTTGGATCCCTCAACAATCCTCATATGATTAGGTATCTAATCAAAACCCCTTAGACTTCAACTCCTTTGGAAAGGTATCCAACCTTGGCTCAAAATTTTTACAAAACAAATTAATTCATGTTGAATCCCCAGTTCTGAAATTCTTGGGAACTTCCAACAAGGCATCCAAAAACATTGCAAATAGGTCATATGGTGATTCTCCTTCATGCCTTTTCATATTAGATGGTTCTTTGACACAAGACACTTGATCAACATTGCTCAAACTTTGTTGATATTCAACTTGAATCTCGCCATAATCTATGTGTTGTAGTGATGGCTAAGTTAAGTTAACATAATCATTATCATCTTGGCATTCTTTTATATTTTCATGAATTCCACTTATATGAGTCGTACTAGGATAATCAATGCTCACAACCATGTATCCTTTCATCATTGAATATTTCAAATTATTTTCAACATCCATAGAAAAGTTGGGCCTAACTATCATTCACATCTTCTTTTGGAAGTAATCACACAATTTTAAATATTGCGGTGTTCTCCTTGGTCTTATTTGTTTTATTTTAATGAATTGTTATAAATATTTCCCTTGTATATTTTTCCATTATCTATATTGTAGGAATGCATGGCTACTTCATGCAGTAATGATTAATTCATTGTGACTTTTTGAAATGTTGAATTAACCTAGATATGTTGTCAATATTTTAATTTTCAATGCATGGTTCCTTGATGCATTATTATGTGAAGTGATTTTAGCTCGTGTTTGAATCATGAAGGCTTTTCAAAACCCATATATCTAATGGAATGTTAACTCATGTTCCTCTTGCATCCATGTACTGAGTACCTCATCACTATCTATACTTTTATTATAATTTTCTAATTCAATCTCTCCTTCACTATTTGGGTCTTCTAACTCAGCTACGGTAGGTAATTTAGAGATCGAGTATATCAATCTTGAATTATCTTGTTCATCTCTTTCTATGGAAATTTAGTCCAAATATAAACTATCTTAATCATCTCTTAGGGGAATATGTACAACCTTAGTGTCATCATCAAATGGAATTTCCTCTTTTCTAGAATCCCCTACTCCATTTTCAATTACAAACCATTTCAGAACTACTAGTTCTTAGAATGTAACAAAAAGGTTCCTTCATCTCTACCACTTCTAAGTCTACTATCAATTTAAGGTTCTGCACATTAACCTCAACATTCTTCTATGTATCGATTGTCTACATTCCAGATCCATCTACTAAGTTGATATTACATGGAGTTATTTCTAATTTAAGTGTTCGCAGTTTCTCCCAAGTTGTTTCTATTATAATATTTATTTATGCACCCAAACCTACCATGACATGTTTTACCTTGTGGTTATTTTAAAAGTGCAATTATTAGTAATTTGGTCTATTCTTCCAATTTTGGTCTCTTGATATTCTATGAACTTGTAGTTCTTTAGGTATTTTATTGTTCTAATATTTACCCAATTGTTCTAATTTCACTAATAAATCTTTCTATTATGTTTGGGAAGCCAAATTCTTCAACATGATCACCTCTTCCTATGAAAAAATCCTAATTTCTTTATTTTATTTTTTTATAATGGCATGTTAGTGTTTTCCAATACTCTATAATGCTATTATTTTGTAGACCGAAAGAGGCTATAATTTTCTTCTTCTGAATTTGAAGCTTCACTTATCTCCTTGTTTATTGTTTTCTTATTTTTATTAATATCAATCCCTTGTCGAGTGAGTACCGCTACTAAGTATTTTTGCTTATTTTGTTTTCTATTTTTCTGAGGTCTTATCTCTAGTTGGTATTCTTTTGAAATTTTCCTCATTGGATGTATTTGATGACCAATTTTTTTTTATCTTTGACATCCTCTAGCCCATTGCAAATGGATTATCCTAATAACCCTTTCTCCCTTATTCATCCCCTACAGATCATCACTTTTAGATATAGGTGGAGAATTATGAAAGTATTATTGAGCCCTTTCATAATTATATAACTCATTATATTGATTACCATAGAATGTACAACTCTTCTTTTTGTTAGACCAACATTCTCTGGCATAGTGATAGGCATAGGGACCAAGCTATTTTCTAGTGTAGATCAGGCTCTATCCAACCTCTCCATTGCGCTCAGAAGGCCTCAAAACCTATAGATCACCTGCCCATTCGTCCGATTTGGACATATTCATCCTGAGAGCCATCAAAGGTATTTTTAAGGGTTTGCAAAATCAATCGTACTTTCCGTACAATTTGAAGAAAATATCATCCCTTGCAGTTGTCCTCTGAGGCAAAACTTTTTTAGTCGCAGGCATTTTTTATTTCAAAAAATTAGGCTCATATTTGGTAAAAAAAATATTATTTGGGTATTCTCTATAGTTTGCAGAAAAATATTTTTCGGAGCGACCTGCATTTTATTATCTAGTCGGCATAAATAATTGGGCTTAAATATATCAATTTTGATTTTTAAATTGCTTTTTACAATATTTAAAAATCAAACAATATTGGTGTTTTGTCGGCCATTCATTTTTTCCACAGGTTTGTAGAAAATCCGTCGGACGGTACCATGTGTTGTCAGTCGCATACATTTGACAGCCTATTTGCCGAATGCCATACCACCGGTCACATCATACCAGCCACGTCCACTGGCTTCCATCACCGGCCGGAACTCTACTCACTGCCGACATTCACTTCCTCACCAGCACGCTCACTCCTCCCACCGCCAACATTCACTTCCTCATCGGCACGCTCACTCCTCCCGCCAACATTTTTTCCCAGCAGCACCGCCCCGCCACCGCCCACTTTGCCCGATGACGGTTCTCTATTTTTTTGCCAGCTAGCCCCATAGTCATTTCAATGATCGGGGGCTGAAATTTTTTAAAATCCTGGGTGCTTATTTTTTTGCACCTGTTTAGCCTACAGGCCCTAATAGGGCAAATTTTTTGAAATCGCCATATCTTCGCACCATTGTGTCAAAATTCGACAAACAAGATATCGTCGAAAAGAGGATTTCGTCTACTTTCTAGTGGTGCAATCTCTTTTGCAGAATTTATCTGTCAGAATATTCGACAGTCACCTGAAGTCAAAACCCTAGTTTGGACATAAAGGCTCATATCTTTGCAACCGTTGATCAAAATTCAATAATCCCAGTGGCATCAAGAAGGTAATTCAGAGCTCTTTTCATCTGTCCATCCACTTTGATCAATTTCAGCTCCAGGTACTCTTGCATTGGTTTTGTTCAATTTGGTGCATTTGTTCAATAACCTGGATATCCTGAAGGTTGAGAAAAGGTTTTTTGTTTTGGGTGGCATCACTTCAGTTGCATATCAGCTTTGGAAGTTTCTATTTATTGTTGAAGGTCATTTTCTTTGTAATTTTGGAGAAATTTGTTTGTACATTATGGGCCTTGCATATTATCCTTCTTTGACTATGTTGCACATGGGAAACTATAAACAATGGCGAGATGGGATCATCCACCATCTCCAATCACTTGCATTGTTTCCACATCTATTTCATATAGCTCCCCATTTGAGTGAAGGTATTCATGAGTTTGCTTGGAGTTGCAACAGATACATTGTCTTAGAGATCATTGGAATGCAAGTTGATTATGATGTTTTGAGTTCTATTGATCATTGTGATAGTACTCACATCCTTTGGACTAAGATTTGGGAGATATATGGAGATTCAAATACTCCACCCTTCCCTGATGGTCATGATTTAGAATGTCATATTTCAGATCAAGTACCCCATGATGATATTGCTATGCAGGAGGTTGTTTGTTTGGATTGCCTTTAATCTTTCGAAGAGGTTGGAAAGGTTGCTTCAGATGATCCTTCTACTCCATCAGAGACTATTGGCATCCCTTCACATTCAGTAATTACTTGTCCAAAGTCATTGATTGAGGCTTCCATCATCATCATTCATTAGGATAAATTCCATTTTCTAGACTTAACATCACAGGATGGCTTTGTTTCAGGTATCACTGACTTGGCTACTTCTACAGGATTGGAGAACATTCTTGAGGGGATATCACTCCTCTATTCATATCATACTTTGGAGAGTTTTCTAGAGTCTCTTCATCTTTGTATCTCAACCTTACTTGGAGATCTTGAGACTATCTTGGAGGCACTTGCTTTCTCTTTAGAGATTTCATATATGAGACTTCCTCCATCTTCATCAGAGTTTCTTTTGTATCTACCATTGGATTGGCTTCAGTCTTCTCTCAGTGGTTTTGAGGACACTTCATTATGGGGGGAAAATCAAGTCTTCATCTATTCCTTCGATGGAAGGAACATCACAATGCAGTCTTTGGATCATGTTCAACATTAGTTTCTGCATCATCCTGATTTTTCACCTTCTACATTGATTGGGTATGTACCTGAGTGGATTGTGGCATCCTCATCTTCATCAAGCAAGGAGACACATGAGAAGCTTTCAAAGACATCATCAACATTCATATACATCCTTCCTTCCTTCAATTCCTATCCGGAATGGGAAGCATCTCTACACTTGCATCTGGTTTTGTTTCTTTTGAAAGGGAGACAAGTTGTTTGTCGACATTGGATCATGTTTTGTCTACATACACTTACCTTTTTTGCAGGTGATCACATTTTTCGGGGGGGCTATATTGTCTCTCTATTTCCCTCCTATGGGGGGGGGGGCATTGATTGTATTGTATCCATGTGATGATTGTTGTCCTTGGGGGGATGATGTTGAGTCCTCCAATCATCACCTTTTGCATTTTATCTCCTTTTCTGGAGAGGGGTTTTCTTCCCACTAGGTTTTCCCCTTATTTTCTTTGTTTGTGGGAGATTGTTGCATTTTCATCCTATGTACATGGGTACCTAAAATGGCCATCAGTCGGGACCCATCATCATCATACAAAATTATTGCATTTTGTTTTCCTCTCTAAGTTTCACTTATGGGGGAGTGTAATTGTAATTAATTATTTATTACACTAGCATAAGTTAACTTAGGTCTTAATTAATCATATTAGTCCTAGGTTTCATTTAATCATTTAATAATGTTGTTGAGATAAGATTCCCTTCTATAAGATGAGTTTTCTTTTCTAGAACTTATCTCCATCTTTTTATCATTCCCTAGGTAGTTGGTTAGGGTTTCTCGTTGTCACATGAAGTGTGATTTGAACACTTGGCAACATCCTTTGCATTCTAGGTTTAACACTTGCCTATATAATCAAGCATATGTACTCTTTGTAAAATATCTATCTAGATCATCATAATAGAATCTCTATTTGAATGCCATTATCATACTTTCTCTGTGGATGATTATTTCTTCCTGGAAAAGGTCCTCCATTGAAGACTACAGCTTCATCAAGGACACCTGTGCATCCATCATTTCAACATTATCATCCTGGTAATTTTGTGGAGATGTATTTTTCAATGCATTGGAATTATTGTTACTCCTCCATGGTGGTTGTATATATCCCACATCATATGTATACAAGGGTTTATCCACAAGTCCCTTGACATAAGCGATATTCCATGCAATCTCTATCATATTTTGGGTATTGTAGGCATCTAGGGTCCAAATGATCATCTCCATTTCTTAGGTGGAATATTTTATATGCATAGTTTTTTGAATCATGGTCATTAAATTCTTTGCATAATCCACAATATACTAATTGAAGCTTCTTTGGTATTATTTGGATCCCCACTTTGATTTTATCTTTCCTTTTTTCTCCTTGTTCCTTTGGGTAGTCATTTCTTAAATGACCTTATTTTTAATAGTAAGAGCACTAGATATTTTTTTTTTATCTTATTGGCATTTTCTCTTGCCATTATGTCTTGGCACAAGGTAAGTTTATCAACTGTTAATTGTAACTTCTCTATTATTTCACTTGATGATGGTGTTTTCTACACAAAAACAACTCAGATAGAATATGATATCCTATCTCTCTTGAAAGGTAAATCTCTATGGGAAAAGAGATAACCCCAAGGTCTCTAATGTTAGGTCTTGAAAATGTAAATAAAGCAGCTCAGAGATAATGTGAAAATGTTGGTAATCACAAAGGGACCTTACTACAAGAAAATACTGGACTCGAATTTATTAAATCTAACAATATGTTGATACTTCAAAGCCTAAATATAACACAGATAATAAAAGAAATAACAAAAGATAAGGGTTTCAGAGATAATTCTAAGACTAATTCTAACCCTAAGATTAACAATGCAAAATATAAGATGCTCGAAATGGACCAATCCCTTAGAAACTAATTCCTATTTAACCAGATAAATCTGCAATCTAACAGAACTAGTGCAGTCTTCTAAGGTGCTAAAGATTTTCAAATCATGCATATTCATTCAAGACAACCCCATTGCAATTGAAATGAAAAAACATTCATAATTGAACAAAGCACATATTTTTTAAGTCCAGGCTAACTTTGCAATGCAACTAAAAATCAAATAAATGCCAAAATTATGGACTAGAGATTGCTGCAAACACTTCAAGCAAAAACCCTAAACATCATCAAATCATCTAACATCAAATAACTTAAGAAATTTTAAAGATAGAACATCAAGAACCATGCTAGATTAAACTCAACACAAGAATGGAACCAAATCACAATGTCTTTTCTTGTATTAAATCATCCAAAGTGGCAACAATTCCAGTCTTTTGTAACAACACTTGCTTGAAAAGATAAACTAAACTCTAAATCTAATTCTTGCTCTTACAATTCTCTCTAATGTGAAATTCATCTAACTTAACCCTACAAATGAGGCATAACACCAAACTTATAGAGAACCCCCCAAGATATGTTAGCCTAATTAGGGTTTACAATAATAAATGGCTACATAATAGGCCGGCAAAGAGAAACTCGAAGAATATGAAAATTCTGCCAAATGCATGCAAAGGAAGAGGAGAAAATAATGGGGAAGCAAAAATTTTGATGTAGCCTTGCATTAACTAGTTCCCCCCCTTATCTTTAGCATGCTCCACCTTATCCTGCACCAACAATAACACCCTATCCAAGTCGGCAATAGGTGGCATAGGCAAAAACCTAACTCTCCTCTCAAGGAACTTGATATCATCTCTTGACTGTTTTATTATATTATCTCAATCCACCCTATTAGTTTGATACCTATCAATGAATGCAATGTAGGTTGCAACATCATCCAGTTGATGCTCGGTAATAGGGCCCTCACTAATTGAAGAATATACATCCCACCACAATTTTCTTAACTGGTTCAGGTTAAGATGCTTTGGAGCAAATTTCTTTCTCCCTGTCATCACTTCAAAGAAAGAGATACACCTATTGTAGATATCAGTCAAAGTGTCCTCAATCTACCATCCCTGTTTATATATCTTCTTCAATGCCTTTTGCCTCATTTGTAGAATTTCAAACCATTCCCAAGGCTCTACAATTCTCGAGGAAGGAAGAATTCCATCCTTTACCAATTGATCCTCAGTGTGTTCCATGATAGTCCTTGTCTTTTGTAGCAGGAGATCTGTATCTTCCTTATCCTGAGTCAACACACCCTTCAGCCAATCCAATGACCTCTTTGCATCTCCTCCAATCAAAAGGATGTATTTGATAGAATTATCTCCCTTAGTTTGCACCCCCTGCAACCAACCGGCTGTAGCATGTGTGGTATTCTTCATTTTTCCCAAATATGATATGGTCTCCTAGGGTAAGAATCCTGTAGTAGATGAGGAAGTACTGATCGATTGCAAGGGTTTCATCAAATCTTGCAAATATCTCTTGAGTTTCTCATTTTCTTTCACTAAACCTGATTTAGTCTGTGCCTCTTTCCTTAATCTGCCAAGGATGACAACACTAGATCCTTCATACTCTTCAATGTCTTAGTCCATGGAAGCATGCCCAAGATTGATAGTCTGCATGCTATGATCCTTTCTAGACACCTCATCTATATCCTTTCTAGGAGTAGGAGTAGCAATGTGGACTACCCTCTTATTCTTATCATCTCTCTCAATCCTGGACATGACTCTGGATTTCTTTCCAATATTTTCTAGTAGGTCATCCCAATTGGGAGGACTATCATCCACTACAATCTGTTTAACTAGAGCAGTGGATTCTGATTGTAATTTGTCCGATCCATCTTGTTTTTGTTGAACATTGGGTGCACTCTTCTCCATGCTAGGTTCCTCAGGAATCCTGTCAGCTGAATCATCCTTATCTATATTATGTTCTTCCTTCTCATGTACTGGTGAACGAGTCTTAGATGGCACTTCCTTCTCAGGATAAGGTCTATCCTATTCAACTCCTGCAGGTGAATCCCCACCAACTACCAAGGGAGACTGCAAAACATTATCTATCTCTACCTCAACATTGTAGAGATCACCCTCTTGGAATTCTTCCTCATCAAGGTCCTTAGAATATTTAACATCTTTTGGTTCATTTGGAATATTTCCAGTCTCATGAAGAGGAGGGATGTCTTCATGGTTGGTGGAAGGAGTAGTCATGGGAGAACTTTCTTTTGGTGCAAGATCCTTGGGGGAAGGAGTCCTTGACCTCCTAGTGTATACTTGTGTCTTTTCCCTCGAACTCTCTACTTCTATCACAAGTGTGTCAACCTTTTCATCTGCCTTAGAAGCCTCCTTTTGTAATAACCTCGCAATTCTCCTTCTCTTCAGTGAGGGAACACCGATATCTTCCTTTTCTTGCTCACCTACCTCAACCTTCTTCCTTATTCAAACATGATTCCTCTTCTTGGTCATAGGATTTTTTATTTTTTTTGCCTCTCCTACATCAGCTGTATGAACATCCTTAATCTTGATTTTAAAAGGAGAGCTCACCTTGGTTTTTCCTTTAGAATCCTGTTCAGGTGACTCCTCAGATGAGGAGTGAGATTCCAAGTCTCCCATGAGATCATAGGTGCATTGCACACCCTCACTTTCCAACTCCAACATCTTATGCTTGAGCCAGAGCTTAGTATACTTGATGAATGGAGTCATGACCTATTCTAGCTCTATCTTCTCTTCCTCCAGCCAATCAACCTCTTTAATTGGCTTATCCTTAACAACCTCAAATTCATGGCCTTGGATTAGATTCCCATTTTCCTCAACCTAGTCAAGAACAACCCTAATGTTGTACAACCGCACCAAGCTGATGGGTAACCTGGATAATTTATTTTTTGTGACTTCAAATTCATCACCAAGGTTGGCCCAGTAGTCCTCTATTTTATCGTTGTGTCTGTATTCTCTACTTGCCTTCTTCTTGGCTTTACTAGTTATATCAAATCTAGATCTCTTGGAGTGGAAGGAGAGACCAAGAGTGCTCATCTCTTCCTCAGAAGCATGGGCTGAGTTGATAGAGGGGCATACTTCACTAGTACCTATCCTCAAAGGGAAGTCATCACCAAATCCTATCTTGTGATTTTCCCTCTTCACAATTATATCAAAGTCATAGATTTTCCTTATGACTTCCAAAAAAACAATATGATCAGTAGGGTACCTAGGGAGCCTATATGGATCCCTCTGACAACCATCAATCCTTATGTATGAAAAGGTGGGGAACTGGGTAAACCAAACTCCAAACCTTTTGATCAATTCCCTGGCTTTATCTAAAATCCAGACATGGTCTACACCTTGGAGCAACCTAGTGATATACATGGTGAATGAATCATTCAACCTTCTATAGTTCAAGTTACCCAGGTGTGGTTGTGGGTAAACTTCATAAATTACATCCTGTGCAAACACACCCCTTTTTCTCAATCCCTTGTATGGGTGAAACCTAGCCAAATCATATAATAGGTAAGAGGTCATTGTGAAACTCTTGGTCAGTAGGACATTGCACATCTGCTCATGAATCCTAGCACTTGTAATGCCTGCCCAGTGGTAGTCTATACCCTGTTCCATCCTAGCAATAACATGGAGCATCCAATTATCGAATATTCATGCATTCTTTAATCCTACCACCCTAATGAGAAGGGTGATGACATCATAATACTCCTTCCTAAACTTAAGCCTAACCAACTACTTGGCCAACTTGGAGAAATGGGACTTAGGCTTCTACAACCAAGAATTGATAACCTGCTTGGATTTGATAGTATCTTCCTCGTAGAACTTCTTTGCTATGCCCATGTCAAAATGCACCACATGAGACCTATCAGGCACGTAAAAAGTCTGGGCTATGGGCACCAGATTCAAATTTGCCACAATCCTCCCTTGGGGACCAATTATCCTCTATGTACTTCTGTCATAATACCTTGCACACTCAAGTACCTGTTAATAGCACTGCACTGTAAGGGGAAATCCGACCACATGAGCCAATCCTGATTCCACTATTCTCTTAGCCAACAAAGGAGGGTCCTATGCTGCCATCCTTGTCTTGAACTCCTCATATTCCCATAGTCCAACATTGGAATCAGTGACCCCTGACCAGATAGAGGAGAGATTTCTCTCCAGAATTCTACTCTTGATATCCAACTTGATTCTTTCTACCTCGTAAATGGAGGATCCCTCTGCACCTGGGTCCACTACCTTACCCTTGGTTCCACTTGTCATTGCCTTACCTTATTCAGCCTGCATTCGACAAAAAACCATAGTAAAAATCACATGGAACACCAGTTAATCCATTACAAAGATAAGCCCATCCTTAATATAAAACTCATGATAAGCCAAATGCTCAAAACCTTCATAAAACTTAATCATTTCAAAATTTGCGTTTTTAGCCCTTTCGTAGAATCCAAGCCAGAGATGAATTTTGGGAAATTCCCAACTAGACGGATTCCAGTGAAGTAGGCACACAAGCATCCGACAATCATTCAGTCAACTGTTATTAACTATAAAGCAATAGGGAGCATCTCAAAAAAAGTCCAAATCTAATATCAAATGCATAATGATTAAGCAAAATTCATGCAATTCCTCAATTCTCCCTTGTTAACAAGATCTCGACAAAATCTAATATGGATAGAAATCCGTGAGGATAGCAATAATTCACACTCTTGGAAAAAGAAGAGGCGAAGAACTTTCGGGAAAATCCCAAAGGCACGGATTCCAGCGAAACTAATGCAATTTTCACCACTTAACTCAATTTTAGGGAAACCGGAAAGGGGACGGACAAACTGGGGAAATCCGGTCCCAACATAATTCTATGAAGGACTAGAATCTCTAGATCAATGCACACTTCAGGAGACAAAAGGAAAATAAGAAGGTCGGGAAATTTTGGAAGTTAAGGAATTCTACGACAACGCTTAAAACCCAAATGTTCACGTTTTCCCATGACCTCCTGCAAATTGATCAAACAATCACAAATTTGAGAATCTAGAGCTGCAAACAACACAATTTGAACTCCCTAAAAATCAATTTTAAATCTAAAACTTACCCAAAGGGAAACGAGAGGGAGTGGAAATGTCGCCCTAGGCATAAAACCCTAAATTTCTGTAACGAATCACGCAGGACAAGCACAAACTCAACTCTCACAATGGAAAGGTTGATAATTGGTTCACCCTGACCCATACAAGCAATCTCTCTCATGAAGGAGCCAAAGGGTATGCCCAGGGGCTTACTTGGGGTAAACATCTTAACAAGATGGGAAAAACCAAACCATGATACACTCAATCGTTCAATCCCACAGGAATTCGAACCCCAAATGACACAAGACTAGAAATGCAAGCTCAAATCACCAAACCCTACCATTCCAACACCTTGACTCACAGCTCAAATGTGCAAACCATGAAGGAACTCAATTCATTAATTAAAAGAAGGGGAAGCATCGTACGCATACCATGAAGTTAAGATAATTGAAATGGTAGAAGTCGACAAGACAACCAAATAGAGCAGAAATGGCCTCCAGAAAATCCAACTACAACAATCAACTCCAATTCCATATGCCCAATTTAATAACAACACCCAAGCTCAAGCACTCCAGAAAAAAGGAAGTAAATGATAAAATTCAAATGACACAAAACTCCCAAAAAGTCAACTTAATACCCACTACGGTAATCACATAATCAATGCAGTCAAGACGGGTCAGCCTAGAATCCAGGAATTTGATAAGGTGACAGACATTCAAAGAAATCTAGTCCCAATAGAATTCCCTGAAGAACTAGAATCTCCAGATTTTCAATGAAAAGCAATTGTCACCGGGTTTCAAAAGGAAACTTGGAAATTCTGCCAGGAGTGGATTTTCCTAAGTACAACGAAAAACTCAGAATGTGTCCAAAACCTAAGGTATTCAGTATATATCAAAGATGGACTATTCCAGTGGGCAAGATGAACATCAAAGCACATGCCTAAGCAAGAAAATCCTCAAAATACAAAGGGCCAAAAAGACCAAGAGTGAAAGAAACAAGAGAGAAAAAGAGTGTTCCTACTTTTAGTGGGGCGTGTATGCAAAAAGTGCACAACAAATGGAAACTCCATTGGGGAAATGCTCCAGAGCATTTCAAGAAAAAGCTGGACTCAAGAACCCAGAATCTTTGGTTTCAACCCTTACATCAGGATGCCTATGAACAAAGTTTTAGAGATCACAAGCAAGAAGACCTTTTCCTATACCAGGGTTCAAGTGTGTGTCTTTGCATTCATTTCCCATTCCTTGGATGCAACAAGAACCAGGGCAAGTCTAACCGAGTTACATAAACGTTCTAACTTAAAGAGCAACCTGGATAGAGCCTCGCTGATATCCATAGCCCCTGCGAGGTTATCATTGTGACCCTCCGAAGAATAGCTCTACTGCCAGCCATGCATCTATAGCCCTGATAGAGATACTAGGATACCCTTGATAAGGTGAAGATTCATTTTTATTTTGAATACTTTCTCTTTTCTTTCTTTCTTCTCTTAACATTCTTAAACCTTCCTTTCACCTCGTAAGAAATGAAACTCACACTCAGGAATGAGGAACATAGTGGCACTGAAGCAGACTATAAGATTTTTCACTAGGACAAATTACATAGGAACTGTATGCAATTCCGGAATCCTTAAAGTTTATGTGAAAATGTGAGACCCAAATATATTCCAAAGTTCATACAAAACAAGTGACTCTAATTCTAAGTACAAGGAACATTAGATAAAGGAATTCCACCATGTGACTCCGAAAAACTAACTAGAGTTTGTAAAATAAATTTCTAGAACAACCCTAGGTGAGTAGCTCATTATATAGATGCACCAACCCCAAGAAAGCCAGGAACCAAAAGAAAAAAATGAAGCAGAAAGAAAAACCAACTAAAGAAAACCTACGCTAACCAAAGCAAAGAAAAACAAAATTAAAATAAACCTACACTAACCAAAGAAAAACAACACAAAAAGAAAAGAAACCTACACTAACCAAAGAAAAACAACAGACAAGCAAAGCGAAGCAGAAAGAAAACCTACTCTAAATATGTACAAGGAAGAGCTAAAAAACAACTCAAGATTGGAAGTAATGCTTCAGATACTGCCCATTGATAGGTAGCGGGATATCCTCACCAGCGAGGGTTTTCAGGCGAAAATCATTATCTCCCAAAATTTTAGAAATCTGGTAAGGCTCAAGCCAAAGTTTGTTAAACTTACCATGCTCTTCCTTATGGTCATGGGCTTTATCCTAGTAGAGAAATAAGTCAGAGATTCTAAAGGCTTTCACCTTAGCTCTCCTATCAAACCATCGTTTCACTACACCCTGGTGTTTGGCAAAGTTTTCTAGGGCTTCATCTCTCTTCTCTTCAAGGTGTAACAACTCATCCAAATGGGTTCATGCTTATCCTCCTCGTTATAGTATTCATTAATGAACTGAAAGTCAAGGATCTTTAACTGGATGGGGAAGACAGGTTCCAAACCATACACTAAGTGATAAGGAGATGTTCCTATGGATGCCTTTTGTCTGGTACGGTCCGCCCAGAGAGAAAATCTAAGCTAGGTGTGCCAATCCTTAGGATTCTATTCTAGTAACTTACGGTTGACTATTAAAAGATTCTTATTTGAAGACTCAACTAGACCATTACCCTGATGGTATTAATTGGATGCAAATTTTATGATGATTCCATGATCAAAATCCCAATTAGAAAGTTTCAGTGATGCAAATGCAGAACCATTATCACAAACCAAAGACAACGGGCAACCAAAACGATTAATAATACCTGACTCAAGGAAATTGATTACCGCATTAGAAGTACATTGCTTACATGCAAGAGCCTCAGTCCATCTAGTAAAATAATTAGTTATGGTTAGAATACATTGGTGGCCTATAGAAGAAGGTGGGTTAATTGGACCTATAAAGTCCATTCCCCACTGTGCAAATGGTTTCACCTCTATGAATGGATGAAGTGGGAGGGCTTCATGTTTTTCCTTACTTGCTGCCGTCTGACATACATGACATGTTCTCAAATGGTTGTGTGCATCCTTGAATAGGGTAGGCCAATAATAACTGGCCCTCAGGATCTAATTGGTAGTAGATGATGCTAAACCATGGCCTGTGCCATATCTTTCATGGAATTCAATCATTACTCTGGTAGCTTCTTCCTTCCCCAACCATCTTAAATACATGCCCTCATGATTTTTCTTATACATGACACCTCCTTTCATCATAAAACTACCACTCTTTAGGTGTAAGGCCTGCCTTTGAACCATATTAAGGTAATCAAGACACTGCTAGTTCAACAAATAATAAATGATTTCATCATACCATTCACTTGAAGATACCTCTTGGAGATGATAATGCTGAGGTGTGAGATTAGGACCTATCTTAGCCATTGTCTACATCAATTCTTGTCCTCTCACCACTTTCATGGGTTGAATCTCAATATCATATTCCCACAACATAGTAACCCATTTAGCACTTTGTTCACCTAGCTCATTCTGCATTAGCAACAACTTTACCGTAGGATCAGACACTATGGAAAAAACATTATTCCTCAGAATATAGTGTCTAAAATTTTTCACTGCTTTGACCAAAGCATAGGCCTACTTTTCTATATTGTGATATCTCAATTTGACATCCTTTAAAGGAGTACTCATGAAGGCTATAGGATGATCATCGCCTTGATTAGACTTTTGAGTTAACATTCTAACACAAGAGTGATCAGAAGAAAATGAATATATGTAAAAAGGCTTAGCATAATCTGGACTCACCAACACTAGAGCCTCAATAATAGCTTTCTTAATTTCTATGAATGCCTTCTTGGCTTCTACACTCCATTCCACTTTGGCCTCTTGTTTCAACATACCGTTCAAATGCTTTACTCTCTCTGCAAACCCAATGATAAACTTTCTGATGAAGTTGATCTTCCCAAAGAATGACTTCATTTCCTTTTGCTTGTAGGAAGCTGAATCTTCAAGATATCCTCTATTCATTCAGGATCAATGGCGATACCTTGTTCTGAAATAACATGTCCTAGAAGTTTTCCTTCTGTAACCCCAAAAATGCACTTCTTAGGGTTAAGTGAGATGCCAAACTCTCTGCACATTTGGAATACTTTGCATAAATCTGCTATATGATTACCTCACTTCTTGGAGAAGACCGTCAAATCATCCATATAAATAATGATGCACTTACCAATTATGTCCTTAAAATCAATATTCATAGCCCTATGGAATGTGGCTCCAACATTGATCAACCCAAAGGGCATTCTTCTGTAGGAAAAAGTTCCCCATTTTGTACTGAAGGCAATTTTATGCCTGTCTTCATATTGTACCATGACTTGGTTGTATCTAGAATACCCATCCAGAAAAGACATCATTTGGGATCCATTAACAATTTGAAGTACCTCATCTAGTGAAGGAACCGGATAATTATATTTTTTTGATGCTCTATTAAGATTCCTAAAGTCCACACATAGTCTGATTTCTCCATTCCTTTTCATCATAGGAACCAGATTCACAACCCAAGTTGAATGCCTCACTAGAAATATAATTTGTGCTGAAAGTAGCTTTTGTACTTCTTTCTAAATGATGGTTTCTAACAGAGCATTGATTGGTCTCTATCTTTGTCTGAATTTTTTGACATTTGACTTCAAGGGAATGGTGTGTGTAATGATTGAAGTATCATATGTTTTCAAATCTTCATAACTCCAAGCTATCACATCTCGATATGTACATATAGAATCAGTAATCCCTCTCCTTTCTTCGGGAGTACATACATTACCAATAAAAATATTCTTTACATCGTTTTGTGCTCCCATGTTGTATGTTTCACATTGACTACTGAGAGATTCCCTTTTGACTTGTTGTTCCAAATCTTTTATCTTATCCAAATCAAAAAATCATTCCAATTGCACCATACCTCTTGGGATAGTGTTGTTCTTCAGGTTGATGACCCCTTCTAAGTCCAATTTTGACTCTTGAGGCTCTCTCTCATCAATTACTTGAGAAGAAAACACATCACAACTTGTAATGAAATCTAGAATACTCTTATCATCGTCAAATAGTTGGAAATTGGTGATGTTATAAGGTACCAAAGGTATTGGAGTGAGTTCCACACTAAAATTCTTCAATCTTGAAAGTTGCAAGGGTTGCAATGTACTAGCCACTTGCGCTAGAGAATATGTGACTTGGTCCCTACTGCAAGGAATCAATGGGATGTTGAAAGAATCAAATCCCTCGATAAGATTCCACACTCTATGTCTATAATTGGCCATCCTCCTGTCATGACATGAATACTATTTCCTCACTTGCCTGACTACCAACTTAGAATCCCCAAAAACATGTAATATCTTAACTTTTTGCCTTGATGCCATTAACAACCCATGGATTAAAACTTCATATTCAACCACATTATTAGTGCATTGGAATTGTAGTCTATAAGCAGAAAAATAGCTCTTACCTTTAGGATTGATCAATTCAAACCCTACTCCAACACCTTGCTTAGATTTGGATCCATCGAATCTTAACGTCCAACATCCATCAGCCCCTAATTGCTTTGATTCATCTTTCATTTTACTAAAAATAGGAGGCTTCTCAGGAAGCATTGGGATTTTACCCTTATCATTATGTGGTTCTCCCTCTATATTTAGTCTGATAATTGGGGTTGGGTTAATACATTTGTGTACTTGCTCCACCACACTTTGAAATACATGACATTCCAACTCAGAGTGGGGGGCATCATAGACTTGACACCAATTGGGGAGCAACAATTCTTCAAAATTCATACTTCCACCCAACTGAATTTGCACCTCTGGATGAATTCTTGAAATTTATCCAACAAATTGAGCTGCCTATCCTCTTGGTCATTAGTTTCATTTGTTTTCTCACTCAGTATTTCAGAATCACCGATGGACTTATCTTGCATCAAAAATATTTCCTCAGACCTTCTAGATTCTAATGTAGATCCATAATAGGGGCCCTATCACATAAAGACCTCTTCATTATCTAAGATTGATGTAGCCAACACATAGTTCCCCATGTTGACCTTTGATATTAATATCTCATTTGAAGTATTTTGGTACTCAGTGATACATACTTCATTCTAGGTTCTCTTTCAATCCTAATATGATTTGGGACTCCTTTCCATGGTAGCCACTTGTGAGAATGGTTTGTAGATGTATACCCATTTAATGCCTTGGTGAAATTTTGACCCAAAATCAAACCATAGGTGTCAGGAATATCAACATCCTGAATGTTGATCACCTGCTGCACCCTTGGATCTAATGCAACCTACGCAGTGATCATGTTCAGTTCTCCTACTATACTTACCTTCATCTTATCTAATATAGTGACCTTATTTTGAGAAGAAATAGGGGTAATACCCAATGCTTTATAGTCAAGAAAAGGCATAAAATTTGTAGATGCTCCTGAGCCCAACAAATAATTATGCAAATTCTTCCCAAAGATACAAACATAAATTAGAAAGGGAGGGGTTTCCATCTTGCCTTGGAATAGGCTCAACTGGGTGTCAGGTTGTGCAACCCGACTCTTATCTTTATCTTTTCCTTTGTCTATAGGTGGGACCTGGCCTTGGCCTTTAGGTTCCTATGAATTAAAGGATCTGACAACTGCCTCACAGACAATCACAACTTGTGATGCTGTGTTTGAATTAAAAGACCCCAAGAAAGCATTCCTAATAGAAAGTAATCTTAATAACTCAAAAGAAGAAATACTTACCTTTAATTTCTTGAATTCTTCAGTCACATATTTGCCCAATTTCTCCATGTTCATATCAGCATGAGCTTCCTTAAAACCAGTAATCTATTTGTCTTTTGATACTTCAACATTACTTCCCTTTGACAAGTACTATGTTGGCACATGAGGGTATGATGGGTTATTATTGGCTTGCATATCTAGTGGAGTAGTGAAATTATTTAGAGGAATGGAAGTCATGAAATGACCTCTAGATTGTGGACTCCTGTTAGGCCTATTCATCAAAATGGCCATTATCATTCTCATTCTCTTCATTAAACAACTGATATATTTCATCCTCATTCAACACCTGCTCTGTCTCATTATCCTAGTCACTAGACTCTCCTTCTAGTTCATTCTCCTCACCTTTTGGGAATGGAGGATGGTTAAGTACCATTACTCGGGAATCATAAGGATTTGAGGGCACAATCTCCTAACTATTGGAGTTGTTCTCAACTTTATACTAAAATATGGAAGCAATAGTCTTAAACTCAGGACAATCTAACTCAGAATGTTGACTTGTCTTATGGAGCCTACACCATCAAGACAGAGCTACTTTTGCAGGATACACACCACTTGGAGGCTTTTCCTAGGTAGGAGGCTGATCCAATGGAGTAGGAATTCCCCCATTATTGGGTCCAATATTCCAAGGTCTATTCTATCTAGGTGGTTGTCTTTTGTCGAACCCCTATCCGCCCTTTTGCTCCCTATCATAATTCTGGCCAGAGCCTTGTCCTCTTTCAAAATTTTAATTTCTATCATAATACCACCCTCTATCAAAGTTCTATCCTTTAGAAACATCTATGTTCTCTTTGTTGTAGTTTGATTGCATGTTCTTCTGTGCAGCCTGAAGTTGGATGTTTTAATTTCTTAGATAGGTCAACTCCATATTAAGTTTCTTCACTTGCTCAGATAACTCATCCAACCATTCTTTATCTAGACCACTATGTGGTGTTGAATTCACATTACTGGGCGAGTATCCAGATGCTCCTCTAGAACCAACAACCTGATTCAAGACTTTTGAATTCTACAAATATGTAGGAAAACCAGCCCGTTGCTGTGGGTGAAGGGGTTGATTAGATCCCTACTGAGGATAAGAGGTCATTGGCTGAGCTTGATTTATTGGAGGACCTGGATGTGTGATCAAAGGTAATGATGGTACTGGATTCATTATGGGAGCATGATTAGTCAAAGCCTGGTTAAGACCTTGGACTTTTCTAGGGTGAGAAATAGTTCCTAAGGATGGCAAAGGTCCTGGAAAATGTTGTCTTAAATTTGTGATGAACTTAACAACTTATGTGTATGCAGTGAGCAAGGTAGTTGGGGGATTAGTCCTCCATTTAAGGAAGGTGGAAGTAAGGCTGTCAAGGGCCTCAAAGTAAACCTTTATGGTAGTGGCATCGTCTATAGCATAAGGTTCTTGAAGTCTAGTTTATGCCTTGTGAAACCTATTATTGAATGACCCCATAGGCTCATTAATTTCCCTCTTAACCCCGGTAAACTGCATGTATAGCTCATTAGCACTAATAAGAATTTTAAATGTTTGCAAAAATGTAGTCTCAAGTTCCATCTAGTTATAGATAGAAGCAATAGGTAAGTGATTATACCAATAAAAGGCCTCTTCCCCCATGAAATAAGGGAAAATCCCGCATGCAACATCCTCATGGTTAATTCCTCTATCTCTCAGACAGGTTTGGAAAATCCTAATATGCTGCTCTGATGTTCTATTGGGATCATTGGTATGGAACTTTGAGTAGAAGTTCTTAGGATTCTTGGGCATGACATTGTAATTATTGAAGATCAAAGGAGATGGGTTATTGGATAGAAAATCCAATGGTGGAGGTGGGAGTGGTAATTGCTGGTTTATGGCTGATTGGGGTTGCAGAATGGGAATGCCTTCAGAATTAGATGAGGATGAGGATGATGGGGATGATGGGAGTGGATAGGTGAATGATGATCCTCCCCTTATTCTAGCTCTTCTTGACCTAATAGGGGCTTGCAACTCTTGAAACTCTTCTTCCCCTAAAGTAGATCTGGTTCTTCTTCTGAACCTTTTAGGAGAAATGGCATTGAGAAAACGCTCCAACTTTCTTACTCAGACCCTCCTTCTAGTGCCAATATATTGATGGTGTTTACTGCACAACAACAACTTAGATATAATATGATATCCTATATCTCTTGAAAGGTAAATATCTATGGGAAAAGATATAACCCCAAGGTCTCTAATGTCAGGTCTTGAAAATGTAAATAAAACAACTCAGAGATAATGTGAAAATGTTGGTAATCACCAAGGGACCTTACTACAAGAAAATACTTGACTCAAATTTATCAGATCTAATAATATGTTGATACTTCAAAGCCTAAATCTAACATAGATAATAAAATAAATAACAAAAGTTAAGGGTTTCAGAGATAATTCTAAGAATAATGCTAACCCTAAGATTAACAATGCAAAAGATAAGATGCTCGAAATGGACCAATCCCTCATAAACTAATTCCTGTTTAACCCAGATCAATCTACAATCTAACAAAAATAGTGCAATCTTCTAAGGTCTTAAAGATTTTCAAATCATGCATATTCATTCAAGACAAAACCATTGCAATTGAAATGAACAAACATTCATAATTGAACTAAGCACAATTTTTTAAAGTCTAGGCTAACTTTGCAAAGTAACTAACAATCATCTAACTACAAAAAATATGGACTAGAGATTGTTGCAAAAACTTCCAGAAAAAACCCTAAACATCATCAAATCATCTAACATCAAATAACTTAAGAAAATTTAAAGATAGAACATCAAGAACCATGCTAGATAAAACTCGACAAAAGAATGGCACCAAATCACAATGTCTTTTCTTGTATTAAATAATCCAAAGTGGCAACAATTCCAATCTTCTATTACAACACTTGCTTGAAAATATAAACTAAACTCTAACTCTAATTCTTTCTCTTACAATTCGCTCTAATGTGAAATTCGTCTAAATTAACCCTACAAATGAGGCATAACACAAAAATTATAGAGAACCCCCCAAGATATGACAACCCAATTAGGGTTTACAATAATAAATGGCTACACAATAGGTTGGCCAAGAGAAACTTGAAAAATATGAAATTTTCAATTTGCACCAATTTGATCCAAGTTAGCCTAGGGTCTCCAACAAATTTGGTCCAATGCATGCGAAGGAAGAGGAGAAAATAATGGGGAAGCACAAATTCTAATGTAGCCTTTCATTAACTACATCCCCCCTTTATCTTTAGCACACTCCACCTTATCCTGCACCAACAATAACACCCTGTCCAAGTCAGAAATAGGTGGCATAGGAAAAACCCTAAATCTCCTCTCAAGGCACTTGATATCATCTCTTGACTGATTTAATATATTATCTCAATCCACCCTATTCATTTGATACCTATTAATGAATGCAATGTACGTTGCAACATCATCCAGTTGATGCTCGGTAATAGGGCCCTCACTGACTGGAGAATATACATCATGCCACCATTTTCTTAATTGCTCTAGGTTAAGATGCTTTGGAGAAAATTTATTTCTCCCTGTCATCACTTCAAAGAAAGAGATACACCTATTGTATATATTAGTCAAAGTGTCCTCAATCTGCCATCCCTGTTTATATATCTTCTTCAAGGCCTTTTGCCTCATCTACAGAATTTCAAACCATTGCCAAGGCTCTGCAATTCTTGAGGAAGGAAGAATTCCATCCTTTACCAATTGATCCTCAATGTGTTCCATGATAGTTCTTGTCTTTTTCAGCAGGAGATTTGTATCTGCCTTATCCTGAGTCAACACACCCTTCAGCCAATCCAATGACCTCATTGCATCTCCTCCAGTCAAAAGTATGTCTTTGATAGAATTATATCCCCTGGTTTGCACCCCCTGCAACCAACATATTGTAGCATGTGTGGTACTCTTCATTTTTTACAACTCTGATATGGTCTCTTGGGGTAAGAAGCCTGCAATAGATGAGGAAGCACTGATGGATTGCAAGGGTTTCATCAACTCTTGAAAATATCTCTTGAGTTTCTCGTTTTATTTCTCTAACTCTGATTTAGTCTGTGCCTCTTTTCTTAATCTACCAAGGATCACAACACTGGAGCCTTCATACTCTTCAATGTCCTGCTCCATGGAATAATCCCCAAGATTGATAGTCTGCATGCTATAATCCTTTCTCAACACCTCATCTCTATCCTTGCTAGGAGCAAGAGTAGCGATGTGGACTACCCTGTTATTCACATCGTACCTCTCAATACTAGGCATGACTCTGGCTTTCTTCTTTGTCTTTCCTTTTCCAATATTTTCCAGTAGGTCATCCCAATTGGGAGGAGTGTCATCCACTACAATATATTTAATTTTTAATTCTTTATCCAACCATACTAGTGCAGTGGATTCTGATTGTACTTTGTCCCATCCATCTTGTTCCTATTGAACATTGGGTGCACTCTTTCCCATGCTAGGTTCCTCAGGAATCTTCTCAGCTGAATCATCCTTATTTGTATTATGTTCTTCCTTCTCATGTACTAGTGAATGAGTCTTAGCTGGCACTTCTGTCTCAGGAGAAGGTCTATCCTCTTCACCTCCTGCAGGTAAATCCCCACCAACTACTAAGGGAGACTACAAAACCTTATCTATCTCTACCTCAATATTGTAGAGATCACACTCCTGGAATTCTTCCTCATCAAGGTCCTTAGAATCTTCAACATATTTTGGTTCATCTGGCATATTTCCAGTCTCATGAAGAGGAGGTATGTCTTCATGCTCAGCGGCAGGAGCAATCATGGGAGTACTTTCTTTCGATGCAACATCCTTGGGGGAAGGAGTCCTTGACCTCATAGTGTATACTTATGTCTTTTCCCCTGAACTCTCTACTTCTATCACAGGTGTGTCAACCTTTTCATATACCTTAGAAGCCTTCTTCTATGATAATCTCACAATTCTCCTTCTCTTCGATGAGGGAACACCGATCTCTTCCTTTTCTTGCTCACCTCCCTTAGCCTTCTTCTTTCTTGAAACATTCTTCCTCTTCTTGTCCATAGTATTTCTTTGTTTTTCTACCTCTCCTACATCCACTGTATGAACATCCTTAATCTTGATTTAAAAAGGAGATCCCACCTTGGTTTTTCCTTTAGGATCCTACTCAGGTGACTCCTCAGATGTAGAGTGAGACTCCAAGTCTCCCATGAGATCATAGGTGCATTGCACACCCTCACTTTCCAACTCCAACATCTTATGCTTGAGCCAGAGCTTGGTATACTTGATGAATGGAGTCATGACATGTTCTAGATCTGTCTTCTCTTCCTCTAGCCAATCAACCTCTATAATTGGATTATCCTTCACAAGATCAAAGTCATGGAATTAGATTAGATTCCCATCTTCCTCAACCTAGTCAGGAACAACCCTAATGTTGTACAATCACACCAAGTTGATTGGTAACCTAGATAAAAAAAAAAATTCTGACTTAAAATTCATCACCAAGGTTGGCCCAATAGTCCTATATGTTATCATTGTGGCTGTATTCTCTACTTTCCTTCTTTTGAGCTTCACCAGTTATATCAAATCTAGATCTCTTGGAGTGGAAGGAGAGACCAAGAGTGCTCATCTCTTCCTCGAAAGGATGGGCTGAGTTGATAGAGGGGAATACTTCACTAGTTCCTATCCTCAAAGGGAAGTCATTACCAAATCCTGTCTTCTGCTTTTCCCTCTTCACAATTATATCAAAGTCACATATCTGCCTTGTGACTTCGAGGAGCACAAAATTATCAATAGGGAACCTAGGGAGACTGTATGGAGTTCTCTGAAAACCATCAATCCTTATGTATGAAAAGGTTGGGAACTTGATAAACCAAGCTCCAAACCTTTTGGTCAATTCCCTAGCTTTATTTGAAATCCAAACTTGCTCTGCACCTTGGAGAAGCCTAGTGATATACATGGTGAATGCATAATTCACCCTTCTATAGCTCGAGTTACCCAGGTTTAGCTGTGGGAAAACTTCATAAATTACATCCTATGCAAACACACCCCTTGTGCTCAATCCCTTATATGGGTGAAACCTAGCCAAAGCATAAAAGAGGTAAGAGGTCATTATGAAAATCTTGGTCTACAAGACATTTCACATCTTCTCATGAATCTTAACACTTATAATGCCTACCAAGTGGTAGCCTATACCTTGTTCCATCCTTGAAATAACATGGAGCATCATATTCTTGAACATTCCTGCATTCTTTAATCCTACCACCCTATTGAGAAGGGTGATGACATCATAATGCTCCTTCATGATCTTAAGCCTGACCAACTACTCGGGCAACTTGGAGAAATGGGACTTAGGCTTCTCCAACCAGGAATTGATAAGCTGGTGGGATTTGATAGTATCTTCCTTGTAGAACTTCTTCGCTACGTCCTTATCAAAAGCCACCACATGAGACCTATTAGGCATGTCAAAAGTCTAGGCTATGGACACCGGATTCAAATTTGCCACAATCCTCCCTTGGGGACCAATTATCCTTTGTGTACTTTTGTCATAATGCCTTGCACACTCAAGTACCAATTCATAACATTGCACTATAGGGGAAATCTAGCCACATGAGCCAATCTTGATTTCACTATTCTCTTAGCCAATAAAGGGCGGTCTTGTGCTGCCATCCTTGTCTTGAAATCCTCATATTCCCATAGTCCAACATTGGTATCAGTCACCCCTGACCAAATAGAGGAGAGATTTCTCTCCAGAATTCTACTCTTGATATCCAAGTTGATTCTTTCTGCCTCAAAAATCAAGGATCCCTTTGCACCTAGGTCCACTACCTTACCCTTGGTTCCACTTGTCATTGTGTTACTTGATTCAACCTACATTTGACAAAAAACCATAGTAAATATCACATGGAGAACCAGTTAATCCATTACAAAGATAATCCCATCCTTAATATAAATCTCATGATAAGCCAATTGCTCAAAACCTCCATAAAAGTTAATCATTTCAAAGTTTGGGTTTTTAGCCCTCCCATGGAATCCAGGCCAGAGAGGAATTTCGGGAAATTCCTAGCCAGGTGGATTCTAGCGAAGCAAGCACACAAGAATCCCATAATCATTCAATCAACTGTTATTAACTATAAAGCAACATGAAGCATCTCAAAACAATTCCAAATCTAATATCAAATGCATAATGATTAAGAAAACTTCATGCAGTTCCTCAATTCTCCCTTGTTAACAAAGATCTAGGAAAAATCCACTAGGCACGAAAATCCATGAGGATAGCAATAATTCACACTCTAAGAAAATGAAAAGGCCAAGAACTTTCGAGAAAATCTCGAAGGAACGGATTCCAATGAAACTAATGCAATTTTCACCACTTAACTCAATTTTCGAGAAACTGGCAAGGGGAGGGACAAATCGGGGAAATCTAGTCCTAAAAGAATTCTGCGAAGGACCAGAATCTCAGGATCAATGCATAGTTTGGGAGACAAAAGGAAAGCCGAAAGGTTAGGAAATTCTGGCAGTTAAGGAATTCCACGACGACGCTAAAAACCTAGATGTCATGTTTTCCCATAACCTCCCACAAATTGATCAAATGATCATGAATTTGAGAATCTAGAGCCCTGAAGAACATGATTTGAACTCCCTAAAAATCAATTTTGAATATGAAACTTACCCAAAGGGAAACGAGAGGGAGTGGTGATGTTGCCCTAGGTATAAAACCCTAAATTTCTGTAACGAATCACGCAGGACAATCACAAACTCGACTCTCATGATGGAAAGGTTGATAACTAGTTCACCCTGACCCATACAAGCAATATCTCTCACGAAGGAGCCAAAGGGCAGGCCCAAGGGCTTACTTGG
This sequence comes from Sequoiadendron giganteum, assembly GCA_007115665.2. Lineage (NCBI taxonomy): Eukaryota > Viridiplantae > Streptophyta > Pinopsida > Cupressales > Cupressaceae > Sequoiadendron > Sequoiadendron giganteum. The sequence goes on along the minus strand of CM021102.1, from coordinate 136,598,282 downwards.
GGTAAACATATTAATAGGATGAGCAAACCCAAACCATGAAACACTCAATCATTTAATCCGACAGGAATTCAAACCCCAAAATGACACAAGACCAGAAATGCAAGCTCAAATCACAAAACCCTACCATGCCAACATCTTGACTCACAAATCAAATGTGCAAACCACAAAGGAAATCGATTCATTCATTAAAAGAAGGGGAAGTATTGTACACATACCATGAAGAAAAGAGAATCGAAATGGCAGAAGTCGGCAAGACAACCAAACAAAGCACAAATGGCCTCTAGAAAATCCAACTGCAACAATCGACTCCAATTCCAGTCGCCCAATTCAACAACAACACCCAAGCTCAAGCACTCCAGAAAAAAGAAAGCAAATGATAAAATTCAAATGACACAAAACTCCCAAAAAGTTGAGTTAATACCCACTACAGTAATCACACAATCAATGCAGTCAAAACGAGTCAACCCAGAATTCGAGAATTCGACAAGGTGATAGACATTCAGAGAAAGCCAATCGTGATGGAATTCCACAATGGACCAAAATCTCTAGATTTTCAATGAAAAGCAGTTGTCACCAGGTTTTCAAAGGAAACCGGGAAATTCTGCTAGGAGTGGATTTTGTCGAGTACAATGAAAAACCTGAAATGAGTCCAAAACCTAAGGTTTTCAGTATATATCAAAGATGGACTATTCCAGCAGGCAAGATGAACATCAAAGCACATGCCTAAGAAAGAAAATCCTCAAAATAAATAGGTCCAAAAAGACCAAGAGCGAAATTAAAAAGAGAGCAAAAGAGGGTCCCTACTTTCAGTGGGGCGTGTGTGCAAAAAGTGCACAACAAATGGCGACTCCGCTGGGGAAATGCTCCAGAGAATTTCAAGAACAAACTGGACTCAAAATACCAGAATCTTATCTAAAAAGAATATATTCTATGCATCTTCTATAGTTTCTTTCTCAAATACCAAAAGCTTGATTGATGGCTCCATTGTATGTTTGTCTTCTAGTTGCTTAAATTTGTGAATTAGCGGTGTTTTTCTTCTACTTCTTTACAATTATTTTTGTAGGCTTAGATTATTTTCCTTGTCTCTTTATAACTTAATCTCAAAATACTTTGCTCCCAAAATTTCTTCCAAATATGCTATTTTTCCCTCTTGCGGATTATCTTCTCCTTTTTGTGGTATCTCTTCAACTTCTTGTTTTATAGGGCATGGGGATGGGTCCTAGTTTGGGGGTTGTGAATTTTTATAGAATTGCTTCATTTTTGGTGATGCTATTTATTTTTAATGATATTTCATTACTTAATGTTGACAATTATATCCCTAAGTTAAACAAGGCACTGCTATCTTTTTCTATTTATTCTCTTCTTAACTTCCTTACACTTCTATTAACTAATTCTTCAAGATACTTTTCTTGAATATAAGATCTCCAGAAAATTTAGGAATTCAAGAAATCTACATCCAACTTGATTGTGAATTTTTATAGACCCAATCTGATTGTTGGAATTATAGAAAAGTGGTAGGTCTAGAGCCTCTATGCTTCGATAGTCCTCTACCAATAACTTTTTAGATTTTCCATATTCCTTTATGCTCCTCTCCATATCTATCCAAATTTTCTTGATTTTCCCAATATGAGTTGATTTTTTTTAGTTTTCCATTCTTCCATTCTTCCTTTTCAATTTCTTTCACTTTATCTCTTTCGATACTATGCACCTTAGTGTGATCAACAACACCCATATTGGCATTCTCATATTTTCTCTTTTTTGCATTCTCCAATCTTCTATGGCATCTTTCTTCCCTTTTAATGTTCTCCTTTTTATTTTTTCCTCACAATTTGGGCTTTCCATTTTAAATCTTTTTTAGTCAATTCAATTTCCTCTTTCATCTCTCTTAATTTATTTGTTTCTCCTTTTCCATGGGTATTTTTGGTTTTTTGTTACATTACTTTTTTATCTTTTCTCATGGTAGTTATTTTGTAACATCCTTTTATAGGTCACATCCTTTCAAGGATTCCTTTTGGAAATCCCCCCTTTCCCATTTCCCATCCACTTGGTGTCTAACCCCCTCTCATGAGGTTGAAACCAAAGAGATAACATTTCCATTTGTGAGAAAAAATCCATATCTCCTAGCTTTTTGTATGGATTATTATTTGATTTTTCTCTTGCTTTCCTTTGTATAACCTAACTAGTGTCTCAAAAATAGAACCAATGTTATTAAGAAAATGGTGGAACACATGCTAAAGTTATGAGCCCCAAGTAATTTGTATGTGTTGTATTTATACCCCACACTCAGTTGTATGAGAGGAGTAAGGAGTTAGTTTAGATAGTTCATAAACTAGTTAACATAATGAAATATACATAAAATTGATTACCATAAATAGTAACACATATCATATGTAAGTCTATATATATAAAAAATTTGTTTTCATCATGTAAAACTGCTAGGAGTCTTGCCTTGTTTACAATTCCTTCTTACTATCCTTTTGTACTATTTTATATTCTATCTATTTCTCTTCTCATTCCCTCTTTTACATTATATTTTTTCTTATAAAAATATCTATTTGGTGGGATGTGTCCCTTACACTCTACTATTATCTTGGAGGGTCTCCTTTCAACTAGAAGCTGTACAACTTATTTATAGAGGTTTGCAATAGAATTTGAGTGACTATTCTGGTTGTTGGTTGATTCCCTACAAACATGCACCATTCACAATCACAAAGTATAAAGTAGAACATATACATGTGTATATCCATCCTAACAATTTCTAACTAAATCCAAAAATTTCCATGATTTTGAGGAGAAATATTTAGCTAACCTTATCATACACTTTGCTTATGCAAGTTTTGAGATCATACCTTTATGATTCTACTTTATGATTTAATAAATGGTTACATGTGCAATGATTATCCTATTTGTGGTGTTTGTCCTTGGATAAATTCACTCTATTATTGTGATATTATTTTTGGGAGCATGATCTTCAAAAAATTAGCTATTATCTTCAAGGCAATTTTATAAGCTATGTTACAAAGAGAGATCAGTTGTTAATCTATGAATGATGTGCAAGCTTATTTTTTGGGAATGAGCACAATATTTTTCTTGTTGTGATATATTAGAATTTTCCAATATTTTCTTGATTCATCAACCATCTTCTAGATATCATCACGCATGAAATCCTAGCAAAACTTGTAGAAGAAAGTGAGAAAACCATCAAGACTTGGGACCTTGTTTGGGTGAAGTTGGAACATTGAATATTTACTTCCTCAAGTGCTGTTGGGGAACCTATAAAATAATTGTATTCAATTTTTTAAAATCAAATTTTGAATATTTTCCAAAAATATCACTATAAATTAGATTTCCTAAGTCCTCTTTGCCCAACAAACACCAAATAAATTTATTACTTCACCTTGAATATTGACAAGGGAGGATATGGATCTAACATTAACAACAAATTTTTTCCATGTTATACAAATATTTGGTATTCAAGTCACCTTATTCAATCCATGTTTCCCTTGATTATCATTTCCAATAGATTTACTCTCTTGTGAGGATCCCATTATTGTCAACCAAAATCTCCTTTTATCTTAAGGAATTAGTCAAAAAAATATTATTCATGATGGCCTATTCATTGAGTGCCTTTATTTCATTCTCAATTCATTCATTCGCTTTCAATATATATTTGAAGGATTCCTTATTCCACTATTCTAACCTTCCTTTTATCTGTTAGATTTTTTTTTGTAGAAAATCAACATCCTTGATCCAATAATACTATGGAGTTTGTGCCACTTTATATTGATCAAATTTTAATTTCTTAATGTCTTAGCCACATTTTTTAAAGAGAAACCAAAATTTAGGTGGAGGATGTTCGTCTATTAAATAGAGGGAGATGGGGAGATTATCAGAGATTGAAATTGGAACATTTATTGATTTAATCACCGAAGAGTATTTAATCCAATTAGATGAAAATAAAAACCGATCCAATCTCTTAGCAATTTTCATAAATCTATATCTTTTGTCAGTCCATGTATGTGTGCCATTGACTACGATGATGTCAATTAGGTTAAGTGAATGGATGAAGGAATTAAAATCATTTGTTCTTGTGAGGTTCTACCCAAGCCCCCTATTTTATAGTTGGTCAAGAATCACATTAAAATCCCTACCAAAAATAACCATATCTACTCTAAGGGAAAAAAAATCATTTTTTATTTCCTTCTAGACATTTATCTTATCTTCCATCTTGGTGGGTTCGTAAACATTGAACATTAGGAAATTTAAATTTGAAACTAAATTGCATGACTTAGCCAATTGCCAATTGGAGGATGATAATAGAGGATAAATTAAAACTCTTCTTGTCCTCCACAACATCCCCAAACCACTTGTGACCCTCACAACCATGAAAAACAAATCTGTTTATCCCTTACAATTTTTGATGAAAGAATCTGCATCTACTATAATTTTTTCTGTCTTTTCAAACAACATTAAATTGACCAAAGGAGTATGTGAATGGTGTCTGGTTTCCTACCTTTTCATTTAAGACCCTAATATTCCATGTTAGGATATTCATGGTTCTCTAAAGGAGGGGAAACCTCCCTTAGACCTTAGAAGGTAGCCTTTGATAGTCGCTTAGTCTCCATTCAATGCTTATTCTTCCTTTTGTCTGTTTGTTTATTTTTCTTCCCTTATTGGAAGAGGATAAGTTGTCTCCAATATTGAGATGTTTAACCATTGATTGGATAATTATTCTAGGGTTAACAGTATCCACCACATCTTCCTCGTCAACATCCTCAAAATTGGACTTGACAACATCATTATGTTAATTGATTTTTCCTTCGCCAATTTTTTATTTTCTAAGTTTTTACTGGACACAACCATAATTGGGTTTCTTTTGGAGCCTCTTGTCATAAAATTTATTTTGCAACCAGTTACATATTTACCTATAGAGGAAACAAGGTTTAGGAATCTTCATTGCAGGTGTGGTTTTTGCGCCTCAAGCAATTTTTTTTTTTTGATTTATTTCTCTATATATTGTACCTAGATTCCAAAAGTAGATGAGAGATTGATTAGAGATGGTATTTCGTTGCTCACTAATAATTTTATTCTTGCATAAACTAGGGTTTCCCATCCTCACATATCAACTTCCAAGGTTCTTTCTATACCATCACCAATTTTGGTTAGCCATTCTTGTGATTGTAACAGTAGATTAAAAGATGATCTTTCGAATGATGAGATGGATAATCTACAACTAGAATAACAATTTTAATCCTAATCTAAATAATAATCTAAAATAAAACAACAAAGAACAAGGAAATAAACTAAACAAACTAAAAAAATTAATGGAAATCTCTCTCTGAATATGCGTTCACCCCTTCAAATTATTTGGATTGTTCTTCTCCATTTTTCCTTTTCAGTATTCTTGCCCTGAGATTTCAGTGTTTGAATGCAAGCATAACTTCGTTGAGTGTCTAAGAAAAATATTGAAGATGAGTCTCTTCTCAAAAGTATGTGATTTCGGGAGGAGGAATAATGATAATGATGGGCCATTTTATAGATTTTGGGTTTTCGAATGATCGGCTCAGATTGAAAGAGAGATCGACAGATGAGATTGATGAATGCCATGCGATGCGGGTTCTATCTCAGATAGAACGTGAGTTAGAACATGAGTCAGAAAATACTACAGGATAAAGATTAAGTTAGAACGTGAGTTAGAACACGAGTTCAAGATTTTAATATTTAGTTAAGAGTCTTCGAAAATAGAAGAAACATAATTTGAATGTTAAAGACAAAGTTAGAAGTTTGAAGAATAATGCATTCAAATGCAAACATGATTTAATTAATTAAATAAAGATATTTAATTAATAAACACCTCATGCATATGAGTTGGAACTAGTTAACTGACTAGTTGTGACAGTGAGTTCTCTCTCAGAGACAATCAGCTGTTGAATCCGAAGATAAATGGAGAACTAAAAATAGATCTTGAGTCAGAAGGTGAGCGAATGATTTAGATAACTAATTGATAGAGGAATGTGACATAAATAATTAAATATGAATTAAATGTTAATTTAATTCAACATTCGAAAGTAAGAGACTTTAATTAAATAAATAAAGATAATTTATTTAATTGACTTTTGAAAAGGATTAAATGAATAATTAAATAATAAATATTTAATTATAGATAAAGGGGGTTAAATGAATAATTAAATAATAAATATTTAATTATAGTTTAAGTATGACAAATGAGGGTAATTAAATAATAAATCATTCAATTAAGAAGGAAGAATTAATTAGTTAGCGACATAATTAAACAAATATGATTTATTTAATTAATCAAGTTGAATAAAGGTTATTTATGAATTCATGAATTAATTAAAAGGGGTATTTAATTAATAGAGGAAATATGTGTTAGAAAGGTTAATTAAATAATAAACATTATTTAATCACGACAACGGGCTAGAGAAAATTGTGTCGAATGTGTACTGCAGGCCTAGACCAATTTTCGGTGTCTACAGTTTTTCCCTCTTTGATACAATGTTGTTATAGCGTTGTGTCAAAGAAAATGTGCCCCGATTGTGCCCCAACATGAAACAAGTTAAGGTATGCCCCAGTGAAAGGGAGAATGACGAGGAGGTAGTGGTATGACCCCTCGAGAGGATAGGCGGGTTTGAAGAACATGAGTGTGCTCTCGAAATGGATAGATAATGGTGGTGAAGATGCAAAAAAGAAGAAATGTTAGCATGGATAATTCAAAAAGTTAGTATTGAAAAAGAATGGTTATTGATTGAGAAAAAAATGATTTTTGATATTGTGCCAAATATGCTATGCTTTCTTTTTATCATCATTGGGCGGGACATGACACAAATGGATATTACACACTGTGACATTGTTAGTGTTAGATCAAAATGCATGCAAAGATTTGAAGGATTCCCCATGAAATCCACCTATTTAAACTAAAATTAAGAAAATGAAGAACATAAAGCAAGAAACTTGAGCTAAATCCTAATTAAGCCAATAAGTTAAAGATCTTATGGGGGAATTGGTGCCAATGACGTGTTGCAATTGGCTCTTTCCCAATTCCTATGGTTGCAATGTGGATTGATGGAGAAATGGTCAAATCTCCAAAGAGATTTGAGCATAACCTTGGTGCAAATGTGAAAATGATAGGAATGTATGGATGAAAAGAGCAAAATCAGTTCTCACTTGAAGAGAGTAACTTTGCATATGAGTTGTGGATGAAGATTGAGGAGTAGAGTCTTCAATTTTATAGATTCAAATCTTGAAGGAGATAGTGGAAATAAGCAATGTGGGACAAAAGATAGTCCAATGGCATTGTGCCACTTGTCCAAATGTGATTGGATGAGGAATATGCAAGTTTTGGCCAATGTGCCAATAAATGCAATTAGGTGGCATTTCAAATTTGAGAAATGACATGTTGAAGAGGGAAAAAGAAAGAAGTTAATGTCACTTGGCTCAAGGTCAAGGACATGTAAGAGACTTTAAATGCCTTGTTGGAAAGACCAAATCCACTTGACCTTTTTGAATTCAAAATAGGAATATTCCTTTTTTGATGCTTTGTGAGGGAAAATAGAGAATTAATAAATCAAAGTAATTGATTTATTGTGCAAGTTGCATTCTCTAGAGGATTTTAGGGATTTAGATTAATTTAATCAAAGATTTGATTAACTTAATGAAGAATTAGGTGATGTGACAATTTAGACTTAGGTTTGTGAATTGATTTAAGTCAATAATTGAGAGGGAATGATTTATCAAATAAATGATTTGATTTATTTAATGAAGGAGGGAAATGTTAGATTAAATCAAATAAGGTTTAATTTATTTAATTTAATAGGAGGAATTTAGAGAATTAAATAAAATGATTTACTTAATTAAATAGATATGTAAAGTTAATTAAATTAAATTGATTAATTTAATCGTTGAAAGGAGAAGACTTAATCAAATAAATGATTATTCATTAGATTGAGGGATAGAATTACGATGAAATGCTGAGAGTATGATTTCAGAGGAAATGATGTTAGCGATTAGGATTAAGTGTGCCAAATCGAAAATGTATATTTTTCATGTCTACATTTTGCTCTTCTTTGAAGCAATGTACTTGTTGCATTGATTCAAAGAATAAACTATTGTGATCAAAGTTCAAAAATTCTTGATTTTTCAGGTGCCCCACTGTATGCTAGTATACTGCCCCCTCGAGAGATCGAGTAGAAATGTATGATTTTCTGATCGAGATCGCGATAAAATACAAGAGGAGTGATTCTATTGATCAGAGGACATAAGATAATTCTTTGATGTAGACAATTCTAATGATGTATAGATAGTCATCAACCATGGGTAGCCTCATGTATATTTTGATACAACACATCGATTTTAGATAGAAATGTTAGTAAAGATAGAAGAATAAGATGGATGGAAGAGGATCCATAAAATTTCACATTATTATCGATGATGATGATGATTTGTATTGCTAGGATTTGGGATTTTCAAAGGGCTAATTGCTTTATGTTTGATAACACAAATAAGTACGATGCATCAAGGTATAAAGGACCAGGATGGCATGGTACCTAGTGTGATGGAATTTGACTCATCAATCAAATAGGAGTATTCTTGTTCACACTTAGCATACGTACTTCATTCAGGATATAGTTCAGACATTCCAAACATCTCGGGCCAAAACACAAGAAAGCAAGCTTTCCTATGTGGTCAACAAGATACCTAAAACATCATCCCTACAAACCAAAAAAAGGAACACATGACTAAGTTATTTTACGAGAATATCCAACAAGCATAGTAGATAAAAAAGATAATGATCATTGCCCCATTCCTTTCTCTCTAAACCTGTTTTGTTTAGGAATCATCGAGAGGTCCTTGGAATGAGTGCAAACTAAGATAAGTCAACAAAGACCAAAATAAAGTAAACAAACAAGCTGATGTTCTCCGTACCGCTAGCCAAGGCTAAACTACTATGAGGTACCTGATGCTTATGTCCATCACGGGAAAGCTTCATCCTAGGACATGTTGTGATCAGGGTTTTGGTGGGACTGATTTGGGTAATAAGCTATTGATACTTCGAGTTGACCAACTTGCTTGCTTATTGTCCTAGACTCAAGACTTTGACAATTAGGTGTTCACTTTAGAACCTGCTAGACTTGCTTTTGATTGACTCACCAAAGGGTGAAAGTGACGATTGATTTATTATGAGTGATGAAAATCACGGGTGAAAGTGAGATGAAATGGATGCACCATTTTGGATTTTTAAGATATTTTGAGGCTGTTTTTGGTATTTTCGAGATTTAAGACAAATAGACTAACTTAAAGACCTATCCTAGGGGTCTTGGGAGCTGATCCATAGATTAGCCTTGCCTATGTTATACACACAGAGACCACGTAGTTCGACTGATGACACACTTGACTTAATGATAGGATGGACAAACAGATTGCCATTTTATTGCTTAAAGGACTAACCCTAATTGTCTCGAGGGATGATCAAAGATCAACCTTACCTACGTTCAAGCTCAGAGATGATGTAGTTCGACAAGGTGAAAGAATGAAAGACTTAATGATGAATTTTGAATATTTTCTGATATTTTGCCATGTTTTTGGACTTTTGGATAATTTGGATGTTTTTGGATTTTTGAATGATTTGGATGTTTTTGGATTTTTGAATGATTTGTAAAAAGATCACTAGAATATACATGAATCCAATCTGATGTTTGTGAGAATGTGCCCCCAGTGTGGTGCGATAGACTACTTCAATAAAGGTAGGACAGACTAACCTTAGGAATGCCAAGTAGTTCCCTGGTGGAATATGGTATGGACACCAACGTAGGCTATGGTATGGGACGTGAATGGATGGGTGGATGGATGATTTGAGATGAGTCGTACAAATCCTGGTAGATGGGGGGTGCTTTATTTACGTTTGACGCCTGTTTTCCAGGTTTTCATCAAGGTAACCATTTTTTTAGGACTTTTTCTGATTGTTTTTGTATTTTTTGGTTCTATACCTTGCAAGATTTAGGCATAAAACTTTTTGAGGTGAGAGCTATTCATGGCCTCCTGCAGTGGCTCGCCTTTTGGTGTTGATAACTGATATGCCCCCAATTTGTAACTTGCCATGATAACAAAGGGTCCCAGCCAGTTAGGCTCAAACTTTCCCTTTGTATCCAGGTTTGGCACATTCTTTTGGTTTTCTTTCAGTACGAGGTCACCAACTTGGAAAGTGCGTTGTCTGATCTTCTTGTTGTAGTTCCTTTTTAGGCGATTCTGGTACACTTGTAGATGATTAAGGGCATCCATGCACCTTTCATCTAGTAATTCCAGCTCATTCAGTCTTGTAACCTTGTATTCCTTATCTGTGATGAGATTCTGCAATGATATCCTCAGTGATGGGAGCTCGATCTCAATAGGGAGGATGGCTTCTGATCCATAGACCAGAGAGAAAGGGGTGGCGTCTATTGGTGTGCGGATACTGTTGCGGTAGGCCCATAAGGTAGGATTTAGCTGCACATGCCGATCATGACTAGAGTCATTGACTGTTTTCTTGAGGATTTTTAGAATGGTTTTATTTGTAGCTTCTGCTTGGCCATTGCCTTGTGGATAGTATGGGGTGGAAAAATGGTGCTAGATTTTGAATTTTTCACATAAATCATGGACATCCTGATTTTTGAAGGGTGTCCCATTATCAGAGATAATGGATTGGGGAACACCGTATTGGAAAATGAGGTAATTCAGGATGAACTTGGATATTTGTTTTCCCATGATGTTGCTCATGGAAATTGCTTTGACCCACTTTGTGAAATATTCAATGGCAGTGATGATGAACTTGTGACCATTGGATGAGGTGGGTGAGATTTTACCAGTGAGATCAAGCCCCCATTGTGAAAAGGGCCAAGGTGTAACAATGGGATGTAGTTCTTGAGCTGGTGCATGAATAAGGTCTCCATGCTACTGGCATTGCAGGCATCTTCTGATAAAGTTGTGTGCCTCTCTCTCCATCGTCGGCTAGTAGTACCCAGTTCTCAACAACTTTTTAGCCAAGGTCATACCACTTGAGTTTGACCCGCATGTTCCATTGTGTACCTCACTTAGAGTAGTCGAGGCTTCCTCGGGTTTTAAACAATGTAGCAAGTTTTCGTCGATACTTCTACGGAAGAGGGTCTTTCATAGGATGACAAATCGTGAAGTCCTTTTGCGAAAAGTGCGTTTTAGGTTCGGGGTGATGTCAGTGGGGAGGATTCCTAACTTTAGGTAGGTGTATATGTCATGATACCAAAGATCACTAGGACCAACGAGTTGACACGCGTATTCTGACTCTAGTACCTCGAACGTGGGTATGAGAAGCTGCTCTACGAGGAATTCATGTTTCAAAACATTACGAGGGATGTCTAGTAAGGATCCAATTGTCGCCATTGCATCGGCTGCTCTGTTGTTTGTCCTCAGTATCTGCTCAAAGGTGATGTCGATGAAAGATTCCTTGAGGCTTTCTACCACCTTCTTGTATGGTGCAAGCTTATCATTCTTGGTTTGGTATTTATCATTGACTTGGTTGATGATAAGTTGTGAGTCCCCATAGACCTTTAGCTCTATGCTTCGCCACTGTGCTGAAATTTTGAGGCCTATGGTCAAAGCCTCGTATTCTGCAATATTGTTGGTGCATGGGAATGCCAACTTACATGATCTAGGTATACAGTCTCCTTGCGGGGTGATGAAGAACACACCAGCTCCTGATCCATGTTGCGTGTGGGAGCCATTGAAGTACAATTTCCAGTGGTCGGCTACAGCAAGGTTAAAAAGGGACTCATCTGGGAATTCTGATATGAGTGGGTTATCTGTGTAGAGGGGAGCTTCTGCCAGCTGATCTACAATGACTTGTCCTTTTATGGCTTTTCATTCTACATACTCGATATCATGCTCAGACAATATCATTACCCACTTAGCCATTCTACCTCTAAGCATTGCTTTTGACAATAGGTATTTTAGAGGGTCTATCTTCACAATTAGCTTGATTTGGTGAGCTAGCATGTAGTGTCTGAATTTCTGAGCTGCAAATACCAGTGCTAGGCAAGCCTTTTCTATCGATGTGTAATTGAGATCGTACCCTACCATTGTTCTGCTGATGTAGTAGATAGCCCGCTCGGTTCCCTTTTCATCATGCTAGGCTAAGAGGGCACCAAGGGCGGCTGTTGTTGCTGATATGTATAGGATTAGTTGCTTCCCGATAATTGGTGGCATCAACATAGGTGGCGTAAGTAGGTATTCTTTTATTTTACTAAATGCTTGTTCACATTTTTCATCCCACCTGAAAGTGACTCCCTTGTGGAGCAGGTGTGAATAGGCGATCTGCTTATCTGCTAGCTGTGCTATGAATCTCCGGATGGACTAGAGTCTACCTTGTTATCCTCTTAGTTGTTTTAACGTTCTTGGTGCTTCCATTTCAAGGATTGATTTTACCTTTGCAGAGTCCACCTCTATCCCTCTCATTGAAACTATGTATCCCAACAACTTTCTTGATTGTACCCCAAAGACACACTTCTTTGCATTGAGCCTGACCTTGTATTGTTCTAGTTTGTTAAATATAGCACTTAGAGTTGCTACATGATCCTGTCTCTTTTTTGATTTAGCCAGTATGTCGTCTACATAGTCTTCGACTGTTTTATGGATCATGTTGTGGAAGATCAATGCCATGGCTCTTTGGTATGTAGCTCCTGCACTTTTCAACCCAAACGACATCACATTCCAACAGTAGGTACCCCAAGGACATGTAAAGGCTGTCTTATGTTGGTCTTCCTTCACTATCATTATTTGATTATACCCCGAGAAGCCATCCATTACTGATAGCATCTCATGTCCAGCCGTTATATCCAATATCATGTCAATGTTGGGTAGTGGAAAATCATCCTTTGTTGAGATCTCTAAAATCTGTGCAGATGTGAATGCCCCCTTTTGGTTTTGAGACAGGTACAAAATTTGATACCCATTCTAGATAGTCGATCGGGCGTATGAAGCCAACATCCAGAAGTTTTTGTAGCTCAATTTTGACGAGCAAGGCTATTTGTGGGTGCATCTTCCTTAGCTTTTGTCTAACTGGTTTCGCTTCAAAGTAAATAGCTAAATGATGAACCACTACTTCAGGATCCAGACCTAGCATGTTAGCGTAGGTCCATGCAAAATTCACTTTTCTCTCTTTTAGGAATGTTGCCAACAATTCCTGTTCTTCTACTAGGAGGGATTCTGCATAGAAGGTAATTTGGGGTTCTGATTTTGTTCCTAAGTTGACTGGGTTGCACTGTTCTGCCAATACTGCTAATTTCTCCTGATGTAGAGCAATAGGGGGGATATTGAATCCTTCATCCTCTGGCGCCTCAGAGAGGTTTTCACCATTGGATGTGTCCTTTGTTTTTACTGTATTATAGTTAGAGAGTGCCATAGTGTGGTTTTCACTTGATAACTCCGAGCTTATTCTCGATTTTTTTCTTTTGTGACTGAAGGACTCAATCGTCTCCCCATAGTATGCTTGTGTGTCCAGTGTGATGCTGAATCCTGCCTTGTGATCCCCACATGGAATTGTATCCCTTAGTCCCATGAATTTCAAGAGAGCCTCATCATTTTCGAACGAGTCTAGAATCGGTGGTCATTGTTGGTTGTGATTGATGAGTTGGGGGTGCACTAAGGCGATTCGGTGGGTTGGTTGGTTTGACTTAGCTGTGGAGGCAGTTATCATTAACAAGGTGGAATTTTCAAAAATCCTAGGGAGACCTGCTATAGTGTCATCATCGTCACTACTAGGGACATCTGTGACGTCGAAGGTGTAATTATCGAGTGAGATACCTAGGCAAATGGGTGGTCTAGGAGTGGTCATTGTTACCTGAGGAGAGGACCTGACTACTCTTCTAGGAGTATCTCTGCCACATACGGTTATACTTAGAGGAGTATAGCCAAGGCCAATATTCTACATTCTTCTTTCTACAATAATGGGCTCTAATCGTCCATCACTATTTCTTCCCAGGCTCTCATTCCTATTATAGCCCATACCAAGCATCATTTGTAACCCCTTGTTAGTTTCCTCGATGGGTAGGGTGGGAGTGGGTCTTTCATTCTGGTATAGTGTGTTCGATATGTCCTCTTCATCCACATTCTCTCGATTGAGATCCCCCCAGTGGTGGAATCTAGAGGGTTCGATTCTAATAGTGTGGACAGGTGTTTGAACTGGTTGGGGTTGCCCATGCGACCTAAGAGATTGTGGTAAGTCTCCTACAAAAAATGCATTTCTCTTCATTCTATATTCACCACATCCATTGCCTTCGATCATGCTTTTGATTTCAGATATATATAGGATGGCGGGTGTCTCTATCGCAGAAGTGGAAGCGAGATTGGCTGGGTCTATGTATGAAGTAGACGGTCCTTCATCATTTTTCGAGACTTGAGGGATCTTATAAAACTTGGCTTTCAAGTTTTTGTAGAAGGAAAAAGGTTCTGGATCCCCATATATGGTGACTTCTTCATTCTGATGTGAGAACTTGATGCATTGGTGGTAAAGCGAGGCCACTGCCTTCATTCCATGTATCCACAGGCGTCCCAAGAGGATGTTGTATGGTAAGTCAAGGTCAAGGACCTGATAGGTGGTTTCCATAGTCGCCAGCCCCACTTGAATGGGGATCTTGATAGTGCCTTGAGACACTCTTTCTTGGTTGTCATACGCCCTTATGGTGATGCTTTTGTTCTTATTGATGGAATCCTCAGCGAATCCCAATTTCTTTATGAGTTTCAGAGAACAAATATTAAGGCCTGCACCTCCATCTGCCAGGACTCTTTTGACTTTCTTTTTGTGGATTAGGACTTGGAGGTGGAGTGCACGATTATGAGATGGCTGTGGAGGGAAGTCTTGATCTGAAAATGTGATGAGATTTGGGGTAACAATGTTACCCACCATAGCCTGAAATTGCTTTGTGTCTAGGGTGGCTAACAATGGTAGATGCAATGAGTGCTTCATCAAGGATCTTTCTATGAGCAACAGATATTTTCAGTAGTTCCATGATGGAGATTTGGGCGGGTGTTCTTTTCAGCTGGTCTATGACATTATAATTATAGGGGATGGCTTTCGTAGTGGAAATGGGGGTCTTAGCAGGTGCCCCAGCAATGGTAACCTTTCCGCCTCGTGTGGTGACTCCACAATCATTGTTGGCTCCCTTGATATTTATGACAGTGACCATTTCATTGACGCATCCGACTATTTCCTCGTACACTAGATTAGCACTAGCATACTTTTGCTTGCCTTTATTATTTCCTTGGTCATTTCCCTAATTGTTCCCTTGATTATGATTCGGCATCGGATTCATGTATATTTTTAGGTCTTGGCTTCCAGCCAGCTGCTCGATGTTGATGATTTTATCCTCAATGAGGTCTTGAATGATGTTTTTGAGTCTCATGCAATTGGCAGTGGTGTGTCCTTTGACTTTGTGAAAGTCACAAAGGATTTTCTCATTATACCAGAATGGCTTGGTCATAGGTTCCATGTATTGTTCGGAGTTAGAGATTTTGATGAGGTTCTCTTTGACCAATTTTTTCATTATGGACTCAATTGATTCACTAAGAGCTGTGAATTTCCTCTTGGGGGGAAACTTGTTGCGGGGAGGTGGTCCTCCTTGATTACCCAAATTGTTGACTTGATTGGTGGAAGATGGTTGTGGCTATGCTACTACCGCATTAGACTGCACATTATTGTGATTTTGATTTTGCGGTTGATGATAGTTTTGAGTATTTTGTTTAGGGGCACTAATGACCACCTTAGTGTCGACCACGCCATCATTCATGATATTTTTATTCCTCGACCATGTTCGAGGTTTATCATTGTAGTTGTTAGATGGGAGGTTATCCTATGGTGAAGTGAATGTTGGTGTGCCTCCCCGTGCGGTAAGGGCTCTTTCGATGTTGAGTGCCTTTGGAATCAGTTGATCGTAAGATGTTATGCACTGCATTTTTAGGTAGAACACCAAGTTTTGATCGAGATTGACTATGATGGTGCAAACTTGTTGTTCTTCTGGCATGGTCCACTTGCTCTGATTGGCCTTGGATTGCCATCTTTGCAAGAAGGATGCGAATAGCTCTCCTTTTCCTTGTTTGAGTGCAGATAGTTCTTCCAAACTAACATCCACACCCATATTGAAAGCGTAATTCTTAAGGAAATCCTCCACGATTTCCTCAAATGTTTTAATGCCTGTGGATAGGCGAGAAAACCATTCCATAGATGGACCAGTCAAGCTTCGGTGAAAGAGCCGCATTAGGTATGTGTCATCATATGTGACCTCCATGCAGTGCACCTGAAATTCCCTAACATGGTTTTCAGGGTTGCCCGTTCCATTGTACTTATCAAATTTGGGGATCTCAAACCCCTTTGGGAATGGTACCATGGTGAGACTTCTATCAAATGGATAAGGGCACAAATTTCTGAGTGTTCGAGTTGTTTTTTCCGCTTGGAGGTCCAACACTTGCTGCGAGAGCAGTTTGATTTGAGTTGCAACATCTTTGCTCAAATCAAGAGGTGGGATGAATGAGTTGTGAGGTGTTCGAGGTGTTTGATGGGGGGGGAGCATACTAGAGGGCGTTTGCCGTGAGCTTGGTTGTGCGTTCAAAGCCTGATGGTATGCCCGCATTTGTGTCAACAATGCTTGTTGTTGGTCCATCTGTTGTTGTTCCCATGAAGCCTGTTGTTGGTCAATTTGCTGTTGAGCTAGTAACGCTTGCTATTGGTCTAGGTGCTATTGCGCCAACAATGCTTGTTGTTGGTCGAGCTGCTGTTGTGCCAACAATACTTGTTGTTTAGCTTGTTGCTGCGCTTGAAAGTCGTGCAGGGCTTGTTGGTAGGCTTGCAGATGAATCGCTTGCAATTGTGCTTGGTACTGTGTTTGTGCTTGTGCTTGCACTTGCGCTTGGGCTTGTGCTTGTGCTTAGGCTTGAACTTGTGCTTGAGCTTGGGCTTGTGCTAAAGCTTATGCTTGAGCTTGTGCTTGGGCTAGAGCTTGTGCTTGGGCTTGGGTTTGTGCTTGTGCTTTTGCTTGTGGTTGTTGCTTTTGCTAGAGTACTCTCTGTTGATTGGTCTTTTGAACTGTTTTGATTAGCATGATGAATGAGTTTGTCATATTGGCTTTTGGTCGAATTGGTGGTGGAACAAGAATCATGCCAATCATTGTGATACGTGGGAGAATGGTGGCGGTGATTGGGACTTGGGTTGCTAGGGGGTGGTCGATGATTGGTCCTTGAGATGGCATGCTTTGGGATATTTGGGGACCAATTATGGTGGTGGCTTGAATAGTTGCCACTTGTTGTTGTGATGATGTGGGTGAGAAGAGGGAATTGGGCATGATGTTTAGATTGCTAGGCTCCAAGAACCCATTGATGTTGAGAGGAGGAAAACCCAATCCAAGAGGTGAAGTGGTGGTAAATGGAAATGGGGGAAGAGGTGGAAGGTTACCTTGAAAAAAAGGATTTACAACGTTAGTTGTCTCAAACAAGTTTCCCTCTTCAAGCGGTAGAAGAGTTTCTACGTTTGTTTGGCTAGCTGGTGTTGCACGGAATGAAGATGAGCCCACATAGTTGTGGAAGGTGAGCGAGATGTATGGGTGGGATTAATTTTCTAGAACAGATGTAACCAGCATGGTGGTGACGATTGCTTCTTTGTTAGCCACAAGGCGATGCCTCTGTAATTCTTGGAACATGGCACTCCCCTTGTTCACATTCGGCGAGGATGATGTGGTGCAAAGTACCTCTTGATTGACATTTGATATTGGGTATGTACTTGGAATTGGCACATCTGTACTAGTGCTTGTATCTAGGTCAGGAGGGGGTAGGACCCCTCCTCTTGCTATCATTTTAGGTATTTGAACATAGCAGTGACAATTTTGTGGTTCTCCGGATTTTGAACCACCTCCATGATTTCAGTTTGTGTCATCCCCATGTCCTCATTTGTGATGTCCTCTTGATGACTCTCCTCTTGAGGATTTTGTGATGATAAGGGAGAGTTGCTTGATCCCACTAGGTTTACTTCGGGGTTTGACTGACTCATTTCCATAGAAGTTGGTATTTCCATGACATTCTCCATGTTCTTCTTGTATTGAGATCTTGTTTGGACCATAAAAAATAGGGATTTGTTCGATCCTAACCTTTTAGGCCCAAAAGAGAAGAACTAGGGAAGCTAAAAGATCAAAGATGGTGGTAGTGGTGATGGGATAAATGGATGAGATGCTGTGAGAAAAAGACTTTTTGAGGAACTTTTGAAGGTGTATGCTAAAATTGTAAGGGCTTTTGAATTGATTGATTGTGATAATTTTACTAGATGCATTAAGTCAAACAGGATTGTTTGTGAAGTTGTATTCCCTAAGAAGTTGTGTTATCCTAGGGGAGCTTGCACAAAATGGGTGAATTGGCTAGGTGTGTTAAGCCAATGTAAATGTGAACTAATAAACTTTGGGAAGTTGTGTTATCCCAAAGAAAAGTTTGTCCAAAGGTGAGACTATTTTGGCTAGGTTTGTTAAGCCAAGATATGGTGATGTTGATTTAGCCTTCTAAGTTTAGCATGATGATTGATTCTAGAGTTCACAAAAAGGTTTGATGATGAAATGAGACTTGGTTGATGGAGGAATGAATGAAAAATGACAACTCTGATCTTGAACCTTATCCTAGACACAACTCTCTCTACAAAACCTTGGTATTGAAGAATAGGCTAGACTTCCTCTGGGAGAAAAGCAAACCTTTCAAAAATTTTGAGATTTTGTTGACAATAAAATGCATACAATGCAGGATTATTCCTTGAGGCCTTTTTGTAAAATTTGTACACAAGTCTCTCCCTTACTTCAAGGAGCATCTCAAGGCATTGCTCACAGATTTTTAGACTTACTTTCTTGAACTTTGGCTTTGGGATTTTGATCTTGTGGGAAATCAGTGGAAACAACACATATGTAGTTCAATTTGTCTCTTTATCTTGGTTTAATGAGATTCTTTTTACCCAAGACACTTGCTTGCTTAGGTTTCAAACTATATGTCTAGTGTCCCACTTTTTTCTTATCCCACAAGGTCCATTATGTGGAAATCAAGAAAAAATGGGGCAGGAGTTCCCTATGTTTAACCTTATTGAAGACAAATGACGATAGAATCTAAACACTTAGAAACCTCTAAGGATAAATCCCTAGGGAAAGCAAGAGTGTTTAAATTCGTAAAAGGTATTTGTCTCTTCAAAGGGGTTTGAAATTTAAGGTCTTTGTGGATGTTCATTTTCAAATGTTTTCAAGATCAAGCAATGTATTTCTTCCAAGCACTTTTACCCTCCTAGGTTGATGATGCAATATCTTGTTGGGTTTCCACTTGGATAAATCCAGTTGCACATATCTTGTGCGAATGGCTAAATGCTTGACCACACTGGCTCCCCTCCATGACACTCACTTATTCGGGTCAGCCAAGCATTAGTACCCATGAATCTCCCATGGAATACTTTCCATTTCCACAACAAGACCGCATGTATAACGTGGGGCAGCTTCAAAGGACATGACCTTTTGCACCAACAAGATATACAAGGTTTTGGCCTTTTTCTAGACAAGGGTTTCTAATTCGGGCATTCCATTTGTGGGGGATTATCCAACATCGGTGAGAGTCCATTGTTTTCCATCTCGTCAGAATAATCCTCATGATATTGGCCTTTGTTCCAATATCCACACTTATATCTCGGGTGGAAGTCGCTTGGCTTTAGCGTGTTCTTGGTTGGGTCATTCCCTTGGGTGAGTACTTTTTCCCACAAGGCAGGACCTCTAAGATAAACAATAGCGAACAAACATTATTCGTAGTTCGATCGACTTTTGTTTAAAAAAAAAAGGAGAACACTCGCAATAAGTCTATCCACACTCACATGTTTTGTTCAATTTTAAGTGCCTAAATCGAAATGTGGAGGCAATCTTTTTGACAAGTTAATATCACCAAAATGCTTTTGATTCTCAAGATCGCTATAAAGCACAAAAGAAGCACATATGCATTTTAATGATGTTAATTTGTGAAAAAATTTGCAAAACATGAAAGACACTTGTTCATTTTAAACCTCAAAGCAATAATGACTTCTTTTTAAGCACCAAATAGAAATGTGAATCTGCTTTGTTCAATTGTTACCTTTTAAACCAAATCTAGTGTATTTGCCTAAAAGTTCTTTTTAGCCCCTTGGCAACTTTTGAAAATAAATTTCATTTGTTTATTTTATGAACCCAATGGAAATTTAGTATCCTAAGGTCAATGAACTTATCAAATCCTTTATAGAGTGCTTAAAAACACTTTAGTATTTAAGAACACTTTGTACACATAAAAGGCATGGTGCCATAAAAATGAAATTACTTGTTCTTTTTAAACCCAAAATAAATTTATTTTTCCTAAGGCCAAAGATTTTAACAAATTTTCTCAAGGAGTGTTAAAGAACACTTTTAGTGTTTAGAAACACTTTGGGTTTGTGAAGATAACATCATGATGAACTTCTCCTTTTGCTTCCATCCTGCAAAATAACAGAAAAATAAAGAGCAAAAAATACAACAAACCAAGTTAATGCTAAAAAGTTTAAAAATTTATTCAAATTTTAAAACCAGACTGTTTCCGTGGTAGAGTTTAGTAAGTGCAGTGCTATTTAGCAGGTGCGGTTCTGCTTAAAAACATAGGCGGTGCTATACAACGCCGCGCGGTCGACTATATGCGGTGCTCTATAGAAACAGAGACTGCGGGTGCGACGGAGTTTTACATGCGGTGGAGTTTGGAAGTGGCGGTGTTCAGCAAATTTTTAAATTTGAAGCGCGGGAGACAGTTGCGGTGTTATATGGTGCCGCAGGTTTCTGGGGGTGCGGTGCAATACAACACCGCGTGTCTGGTTTGCGGTGCAGTTTCCTCTATATGAACAAAAAACGTGAAAAACCATAGAATTTTGAAAGAAAAACGTGTTAAATGTGTGATTGCCCTCCTTCTAGCACCAAAATGTGAACCCCTAAACCTGCAAATGTACAATGAGGACAAACATTGTTAGTGTTAGATCAAAATGCATGCAAAGATTTGAAGGATTCCCCATGAAATCCACCTATTTAAACTAAAATTAAGAAAATGAAGAACATAAAGCAAGAAACTTGAGCTAAATCCTAATTAAGCCAATAAGTTAAATATCTTATGGGGGAATTGGTGCCAATGATGTGTTGCAATTGGCCCTTTCCCAATTCCTATGGTTGCAATGTGGATTGATGGAAAAATGGTCAAATCTTTAAAGAGATTTGAGCATAACCTTGGTGCAAATGTGAAAATGATAGGAATGTATGGATGAAAAGAGCCAAATCAGTTCTCACTTGAAGAGAGTAACTTTGCATATGAGTTGTGGATGAAGATTGAGGAGTAGAGTCTTCAATTTTATAGATTCAAATCTTGGAGGAGATAGTGGAAATAAGCAATGTGGGACAAAAGATAGTCCAATGGCATTGTGCCATTTGTCCAAATGTGATTGGATGAGGAATATGCAAGTTTTGGCCAATGTGCCAATAAATGCAATTAGGTGGCATTTCAAATTTGAGAAATGACATGTTGAAGAGGGAAAAAGAAAGAAGTTAATGTCACTTGGCTCAAGGTCAAGGACATGTAAGAGGCTTTAAATGCCTTGTTAGAAGGACCAAGTCCACTTGGACTTTTTGAATTCAAAAGAGGAATATTCCTTTTTTGATGCTTTGTGAGGGAAAATAGAGAATTAATAAATCAAAGTAATTGATTTATTGTGCAAGTTGCATTCTCTAGAGGATTTTAGGGATTTAGATTAATTTAATCAAGGATTTGATTAACTTAATGAAGAATTAGGTGATGTGACAATTTAGACTTAGGTTTGTGAATTGATTTAAGTCAATAATTGAGAGGGAATTATCTATCAAATAAATGATTTGATTTATTTAATGAAGGAGGGAAATGTTAGATTAAATCAAATAAGGTTTAATTTATTTAATTTAATAGGAGGAATTTAGAGAATTTAATTAAATAAAATGATTTACTTAATTAAATAGATATGTGAAGTTAATTAAATTAAATTGATTAATTTAATCGTTGAAAGGAGAATACTTATTCAGATAAATAATGATTCATTAGATTGAGGGATAGAATTACGATGAAATACTGAGAGTGTGATTTCAGAGGAAATGATGTTAGCGATCAGGATTAAGTGTGCCAAATCGGAAATGTACATTTTTCATGTCTACACAAGGATTTTCCCCTAGTCGAGAATAAGATTTGGGAATGGAGTGGATAATATGACGAAATGGATGCTAGATGTCAATCGTTCCAAGTAATGGATAAGACAACCATTTATTATGAGTGATGATGAAAACGTCTGACTAGAATGATGGTAGACAGAAGAGCGAGCTTGACTACACATGGTTCCTGTTTGCCAGGTTTTCACCATGGTACTTATCCATAGCACCACCGAAGTGGTTTTCACTATTGGACGGATTTATTTCTCTTTACTTTTTTGATTTTCTCAATTTTATTTTTTTGGGTGTTACAAAGACGCCTGTTTGCTAGGTTTTCATTACGGTAACCATTTTTTTGGTATTTTTCCAGATTAAGACACGAATTCTCAGAAACTTAAGCATAGAAACTCTTTAGATACAGACTGTTGATAGGTGACAAAAGTGGCTCTCCTTCAAGAGTAGAGAGTTGGTACGCTCCTGATACAAAGGCTTCTGTGACAATATAGGGCCCCAACCAATTAGGCTCAAACTTACCTGGTTTCTCCCGTTTAGCTTGGTTCTTAGGATTCTCCATTAATACCAGGTCACCAATGTCAAAGTGTCTATTGAGAACCTTCCTATTGTAGCTACGATGAAGATGATTATGATATGCTTGCAAATGATCTAATGCTTTCTGTCTTCGTTCATCCAGCAATTCTAGTTCTTGTAACTTAGAGACATGGTATTCTTCATCGTCAATATGACCCTTCAAGGATACCCGTAGAGAAGGTATTTCAACCTCGATAGGTAAGATAGCTTTGGACCCGAATACGAGGGAGTATGGAGTGGCACCGATGGGAGTACAGATGCTTGTGCGATAAGCCCAAAAGATAGGATTAAGCTATAGGTGCCAATCACGACCAACGTCATTGACAGTCTTCTTAAGGATTCTAACAATAGTCTTATTAGATGCCTCAGCTTGGCCATTACCTTATGGGTAATATGGGGTGGAGAAATGGTTTATGATGTGGAATTCTTCACATAAATGGCGTACTTCTTGGTTCTTGAATGGGCGGCCATTGTCTGTGATTATGGATTGAGGTACACCATATCGACAAATGATATAGTTTAGGATAAACTTAGATATTTGTGTGTTGGTGATATAGGTCATGGGAATAGCTTCGATCCATTTGATGAAGTATTCGGTGGTGGTGATGATGAATTTATGGTCGTTGGATGATGGAGGGTGTATCTTACCTATGAGGTCAAGTCCCCATTGGACGAAGGGCCATGGTGAAGTAATTGGACAAAGCTCCTGCAGTGGCGCTCTTATCAAGTCTCCATGTATTTGACATTGTCAATATTTCTTTACAAAGACGTATGAGTCTTTCTCCATTGTAGGCCAATAGTAACCTAGTCTCATAATATTATGGGCTAGAGTAGGACCACTCAAATGAGATCCGCATATACCCTCATGTACCGCTCACAAAGTTGTTTGTGCTTCTTCAACATCGAGACATCTCATTAGGGTGTTATCTAAGGTACGTCTATACAGGGTTTCTTCGATGATGGTGTACTCAGTTGAATTTTGGATGAAGGTTTGACATTGGTTATTGGACAAGTCTTGGGGTAAGATTTGATTAGTGAGGTAGTCGAATATGTCTTTATACCAAGGAGACATAGGACCAACAATGGTACACAGTATCGCAGTATCGGGGACATCATAAGAGGGGACCAAAAGCTGTTCAACCAGAAACTTGAACTTAGGCACATTACTCGAAATATCCAACAAGGAACCCACGGTTGCCATTGCATCTGCAACTCTATTCTGGATACATGGTATTTGTTGAAAAGTTATGTCATTGAAATACTGCTTGAAATTATCAACCATTCGCTTGTAAGGTGCAAGCTTTTTATCCTTAGTCTCGTAATCATCATTTTACCTGTCGAATTACCAGTTGAGAGTTGCCAAAGACATGTAGGCTCTTAATTTTCCACTGAGCTGCCATTTTTAACCCTGTCACTAAGGCTTCATATTCTGCTATATTGTTGGTACAAGGGAAATCAATCCTGAATGATTTAGGAATGGTATCACCTTGAGGTGTGACAAATAAGATACCAGCTCCTGAACCATGATTTGTATGTGACCCATCAAAGTACAGTTTCCATTTGGTTTTAATGTCAATGTTGAAGAGAAATTCATTTGGAAAATCTGCCACTAAGGGATGGTTTTCCTTCATAGGTGCATTGGCTAACTGATCTGCAATCACCTGTCCTTTTATAGCCTTCCTCTTGACATACTGAATGTCATATTCGCTAAGTATCATAACCCATTTATCTAATCGGCCTATTAAAGCTGCCTTACTTAGGAGGTATTTAAGTGGATCAATCTTTGCAATTAACATTGTTTGTCGATTGAGCATATAGTGCCGAAGTTTTTGGGTAGAAAAAACTAACGCAAGACAGGCACGTTCTATGTTGTTGTAATTCAATTCATAGCCCACTAAGGTACGACTAATGTAATAGACTGCTCTCTCATGACCTTGATCATCATGTTGTGCGATAAGAGCCCCTAATGCTGACTGAGTTGCTGAGATGTATAGTATCAATGGTTTTCCCTCTGTAGGTGGCATTAAGATTGGTGGAGTAAGCAAATAGTCGTTGATTTTCTGGAAGGCTTCCTTACATTTAGGTTTCCACACAAATGGTACTCCTTTCTTGAGTAGATACTAAAATGGGTGTATTTTATCTGCCAGTTGTACTATGAAATGCCTAATGGACTATAATCTCCCCTGTAGGGTTCCGAGTTGACCAATGTTGACTGGAGGAGGCATTTCTATGATAGCTCTTACCTTCTTTGGATCTACTTCAATGCCTCTTCGAGAGATGATATACCCTAACAGTTTCCCTGATTTCACTCCAAAGACACACTTCTTCAGATTTAGCCTGACATTGTATTTCTCTAGCCTCTGGAATATCTTGTCTAAAATGTTCAAATGATCTTCCCTTGTTTTTGATTTAGCTATAATGTCATCTACATAATCTTCCATGAGAGTATGTACAAAGTCATGGAAAATCATAGTCATTGCCCATTGGTAGGTAGCTCTTGCATTCTTAAGGCCAAATGACATAACATTCCAATAGTATGTGCCCCATGGACACATGAAGGCTATCTTGTGTTGGTCTTCAACTGCTATCTTAATCTGGTTATATCCAGAGAAACCATCCATGAGGGATAGCATCTCATATCCTACTGTCAGATCTACTATCATATCGATATTCGGCAAAGGGAAGTCATCCTTAGGGCATGCCTTATTGATGTCTCTAAATTCTATGCAAATGCGAATGCCCCCAGTTGGTTTAGTCACTGGTACAAGATTTGATATCCAATCTACATAATCTATTGTCCTTATGAATCCTACATCCAGGAGTTTCTTAAGTTTTGCCTTGACCAATAGAGTGATTTGCGGATGCATTTTCCTTAGATTTTGTTTGACTGGCTTAATACCTAGCTGTAATGGTAAATGGTGCAATATTAGGTCTGGATCTAGCCTAGGCATGTCAGCATACAAAAGTGCAAAGTTTATTTGTCTCTTTTTGAAGAAGTCCTTAAACTCATGTTGTTTTGTCGCTGTTAAAGAAGCTACAAAATATACTATCCGAGGATTCTCTTCTATACCTATGTTGACTGCAAGAGCCTCTTCTACTAGCATTGGTGACTTTTCTTGTTCAACAGGGAGAATATTTAAACCTCTATCCTTGGGTGCCTCGTAGAGGTTTTCGCCCTCAGATAATTCCTTTATCTTGAATTTTTCTTCATCCAAAGGCGCCTTTTGGTTTTCACCTAGGGAATCATCATTTTTATTTTCATTGTCTTTGTTCTTTTTATTCTCATTTTTGCGACTAGAGGTGTAAATAGACTCCCCAAAATATGCTTTGTCTTCCAAGTCTATAGTAAAACCTTCCTTATGATCCCCTCTTGGTATGCCTTCTCTAAGTACCATGAACTCAACAATTACTTTGTCATTCTCGAATGTATCTATGATAGGTGTACCTTGTTGATCCCAGTCGATAAGTTTGAGATATATAAGGGGCATGTAATCATCGAAGTTCTTAAAGGTGGCTGTTGATAAGGTGAGTATAGAATGGTTGACATGGTCACAAAAGTTTTGGAACAACTCCTTGTTTTTCCTCCTAGGGGTAGGTATACTTTGATGTGGGACTATAATAAGGGATGAGTCGTCGGAAGATGGTTCAGCAGGTGCCCAAGATGCATGATCGAGAATTTTCCAATAATAGTGTTTATTCCATTTTTCTTTAGACATGTGTTTCCTAAGACAGGGACTAGATGATTTTGGTACAGGTTTTACCTTTAGGTCTAATTCTCCAAAGAGATTAGCTATGTTCATGGTACTAGTAGAGGACAAAGAATCCCATTCACCAAAGCTTGAGTTGGGAGATTCATCATAAACTAGGGAAGGTGATTCATGAGACTCGTCGTAGACTGGGGGAAGTGGTTCATGAGATTCATCATAGACTGGGGGAAGTGGTTCGTGAGATGTATCGATACCTATATAAGCATAATCTTCCTCTTGAAATAGTGACGAAGTACCAAGAAACCCAATTCTAAGCAGTTGACACCCTAGCCCTAGGTATTTTTATCATGGGTAGATAGTAATCAGTTTCGTCCTTCCATTTTGATATAGTCCTAACCCACTATGCCCGTCATAGCCTTCATTTTGCATTATCTTAAAGCCTTTTCCATATTGGTCCTTAGCTATTTGAATAGATGGGGAGGGGTATTCATGTTCTTCTTGATACAACCAGGAATCACCTTGATCTACAATTTATTCACTTAACTCTCCCCATTTTGTCAATGTCATTGTAGGGTGAACATGAAATGTAACCACTGACTGTCTTCTATCTGCCATGGGTAGGCCATATGCCTTAGGTGGAATCAATTGACTGACATAGTATGATGCCTTTATATTATATTTATCGTAGCCCTTGTCTTGGATCTCGAGCTTAGGAGTGAATGATGGTGGTTTGAATGAAATGGACTTAGTGAGATGTGATGGGTCGACGTATAGGGATAAAGTGGATGAAGAAGCTTCTTGGTTAACAGGTACTTGTCATTGTGGAATTTCCCTTAGGCTTGTACGATATTGAAAAGGATCTAGATCACTGTCAATCATGATATTGGTGCCATTATAAGGGAACTTAAGACATTGGTGGTATGTTGAAGGTACAAATTTCATTGCGTGTATCCAAGGTCTACCTAACAACAAGTTGTACAAGAGGGTGAGATCCAAGACTTGGAAGCTGGTGTTCATGATTGTTGGGCCAATTCTGATAGGGAGTGTGACAACTCCTTTGGATTATCTTTCCTCATCATCATAAGCCTTGATGACTATACTCTTAGAAGTGTCTACACAGTCTTCTGAGAATCCTAATGCCTTAACCAATTTTAGGGTACACGGGTTCAAACCTACTCCTCTGTCTACCAAGACTCGTCTAACTTTGGTTTGATGGACTAGGACTTCAAGATGTAATGGGTCATTATGAATAAACTTTTTGGTTGAGTAGTCTTGTTGGGAAAATGTGGCATGATGCGAGTTGGTCAAATATCCCACCATTTCTTCGAAGTGATTGACATCCAAGTCTATGGGAACAGTAGTGTTCTGCAATGCTTTGTCAAGTATGGCTTGATGTTCTGGTGACAAAGTCAGTAGTTCCAAGATAGATATTTGTGCGGGGGTTTTGCTCAATTGATCAATGAGATTGTATCTAAACTTGGACCTCTATGTAGGTGGCTTAGAAGAAGGACCTGGAATAATTATTTTAGTCCTGCGTGTGTTCACATTACATTCTGGATGCTTCTTAATGATGACGGTATCAACATGTTCATTTGTGGCTCAAAGGCTATATATGGTCTTTCCTTTTCCGTAGTCATACTTGGAGTTTGCATAATTGGTAGAGGGATTGTTCTCGGTTCCTGAACCAGAGGCATTTCCTTTTGTGTGGTCATGTAATGGGTCTGTGAAGACCTTATGATCACTGTTTTTAGTATTTTTCTGCCCATTTACCTCTATGGATCCATTTTCAACAAAGTCTTTGATGATATTATTTCATTGGCGACATTATTGGAGATTGTGCCCTTTTGTTCGATGATAGTCACAAAAAGCATTATCATCCCACCATGAAGGTTTGAACTACCCAGGATCATACTCTCTTGGTTCCAAAGGTTTGATGAGATTATGTTTGACCAATTCTTTGAAAACTACCTCGATTGGTTGTCCTAAAGGTGTAAATTCATGCATAGGAAATCTCCTTTGGGGTCTTTGTTGCGAGTCCTGGACATAATTAGCCATTTGATCTAGACTATTCATCATGTCTACATTTTGGTTGTATCCTCTAAGTGTGATAACTGGTCCAGTATGTATGTGATTAGCATCAACAATGCCATCATTTGTGACATTCTTGTTCCTAGACTAGAACTTTTTTGTATCATTTGACACGTTTGGATGTTGGACAATTGGGCTCCTTCCTAGTACTTTTATTTCGCCTTTGTCAATAAGGCCCTTTTCAAGGATGATCCCATTTTGTACCAAGTCAAGGAATGAAGTGCAACAGTGTACCCGTAAGTCACCTCTCAGTTTCAGATTGATGTTTTCGAGGAATATTGTGACCTTTTGTGTTTTGGGTATTTCAATTGGAGAACGGCTAGCTAGACTTCTCCATCTCTGGAAGAAAGTGGTGAATGTCTCATCGTATTATTGTGTCATGTTGCACAAGGTTGCTATGGTTACTTCGTTGTCTATGTTAAAGCCAAAATATTTGACAAACTTCTCAACTAATTCGCCCCAGGATCATATACCATATGGCAATTTAGAAAACCATTCCAACACTATCCCTATGAGGCTTCATGGAAATAATCGCATCAAGTATGCGAGGTCATATGATATGTCCATGCATGTCATTGAGAATTCTCTGATGTGTTCTAAAGGATTCTTCCTCCCATTATACTTTGGAAAATTCAATATAATGTACCCATGGGGAAAGGTGTCATATAGAGCGCTTTGTCGAATGGACATGGACATAGATCTTGTGCTGAGATAGTTCATTTGCCTGACATAGACATGTTGTCCATCTGTTGTTGAAGAGTTTACATCTGGTTTTGAAGGACGTCGACTTGTGTCAAGGACATGGTGTTTGTGTTATTTGGATCAATGTAGATGTTCTGATACGCCATATTCTATGATGGGTTGTGATTTGGCAAGGGAATATATCCCGTTAGAATATTTTGATTTGGTATAGATATATTCCCACCAACTTTGGATCTCTTACCAGTCGTGCTGGTGCCAAAGGGGTTGGAGGAAGTTGCCCCCACAGTAAATTGTAAACCTTGTGTTATGTTGAAAGGGATTGTGCTTACAATTGACGATGTCTGAGTAGATACTCTAGTTGGTATCGCTGCGGTAATTTGGGGAATAGACACACTTGATGTCTTAGTTTGTGTTGGTTGAGTAGACTATGTTGTCAAAGTATGAATATCAAATCTTGGTGGTAGTGTGGCACCTTCTACTAGCAACTTTGCTAGATAGCATTGTGGATGGTTTGCCAAACACTAATCCATGAAGGATGCAAACTCAGGATCTTGCACTGCTGCGTCTATGTCTTCTATGTAAATTTTCCCATGTGTGTCTCTAGTGACGTGTTTTTTAAGCAAAGGTTTGTGTGGTCTTTTACTTCCTGACGGTTGATTTCCGAACGGATTGATGAATTCGTTGGGGTCTGTCATTGCTTTGTGTTTCTTTTTCGACCTTGTTTCGACCAAATTTTTTTTCTCAAAATGGGTAATGCAGACTATGTCTAAAAATTGATATGGCCTATGTCTATGTTTTTGGATTTTTCTAACAATAAATGACATTGCTAAAATGGTTTCTAAAAAGGCGTATACTAAAATGACGTATGATAGGACAGACAATATGCAAAAATTCGAGCAGACTAAGATGATAAATGAGTTTAAGACGGGTATAACCTACCACCTATGGAATAAATGCATGCAAGGATTTGTGTTTGACCAAGGAACCTGATTGTAGGACAAGGACAGTTGACAAGGTGAATTTCCCAAACTAGACTATTGAGCTGGAAAGATTCACAAAAGGAGTAAAGTGACTAGGTTCAATGATTGTGACAAACCGAAACATGAATGTAGCCAATGATGAGGAAAGTTATCTCTATTTCTATGATATGAAATTTCCTAGGAAGTATCTAATGCATGTGACTTAGGATGACTATTGTACACATATAAAAATGGTCACAATTGATTGAACCTATTAATTAATTAAATATGAATTATTTTA
The DNA here is from genome assembly GCA_007115665.2 of Sequoiadendron giganteum. NCBI lineage: Eukaryota > Viridiplantae > Streptophyta > Pinopsida > Cupressales > Cupressaceae > Sequoiadendron > Sequoiadendron giganteum. Next base: position 136,567,708 of record CM021102.1, on the reverse strand, counting down.
TGACTAAGATGTTTACTGTGACTAAGACATATATGACACCTAATGATGCAAGGTTTTCAAGAAAAATTTACCAGTTTCTAATCCAAGGTTGATCTTAAGAACCTAAAGCAAATAGTGACAATGATGTTTCAGACTCAGCTCACGGTTTTTGATGTTTTCTGTTGATAGGAAAATGTGGTTCACCTAACAGTTGCAGTTCAAATGTTGACAAATGCAGTTTTTGATAGCGCATGCGATGTTTCTGACAGTTGCAGTTTTTCCTTTGACAAATGCGGTTTACTAATACACATGTGGTTCTAATTTTGGACTCTGTAAACCTATATTTTTTTGACAAACACTTGCGGCTCTAAAACTGATAGATGTGGTTTGCATGCACACATGAGACTTAGAATATGACAGTTGTGACTCGTGATATGTAGACTGTGAATAATGAAAGTTTTGACAGACATATGTGGTCTTTCCCTTAACAAATGTGACTCTCTATGACAGATGCGGTGTTTAAACTGACAATTGTGACTTGGTTTTCTGACAGTTGAAATTTTCCTGAAAGTTGTTGACTGACTTTGTTTGTTTGATCAAGTTTTTGATGAATACAACATAGAACAAACACAACAATCAATGTATTTTCAGTTTTTGTGATGAAAGGACTGTTAAGACTCGAAAAAAATTTACAACCTAGGCTTTTAGGACAATACTTGTTGAGTTCTTACTTGGATTTCTCCAGCTACACATATTTATGTTGAATGACTAGTAGCTTGACCCCATTGGCTCTCTTCCATGACACTCACTTATACGGGGCAGCCAAGCTACTGTATCCATGAAACTCCCATGGCATACATTTCATTTCCACACATAAACCGTAACAATGTAAGATGGCTTCACAAGGCCGACCTTGTTGCGCCAACAAGTAGGTAGGATTTTGATAACTCTACAACAAGGTGTTTAATAAGGGCATTCCATTTGTGGGACACTATCCAACATCGACGAGAGTCCATGTCTGTCCATCTCATCAAAATAGTGTGCGTGATTCTTGGGCTTTCCCCAAGAATCCACTTTTATATACTGGCTGGAAGTCGCTTGGCTTTAGCGTGCTACCGGTCTGAGTTGTCTTGGGGTGAGTACTTTTTCCCACCAAGACAAGCCCAACTTCTAGAGTCAATAACCGTTTCTCTTACACCCAAGATCGCATGACTATGCAAGGGGAGAGGATACTTCGATTACTAAATTGTAAGGGTGACAAAAATGTGCAAAGCACCAAACAAAGAAGACAGTGGTTCTTTTTAATCCAAACGACAATTGTCTATCTATCAAACATAAAATTATTTTTAACCCACATGATGATTATCTATCTACCAAACAAAATCTTTCTTAAATAAATAAATTAACACAAAGGCATTAGGCCCTGCATGCAAATTTATCAGTAGTTCATTGTTCTTCGGCTTTCGTCCTGCAAAAAATTGTCTTAGGTTTTAATTGTCTTCTATGCTTCATCCTACAAACACTTGTTATTCCACCTTAACACAACTGAAACAAACATCAACGAAAATAAAAACAACCTAAAAAAGTGAAAATTGAAAATATGGATGCACAAAAATCAATAAAAAAGTGAAAAAGTTTTACCAACCAGATGCGGCTTTTGGAGCCACAGATGCAGTTCGACTGTTGACAGGCAAATGCGGTTCGTGAATTTTGTTGATAGGCGGTTGTGGTTCGTGACTTCGCGGATGCGGTTTGTGATGGCGGATGCATTGTTGTTTTTCATAAATGTGGCTCGTTGATATAGATGTGTCATTTTGCAGAACAAATATGGTGCGCCATATGAAAACCTACAAAAAAGAAAGAAAAAATGGAAAAATGGAAAGACAAAAATATGTGTTGATTTTGAAGCGTGTTCAGGTCAGGTTCACCAAATGTAATAGTAGATTAAAAGATGATCTTTCAAATGATGAGATGGATAATCTGCAACTAGAATAAAAATGTTAATCCTAATCTAAATAATAATCTAAAATCAAACAACAAAGAATGAGGAAATAAACTAAACAAACTAAACAAATTAATGGAAAACTCTCACCGAATATGCATTCACCCCTTCAAATTATCTTGATTGTTCTTCTCCATTTTTCCTTTTCAGTATTCTTGCCCTTAGATTTCAGTGTTTGAATGGAAGCATAACTTCGTTGAGTCTCTAAGCAAAATATAGAAGATGAGTCTCTTCTCAAAAGTATGTGATTTCGGGAGGAGGAATAATGATAATGATAGGCCATTTTATAGATTTTGGGTTTTCGAACGATCGACGGATGAGATTGATGAATGCCATGCGATGTGAGTTCTATCTTAGATAGAACATGAGTTAGAAAATACTGTAGGATAAAGATTAAGTTAGAACGTGAGTTAGAACATGAGTTCAAGATTTTAATCTTTAGTTAAGAGTCTTCGAAAATAGAAGAAACAAAATTTGAATGTCAAAGACAAAGTTTGAAGTTTGAAGAATAATGCATTTGAATGCGAACATGATTTAATTAATTAAATAAAGATATTTAATTAATAAACACCTCATGCATATGAGTTGGAACTAGTTAACTGACTAGTTGTGACAGTGAGTTCTCTCTCAGAGACAATCAACTGTTGAATCCGAAGATAACTGGAGAACTAAAAATAGATCTTGAGTCAGAAGGTGAGTGAATGATTTAGATAACTAATTGATAGAGGAATGTGACATGAATAATTAAATATGAATTAAATGTTAATTTAATTCAACATTCGAAAGTAAGAGACTTTAATTAAATAAATAAAGATAATTTATTTAATTGACTTTTGAAAAGGATTAAATGAATAATTAAATAATAAATATTTAATTATAGTTGAAGTATGACAAATGAGGGTAATTAAATAATAAATCATTTAATTAAGAAGGAAGAATTAATTAGTTAGCGACATAATTAAACAAAGATGATTTATTTAGTTAATCAAGTTGAATAAAGGTTATTTATGAATTAATTAAAAAGGGGTATTTAATTAATAGAGGAAATATGTGTTAGAAAGGTTAATTAAATAATAAAAAATATTTAATCATGACAACGGACTATAGAAAATTGTGTCGAATGTGTACTCGTAGGCCTAGACCAATTTTTGGTGTCTACAGTGACCAATATTTCTATGGGAGATTGTACATCTCGATCCATGTCAATCCATCCAAGGGTGAAGCCTCCCCGAGGTTAAAATTTGGGACCCACCTCTATAGATACAAGAAAGAACTATTATTCCTCCAAGGGCCTCAATTAAAAATCTTTTCCCTTTGTTCAAGATATTAGAACATTATCGTGAAGAAACCCTTGGGAAGGAAATTTACGATCAAATCAAATTCCCAATTCATCCTTATACACTCTTTGATTGATTCTCTTATGAAATTGGTACCCATGAAATTTCCTATTAGGAAATTCATAGAATAGCCATTGGCTTGTTTATCTAAAAATAAGGAAACATTGATCATAAATTTGTTGTCTTGCATTATGTTGACAAGAGGAAATGGGGAATTAAAGTTCAGAGACTTGTACCCTAATATCTCTTATGTAGTCTATTTATACCCCAAAGGATACACTAAGAGAAAAGAGTATTTGTAGAAGGGAAACTACATCTAACTGCATTCCATATGTAGCTTAAATAAGAACCAAATTCATTCATAACACATATATTTATCAAATCCTTATCATTCCATATATATATTCATAAGACAGATACAAGGGCGGGTCTTAGTCTTTGCTCTATATTATCTTCTACCATATCTTCATATTCTTATCTACTATTCATCTACAACTATTGCATATATATATTTATACTTTGTCACTTAGAGAGATGTGACCCTTAGAGGGTACATTTTCCTTAGTCTTCCTTGTTAGCCTTAGGTTTCACAAGTCCTATGTGATAGATTTTGGTCTCTATTCTATAACTTGAGAACATCATCCCCCCTTTCAAGAAAATGTCTTGTCCTCAAGACCTGCTTTTTAGTTCCCTAAGAGAATATGTTTGTAAATGACTTTTAGTTGCACAAGTGTAGTTGTAGACACCTAGAAATGACCAAGGCCCGCAAGCAATATTTTATCACCTTTTGCCCTAGCATAATTGTGACATTTTAATCATGTTTCTAACCCACCTTCAACTATTAATTAGATAATTCATAATTATTTAATTAATTCATAATCTTTCATTCATCCTAATTATTAAATAAATAAATCTTATTTATTTAATGGGTCACTAATTGTCAAAGTCTTCTAATAATTAAATAAAGTCATCAATTTATTTAATTAATCTTTGTCATTAATTTCCTCCTGATTATTAAATAAATATATTTAAAATATATTGATTTAATATGTCACTAATTCCTAAATCCTCTTAATTAAATAGATTTGATAATTTATTTAATTAATTAACTACTTCTTCTAAATTAAATAATTATTTGTAATTATTTAATTATGGCATGTGACACTTTCATATTTTTAAATAAAACAAATCATTTTAAAATATCTCACATGGTTAACTGATTCTTCATTTAGTAATTAATTTAAAAAATCAATTACTAATTACCTCACAGAATCTTTATTTTGAATTAATTTAATTCAAAATAGAATTATTCTTCTACAAATCAAGTAATTTCTAAAATTACTGATTTTCTAAAATCCCATCCTCTTGTCTTCTGATTTTTACTAATTTCATCTCAACTGTCACATTCAGTTTTGATTTAATTCATTTAATTAAATCTTATTCACACATATGGGTATTTTTCCCTAACCATAAATGAGAGTTTCCTTATTGAATCTTGACCTTTGATTCTAGGGCATTCTTCATATCTCTCATCTTGACCGTCCATTCAAGATTGCATTTTCTATAAAATGACAATCTTGATCTCATTTTCGGGATCGATGAATCATTATTATTTCTTAGAATTTTTATAAGCTCACTATCATCTTTCATATCACACATAGGCTTAATATTACTATTTGCATAATAGGATTAAATTGCTATTTGCATATTAGTTTATTTAAAAATCCTTCAAAGGTATTTGCTAAGGCTAGGCATATATTTGTTTGCTCACACAAAGGCTGAGGGCATCCATTTATCATATTAGCAAGCTTGAGGAGGTACAATGGAAGTAGTCATGGAGGAGAGAAATGGGTGAGATTGTTCTAGTCTCATTCCATTTTCTTTCATATTCTCCTTTGCATTCCATTGAATGATTATTATTATTGCATGCATGTCCTAACAAAGATCTGTTTTGCAGGATTAATATTTTATATCATTACATTGGTGAACCCGACATCCTAACACACATTTGCAAGTTTCGTATGGCTTCGTAATTTTTTAATTTTTTGTAGGTACAAGTGCACGGAAAGCCACAACCGTAGCCTAAAGCGACGCAATTGCTCTATCGAGCCACATCTACGCATGAAAACGATGCATTCGCCACCGTGCCATACATTTTCTAGAACCAGAACCACAAATGACATCCTACGCCGCATCTGCCGAGCCACAACTACCGAGCCACAACTGCCAAGCCACAACTGCCGAGCCGCATTTGCTAGAGCGCACCACATTTGACTGGTAAAAACTTCAATTTTTTTTTAGATTTGTAATCTGGATCCGACGCGACCGTGACCAATCTTTATTTTTTAAGGGATTAAAATAAACCAACCCTAGGATAGACACTTAACTCAGAATTTCTCAATCCTAGGATAGAAAATCTTAATTTGGAATTTATCAATCTAGGATAGTCACCGCACTTACTTTGTTTGGTTAAAAAAAATGAACCCCATGTTTTTGTGAAGCAATATCTTCACGTAGAATAAAAAACTTTCATTTGGGTTTAAAACTGAACAACTTGTCTACTGTGATTGATTGGATAATAGGTATATGCTCTCCCCTTTACTGGGTGATCAAAAAGCCAGACTTATCCATTTTTATATTTTAGCATTTCATGCTTTATTACAACCTTTAGAAGGCCTGCCGTAGTGGGAAAAAGTACTCACCCTACAGGAACGACCTAAGTGGGAACAACCAAAGCCAGGTTTTCCAACCCACTATAATCAAAAGCGAATTCAGGGAAAGTCCGCAATTCGATGGTAGTGTGCAAAGATAACCATTCCCAAAACCTTTGTTCTAAAGGTTGGGAGGTCTCTTGAGGGAGTTTATTATTTTCCGCGCCGAATGGAAACCTTGACTAAGAACCATAGTGTAGAAGCCAGCCGTGTCAGTAACCAGACATTGTTTCAATCACGGTGCAAGGGGAGGGAAGAATCTCCCCCCAAGACACTCACCATATAATCACCACAGACTGTTTGCTCAAGGGATTTAGTATCCACTTTTGTCACCTTGAGTACGCACCTAGAAAAGACAAAAACATGGGTGCCCTCTAGGGGGTGACATGGCTGTGTGAGTTGACGTGATTTTAAGATGTGGGTTGTGATTGTTACGATGACCCTTTTGACTATTAAGAGTGAGTCTGCTTGAACATACACTTAATATTTTAAATTTTGGTGTTTGCCAACTGTTTTAAACAGACTTCAACAAACTGAACATCAAAAATCTGGGTCAAAAAACTTGTCAAAATGGCAAAATAGTGTTTGGGTTTCTAAAAAAAAATATTGTCCTCGGCAACGCAATTGCTCTGATAAACCAAAAGCATCACCTTTTGCACTGCATTCGCTCTGATGAGCCGCATTCGCTCTGATGAGCCGCATTCACTCCGATGAGCCACAATTGAAACATACTGAGTCACATTTATGAGTGTCCCACCGCATTTTCTATATTGAGTCGCATTTGCAAGTCCTAAAACTACAATCAGTTATCTGTCATGCATTGGCCTCGTCAAACGATGCATTCGTCATACCGCACCACATTTGCAATCTGAAACAACACATTTGCCAATCTACAAAACACATCAAAATCCTGCAACGCATTCGCTTCTTGGAGTGATGCATCTAAGACTACAGCGCATTTGAGACCTAAAACGACGCATTTGCCTGTCAATTGCAAAAACAGATTTCCTATAAAAAACCAGAGGCTAATCTTTTTCAAGCATATTTTACTGGCATTTTTTTGAGCAGTCTTTGTCTAAAACTAGCAAAGCACTTGTCCAAGTCATCCATCTTTTCATTTTTAGTCTTCATATAGCTTGCAATCCGTCATCATCATCAACATAGGAAAAGTCTTAAGTCCTCAAAATTACACCTTTGGGATAGGCAAACTTTCCTTCCTTTGTCAAGCCATTGTCTCAAAAATACATTGTCATTGGACCAAGTCAAAACAAATCAATCCTAAGTCATTGTCCTTTGGTGAGCTATTTCCAACTCATAAGTCTAGTGTGGAAATCTCACCTTGTCATATTATCATCTTGTCCTTCAAATCAGTCCGTTGACAATCCAAATCGAGACATTTGGCCAGACTTTGAGTGGTTAGAAAACCTTTCCTCAAAATCATTCGACATAAGGCATCCCCTTTTATCACTTTGCATAGTCTTAGTCTCATTCCATCCACCATCATGTCTTCAATTCATGATGACATGCTTTCTAGTCAAATCGAATGCCAATTCAATAGTAAGGGTCAAGCACAACTTGCTAGGGACTTCAAAATTCTATACCTACAATGCAAGTCCAAACGCAACTCACCCTCTAGTCCTCCGTCCATCCATCCCTCTTACCAACAATCCAATAGCCCTGGTCCTCTATCCATCTACTATCAAGGGTCTCCTAACACCATCCATGGCACTAAGTCACAACAAACTTCCATTATTCATACCCACCCTAGCTTTGACAAGGGAAACCAACCCTCCATTAATCCATTCCAAGCCTCCACATCATATCTTAGTCCTTCATCCACGTCATATCAAAATCTTCCATTCATGTCATATCCTAGTCCTTCATCATATGCTAGTCCTCCATCCACGTCATATCAGAGTCTTCCATTCATGTCATATCCTAGTCCTCCACCCACGTCGAATCCTAATCCTAGTCCTTCATCCACGACAAATACTTGACATACATTCATGTCCTATTCTAGCCCATCATCCCTCAACCAAGTCCAAACTCCATGTCATAGCCTACTCCATCATGCACCAATCCATTTCAGGACACTCCATTGGGTCAGGAAAACACATTTAGTCATGGTCTCCAAAGTCCCATCCCATCTCATAAACTTGAGGATACATGTCAAGAGGAAAGTCCAAAGCACAACATTATAACATCACCGTCATTTCAAGATCAAAGTAGTCCATTCCATGACTCCATCTTTACGTCCATTCAAGAAGTCCTCCTAGAAAATAATGGCATACCAAATACACCTATCTTTGGTCAAGATTCCATCCAAAACCATGTCATTCAAGAGGAACCTATCCTTGGTCAAGACACTACTTCCAATCATGACATTCAAAATGCACCCATATTTGATTAAGACACTATCTTTGATCAAGAAGTCCACAATGATCCACTCTTTGACCTCTATGCCATTCACAATGAAACGTTTGAAGATGATCCCATTCAAACTTCAAGTAATGACACTCCCAAAAGTGAGACACTTGCCTCCATGGGACACATAGATGATCTACCACTAGAACAAGAATATTCTAGCATGGACATATTTGCAAATGATCAAGCTATAGCTGAATTTAGTGGGCTCTATGACAATGACCATAAAGATGGTTTTGACATAGACTTGGAAGCACCAAGAGAATCATCGGATCCTGACATGTCACCAAATCAGACTGAAGATATTAATCACAAATCTGTCCAACATGTGAGTGAAACTACAACATCCTATCAATTAGGCTCATCAATATTTTTCAGAGCAGGCTTCCTTTCAGAGGAGAAGATTTCAAGCATTAATTTCCCCAATAATGATGGGTTAGCATCTTGCTTCCAAAGTAACAAGTATCCCATCACCAACAAAATTTGTCAGAACATGCATTATCAAGGCAAAGGATTAGGCCTACACGAGCAAGGAATTCTGGAACCTGTACAAGTTCAAGTACATTACCGACATCAAGGTCTTGGCTATCCATCAGTCAGAAAATCAAACAATGTTAGTGGTCCCTCTTCGATACTAGGGGCAATTTTATCCAATACAAATGTCAAAATGGGTGTCATGAGTAGTCATTGTCATAAGATTGTTGCCAATACCCCTTCCCTCCACACCCCAAACCATCATTCCATGATGAATAAACCTTCCATTTGGAACCAATAAAAGTCTTACAAAATACAAAATCAAACGTCAAAGGCCATCAAATCAGACAAAAAGTCAAGTTGACAAATGAAGCTAAAATGGATCCCAAAACAAAATGGATCAAGTCAAGAATCAGGCAAAGAAAAGATGCCAAATTCAAAATTCAATCAAAATGTGGAGCCATAGCACAAGAGGACTCCCACATACAATACATGTCCACCTCTATCAAAATGGCCATCAAGAAAGACATATGAAAATGTTGGTTCCAAACAACATCCTAACCCAACACCCAAAGTTTGGAGAATAAAAGAAGCTACATCCAAACATCCAACCAACCCATCCACATCTACCATCATCCATCATAATCCTACATCATCCTTAAAGTCCAAACATCCCATGTCACAAATCCATCGCATTTTGGCAGCAACTCTTTACCGCAAGGACTCTCATGGCACTCTATTGTGATGTGCATATTCAGATAAGGCCAACCCTAGTATCAACAAGGATCACAATGACATTAATCAGGTGTATGCAAGCGCTATCATCCTGACAAGGAAACTACTTCAGAAAGGTCATTATTGGCATGTCATGGCACCAGTATTTACATCGGCATCGTCAAAAGCTTCAGTACAATTAGTGGTCATATAAAACATCAAGGCTATTCGACAAAAATGCAAAAATACAAAAAAAAATCAAAAAATAAAAAAAAATCATCCCTAGATGAAAACGTGGCAAACAGGCGTCTTGGTGACACTAAAAAAAAAATTAGAAAATATCAAAAGTAGAAAAAAATAAAATTCATCCAACAGTGTAAACTTGGCAAACAGGCGCTTTGGATAAGTACCATGATGAAAACTTGGCAAATAGGCATCGTGTGTAGAATAAATCACCTATGTGGACCATTACAATTGGGGGCAAGTCATCTCATCTCCCATTCCCTTCACATGACATTTTCATCCATCCATCTTAGCCCTATCATGTCCATCCATTTTCCTACTTATTTTGATCTTGACAAAGACTAAGGCACAAACACAAATCAGGCTTTCAAAAAATTTTGACATGTCCATCCTTTGCACATACACTAGTCACAAAAGCATCATATCAGTACCTTCATAGCCTCCATTTCACTATGCAACATCATCCTTGGAGATCATATGAGAATTCTCCTAGTCCAAGCCATCCATGTCTCCTACCTTTTACCAAAACCATCCACAGTCCTTTTAATACCTATCACCCATCTGGGTTTCCTTTGTCAATGGTCCTACATTCCTCCGTCATCCCATTTTAGTCCTCACCAAGTCAGTTCAAATGCAACAACATAGCACCCTAGCACATTATCCAAAACATTCCTTGGCTTTTTCCTTGGCCCTGCTGCAAACTTTTATCCTCTTGTCATGTCATTGTCATCTTCACGTTGTTTTGGGATGTGTCCTTCCCACGTCAAAAAACGTTATCTTCGTCATCGTCACCTGTCAATCGATATTCAAATTGGCTAGCAGCAAAATCATGGTTGTCCTTGGATTCATGTGCGCCGGCATCATTCCCATGCATTTGTCACAATTTTCGTAAAACATCAAAAAGTCATAAAAATTAGAAAAAGTCATGAAAAAAGTCCTAAAAATCTGAAAAACGTCTTGAGAAAACACAAAAACATCCAAATCAATTTCAAAATCCCAAAAAAAGAGTCAAAGTCAATCTTTGTCTGGTCAGTCCAATTAGTCTCGTCAGTCAATCTTTTGTCCATGTCTGAACTACGTTGTCTCTGTGCCTTTGCTACTAGGCAAGATTCATCTTTGAATCCCCGAGACATTAGGTCAGTCCTTTAGGTTTGTCAAAATTAAAATCGTCAGTCAAACTTGGTCATGTCTTTTAAAACAGTCAATTGAAATGTCAAACGTCAAAATCAAGTCCAAATCAGACAACACAAGCAAATCAATTACATAGTCACCATCAGTCAGCTTGCCAAGACATTGGTCAAAATATCAATCTTGTCACTTTTTGATCCTCTTCAAGATGTGTCCTTCTTGGATTTAGATCTCTTCAAAGTGTCATTTTCCTTTTTAGGATGTGTCCTTCTTGACCTCAGGCACCGTCAAACCGTCAGAACCATCAAAACTATCAAGCTTCAAACAATTAATCTTCGACAAACAAACATTGGCAAGGCAATTAAATAGCTGTGAATTTTTGTCCATTTTGTCTTATCTTTTGACTTATCTTTGGTCATGTTACTAGCTACCTCAAGGATGTCCCCTGAAGGATTTAGAGGTGCGACGACGTCTCATGACCTATTTTATTTTTCTTTGGCTGCTGTCTGTGGATTGTCTTGACAAAAAGACTAGGGAAAATGGGCCTCTAGTACGAGTTAGGACAATCCTTGTCTGCGATTGTTTGTCTTGCAAGTGAATGACCTTGCACACCTTGTTCTATGTCATACCCTGGTGTTTGTTGTCCATTTGTGTCATTTTTACCGCCCAATGATGATTCGAGCAACACATATTAGTACCTTGGCAAATATTGAAGGATTTTAACATGCATTTCATTTTCCACACTAACTTGCATTTCCCTCTACCCTAAACATTCATCTTTTTCTCTCTACCATTTCTTTGTCTTGTCATATTTTAGTCTTCTCATCAATTTCGAGAGCACACCCGTGTTTTTGGAACCCAACTGTCCTCTCGAGGGGGCATATTGCTACCTCCTCATCATTCTTCCACATACTATTCTACACTGGGGCATATTCTTGACTTGTTTTCTTTGCCATAACGTGACAAGTTGCATTATGACAAAGAGGTGCAAATGTAGACACATAAAAATGACCAAGGCCCGCAAGCAATATTTTATCACCTTTTGCCCTAACATAATTATGAAATTTTAATTATGTTTCTAACCCACCTTCAACTATTAATTAAATAATTCATAATTATTTAATTAATTCATAATCTTTCATTCATCTTGATTATTAAATAAATAAATCTTATTTATTTAATGGATCACTAATTGTCAAAGTCTTCTAATAATTAAATAAAGTCATCAATTTATTTAATTAATCTTTATCATTAATTTCCTCTTGATTATTAAATAAATATATTTAAAATATATTGATTTAATATGTCACTAATTCCTAAATCCTCTTAATTAAATAGATTTGATAATTTATTTAATTAATTGACTACTTCTTCTAAATTAAATAATTATTTGTAATTATTTAATTATGGCATGTGACACTTTTATATTTTTAAATAAAACAAATCATTTTAAAATATCTCACATGGTTAACTGATTCTTCATTTAGTAATTAATTTCAAAAATCAATTACTAATTACCTCACAAAATCTTTATTTTGAATTAATTTAATTCAAAATAGAATTATTCTTCTACAAATCAAGTAATTTCTAAAATTACTGATTTTCTAAAATCCCATCCTCTTGTCTTCTGATTTTTACTAATTTCATCTCAACTGTCACATTCAATCTTGATTTAATTCATTTACTTAAATCTTATTCACACATATGGGAATTTTGCCCTAACCCTAAATGAGAGTTGCCTTATTGAATCTTGACCTTTGATTCTAGGGCATTCTTCAAATCTCTCATCTCGACCATCCATTCAAGATTGCATTTTCTATAAAATGACAATCTTGATCTCATTTTCGAGATCGATGAATCATTATTATTTCTTAGAATTTTTATAAGCTCACTATCATCTTTCATATCACACATAGGCTTAATATTACTATTTGCATAATAGGATTAAATTGCTATTTGCATATTAGTTTATTTAAAAATCCTTCAAAGGTATTTGCTAAGGCTAGGCATATATTTGTTTGCTCACACAAAGGCTGAGGGCATCCATTTATCATATCACCAAGCTTGAGGAGGTACAATGGAAGTAGATTTGGAGGAGAGAAATGGGTGAGACTGTTCTAGTCTCATTCCATTTTCTTTCATATTCTCCTTTGCATTCCATTGAATGATTATTATTATTGCATGCATGTTCTAACAAAGATATGTTTTGCAGGATTAATAACACTATGACTATCACTATAAATAGTAATCATCCCTATATCAAGCCAAACATCATAACAAAATCTCTGGAGCCAAATGGCTTCTTTAAAAGCATAAATATCTATCATGTACTCTTATTATATAATAGAAAAAGAGACTACAACTTGTCACTTACTCATCCAGCTAATAACACCACCAAACATAGTAAACACATAAGCACTAGTGGATTTTCTGCTATCAATGTCATGAATCCAATTTGAATCCATGAATACAAATTGAATGCAAAGATCATGTAGGATGTCCATGATAAAATAAGGGATACTCATAATTACCCTATAAATACTTGAATACTCTCTTTCCTACATCCCAATGTACTTGTTCATGATTAGCCATGAATAAGCTAAGGACACCCATTGCTTGAGAATTTCTGGTCTTATACAAACCATGACATATATCAAACTACCAACATCACTAACATAAGGTACTATCATCATATCCTCCACCTTACTAGGATATTTCAAACAATATGAAACTGATAAAATTGTCCCCATCACAATAGGAACAAAGAATGGTCTGCAAGAAGCCGTGCTAAATCTCTCCAACACAAAATTCATATACTTACTTTTACCAAACCAATTTTTTTTGTTTTCCTCATCTCTTCTAATTTCCATATCTAGATATACTTAGCTACACCTAAATAATTAATTTCAAATTATGTTAAAAGTTGAGACTTCAAATTAGAAATCAAATATTTACCATTCTTAATGAACACCATATCATCAACGTGCAATGCAATAATGAGAATGTGATCATCATTAGTTTTATAATAAACAAAATGATTTGATTTCGATCTCAAAAATCCTAAAATCAACACAAAGGAATCAAAATTATAGTACCACATCTTAGGTGATTATTTTAAACCATACAAAGACTTCTTCAACTTGCAAGCCAATTTTTCCATACATTTCTCAATGTATGCTTTGGCTATGACATGTAGATTTCTTCTCCAAATCATAATGAAGGAATTTTGTCTTCAAATCCATATGTTCAATATCTAAATTGTATGCAACAAGTGATAAAAAAATCTAAAGGATGTTAGCTTTGCAATAGGAGAAAAAATCTCACCATAATCAATTCCTCCAACTTGGGAATAACCCTTCACAATTGGTTGTGCCTTATATCACTCAACAATTCTATTTGAACCAAAAAATTCTTGAACACCCATTTACAACCAACGGGTTTACATCCATCAGGTAAGGGCACTAGATTCCAAGTATCATTTCTTTTTAATGCAATCATCTCTTCATCCATTGAATTTATGAGGAATTTTTATCACTCATATCCATAGCCTCCCTCATGGTCCTAGGCTCATCAGTGTTAGAAATAAAAGTGAAAATATAACTATAACCATGCAACGAATATACAAACCTATCAAGTTTTCACCTTATCTATGTAGACCTCCTCAAAGGCTGAGGTTGAGGTTCTTCATATTCTTTTGAACTTTCAGAGTTTATTGAGCTCTCCTCATCATCAAGTCCATCAAATATTTTTAGTTCTTTCTCAAGGGTAAGAGGAAGATAAACCACATCCTCTTTTTTTCTTTTTCATTTGGCTATTAAAAAACTATAGGAATAACGATTTACCTAAAAATTATATTTGTTCTATACAAAACCTTTACAACCATAGGATCCCAAAGCTTGTACCCTTTCACACTGATGCCATAACTGATGAAGATACTTTTTAATTCCTTATTCTCCAACTTATACCTCTTCTCCTTTGGCCCATGAGCATATGCCTCACAACCAAATAATCGAATATGTCTTGAAGAGGGATTTTTACCAAACCATACCTCCATGGCTCTCATATCCAAAAGCACTAAATTAGGAGACCTATTAATCAAGTAGAAAGTAATGGAAAAAATTTCAGCCCAAAATTTTTGTTTGAGGATATCTCAACTAAGCATACTCCTAGACCTACCCATCAAATTTTATTCTCTCTCTACAACTCCATTTTTCTAAGGGGTATGTGAATTTGTCTTATGTCTTTTAATACCATGTTATTTACAAAACCTATCAAAATTTGTTAAACAAAACTCAACGCCATTTTTAGTCCTCAAATATTTAATATTTCTATCCTTTTGATTCTCTACAAGAGCTTTAAACTCTTTGAATCTATTAAAGACTTCAAACTTTCTTCTAAGGAAATAGACCCATGTCCTTCTATTGTAATCATCAATGAATTAAACATAATATTTTTTTTTTGCAATTTAAGAAACATTAATAGGACCAAACACATCAGAATGAATCAAGTCCAACACATCAAAATATTTGTGAGACCTAGATTAAAACTGAATACAATTTTTCTTTCCATAAATGCAATGTTCACACAAATAAAATCAAGATTAAAATCATTCATCCCCTCAACAATATTTTTACTTTTTAGGGTTCTATGACACTTCTCACCAATGTGGCTAAGTCTTTGGTGTCATAGAATAGTTTTCTCTAATAGAATCTTCATCTCCATAGAATGAGCATCTTTGGGTACTGTTGATGGTTAAAATGACATAAACAACATTAAAACAAAATATTTCTATTCTATTTCTCCTGAAAAAGAAAGACTACATGTAGTGGCCTAACTCCCAAGGTCCTGGTAGTTGGTTCTCAACTGTCTGATTTCACTCAATTGGTTCATGCAACTGTAATATTCAAGGGGCCTGGGCTGGTAACAAAGGATTCAAGCTATGACTCTCTTTGTCAAAATAGTTCCTGTAAATCAAGGGGTTTAAAATAAAAGAAAAAGATAGATCCAAGGGGTAAATCAGTAAGTATGAATTAAATTTATCTACTATCCAGACATATACTTTTAACAATGAATGTTTTCTTAACTGATCACAAAAACCATAGTATGACACAACCCACAGTATAATTGTACCATCGTATACATCTTAGGTGCTTATTTCAATTCCTCTATTCGCCTATCACAAGTATTTCCAAGATCTCAAAATCACACACATTCATTCATCATTAAAACTATAGATCAAGAGACTTTAATAACCTTAATTCAATGACAATTTAACAAGATAATCTTTAAACCTGGTTTCTTCTAATGACTTTCATCACATAAGAAACTATCATGCTTCAGCACAATCACTGGCATTCAAGTGGATTATAACTCATTAACCTTATCAATCAACACAATTTAATGCAAACTCCATATTTCATAAACCTGCAATTCTATTAACTGTAAACAAGATCTGGTACAATGTATCTCTGCAAAATGCTCTATAAAAATTCTATCTCCTAGCACTACGTAAGCCAATCCAATTCTCAATTAGCCGACCCTTACAATGTAATACCCCACTAGTATTTATAGAATCCAAAAAAGAAGTTCAAACTTTACTTCTATCTTAGGCTTTCCACCTTTTTAGGAACAATCAACTGTCTTGGAAACTCAGATCAATTTCGATCTTGAGTTCTTACATTACACATTCAGTTTGATCTAACAATAGAAGATAGAAAATAGGAGAAAAGAAGATCCCACGTCCTTGAGACTGCCAGTGTTGCATGCATGCAATATGCAAGGAAGAAGATCATCATGCATCATGCAAGGAAGAAGAATATCATGCATGCAAGATTTTATGCATGTGATGTTGGATCCGCTATGAACTCATCATAACTGGTGAAGACCTGTTGTAGCATATCCATATCTGGCCCATCAATCCAGTTATCTTCAAATTTGATGCGATCCAACTCAACTGCAGCAAATTCTTTCATGCTTTTTACCTTGACCAACTCTCTTCCTACAGCTTTTATCTCTTCCTTGACCTCTACAAGTCGATCTATCACTAAGTCTTCTCCATCATCCTACATGAGTCCTTGGAATATTTTATTCCATTTCTCTCTAACCTGACTTAATGGCATGCCATCTTTAGTCATTACCTTCACATCTAGTATTATAGCCATAACCGCTTCCAACTCTTCCAACTGCTTAGTTAAATTATTAACTGCTTCCTGAATTTCATCCTTATGCTTGCTCAAAACGCCAGTCCTAAACTTAAGGATACAAGAAGTCTTTTCTACAAAATCTTTATTATCATCTTCGATTATAGATTCTTCTAGAAGAGTAGTTAGAGGCAATGTATTTATCTTCTCTAACTTTTCACTATACTCTTTGTACTCTTCTTTTAACTTCTCGGAGACCTCAGTATATTGATGCATCTCTTTTATTACTCCTTCCGTCTCCTTATAGGTTTCAAACCCCTTTTCCAAAACCTCACCTACCTCCTAGTTCACTTTGTCTATCCATTTGTCAACCATCTCCACCTTACCTCTAACCTGCACCAAATCATCAACCTCCTTTTTGCTTAGCGAAACAGGAGTCTCAATTGCTCCAACCTTTTGTGACCTTGGAGAGGAGACACTCTTCAAAAATGAATGTAACTAATCTAACTGAGCCTTAAGCTCATCTTTCTTTTGTTTGTCCTTGATCATTCTTGATTTTGTCGTTGAAGCCGCCACATCAATCAGATTCATTTGTTGATTTCTAGTGGGTCTTCCCAAGTTAACCGTACTCAATTGATAGTCTGTGAGCTGCATATCCCCTACCTCCTTTTCAGTCATAGGCATGGCACATTCAGCAACTATCTCTCCTTTATTTGTGAGTCTGGTAGAATGCAAAATTTTAGCCTTCTTCTTAGGCCTTTCCCGTTCAATCTCCTTCATCATATCCTCCCAATTCAGAGGTTGAGGAGGTGTTCTAGCTCTCTTCTGCAAATCTAATTTCAACCATGTAAGAGCACTTGAAGTCATCATCATGGAAGAGGAAACAGCAACTGTAGAGGATGGCTGAATATCTGCCTCAGGTTGAGAATCAACCTTTGCCTTTTCTTGTTGCTCCTTTAGTACATGCAACTGCACCAACTTCTCAGCCTCCTCTCTATCTCTTTGTTCCCGCATCTTCCTATCTTCTTCTTCTTTTCTCAATCTTTCCTCTTCCATCTGATCCTTCTCTTTTCCTTTCTCTAAGGCCTCTCTTTCCAACCGTTCTGCCTCTAAAGCTTTAAGTTTTGCAGCTCCGGCCTCTTCTTCTTTTTGCTTCCTTTTAGTTTCTTCCTTTTCTATCCTTTCTACTTCCAAGGCTATGAGTTTCTCTACCTTTTCCCTTTCTTTCTCAGCTTGCTATTTCTTTACCAGCTCTTCGGCCTCTTTTTCTTTCCTTAGAGCTTCAACCTCTTGTTCTTTCAGTCGAGTCTCCTCTGCAAGCTTCAATCTAGCAACAAGGGCTTCCTTTTCCCTTCGGTTTCTTGCTTTCTCCTCCTCGAGATCATGGATCTTCTGTATCAATTCCAACTTGTCATTTTCAGCTTTGACCCTGATCTCATGGTCTCGTTGCTTTATTTGCTCCTCCATTGTATCAACTGCTGCCCTTGTTTCAACTTCTTTTTCCTTTGATTGCTGCTGTTGAAGTAGAGCATCAGATTGCAACTTTGCCTCTATTTCCTTTTGTTTCTCCACAGCAGCCCTTGCATCAGATTCTCTGGTAGCATCTTCAAACTGTTTCCATTGCTGCTCCTGTGTAAGAATCTGCTCAATAGTAGGATCTAGAGGCATGTTTTCTTGCAAGTCCTTCTATGACAGAGTTTCATCCGAATTTGTCTCAATTTCTACCAACTCTTCCTCCACTTCTTTTCCTTTAGTAGCTTCAGCCATGGCATAAAGCACTCCTTGAACTTCTTTGCTTTTCTTTCTTGTGAGTGGGGCTTGTGTAGATGACTCACCCAATGCAGGCATAGGAACAGCAGATTCAATTGGAAAATCTCCCTCGGGTGTCTCTTCTTCTTCATCAACCACCTCCAACTCTGTTTCTTCAACATCTGGAGGAAAGAATTCCAATGGTTCCTTGGAAGGTGCCTTTCTTTTAATCCTCTTATACCCTTTACCTTTCTTGAGGATTGGTCCCTGAGGAGCTTGAGTCCTCATCATCAACCATTGCACACTTCTATCCAAGACTGTTCTTCCCAATTTCTTAATGTCAATCGTTTCTTCTTCACTCCAGTCTATTGGATCTAAGTTTTTGGTGCCAATATTCAAAGCTTCATATGAGGGATCTAATACCACTCCATCATCCACCAAAGTGTCAGGAATATTATCTTTAATGCCCAACTCTACCATAAGTGAGACTGGTAATCTCTCATAATTCTTCCTCCTTAAGTCAAATTCATCCTTCCTATCACACAAAAAATCCTTTAACAAATTAAAGTGTCTAGTAAATACTGAAGGTAATAAAGTATACATCTTCTTTTTCGGATCAAAATACTTACGAGCTATATACAATCCCAATTTTAATTGTATCAACTCATTACAAACCACCTTAGCTGCCTTCAAGTGTTGACAACCATATTCCCCCAGTGTCATAGGAAACTTATGGCATCCTATTTTGTGCTTCATCCCAAATCTAGCATTAACTCTGATGGCTTGATATACAAATTCCATAAGCACTATTCTATTGCTGCAGCATCTTGGAAGTAAATGGGGATGACCTTCAAACCCAAATAATCTGAAGTATGTAAATTTGGGGTATTGGATGTACCAACTTCCCCATTCATAAATGAAAGCCATAGCTTCCTGACTTAACCTGTATCCTGCATCTCCACTCAACTGGTTGATAACCACATATAAAAATGCATCATTGACTCTTCTGAAGTGAGTCTCAGCAACCTGAAGGGATAATTGATCATAGTGTTCCCATACCTTCCTTTGTCCATCCAAGACTCCCATTATACCTACTCTGTTTAATCCTGGGAAAATCCCCAATCTTGCTGCAGCATAGACCACATATGAAGTCATGAAGAAAGATTTGGTCTGTCTGAACCTTGTGAGCTGATCATGTATGGCATCAGAAACAATCATGGACCAATCAAATTGATAATCACCTTGAAAAATCACTTGAATAAAATGAAACATCCATTCCTTGAAATGGAAGGCATCCCTCTTCCCAAACACTCTGGACAACATCAATATTAAATCAGATATCTCCTTCTTGAAGTCTGCCCTCTTTGGCTAATCTACCAGTTTTCTCAAAGACTTCTTCTTGGTACTTAACCATCTTTTGTTTAAATGAGACTTATTGGAGTCTTTATGCTTACTGTATTTCTCCAATGCCTCAGCCTCAGTCAACTGCACTAAATTCTTGGGATCAGGAACATTGAATATGCTTTGGAACATCTACGGAGTAAGATCTATAATCACATTATTCTATGAATCCATGCATAATCTTGTAGCTGGATTATAAGTACTGGCCACTGTATATATCAACTCCGGACACTGAACTGACAAAGGAAACACAGTGATATGTGCCAGACCGGAGTCAACAATCCTTTGAGTTCTCCCTGTCAAGTTTGCCCTTTCTGCAAAGGTCTCTTCATGTAATTCTTCAAAACTATACTGGCCCAGATTGGTATCTGTGATATCTGACTAGTTTGATTCCACCTTGCTCGCCTTCATCACCGGATTCCTATGATCATACCTTAATGTATAAGGTAGTTTTTCTGGTTTCACCTTCTTGATTTTCGATGCAGGCTTTGACGTTCCCGCCGGTTGATTCCTTCGAGCAGCCTCTCCTGATGTTCCTGACATCTCTCAAATCTCCTGCAAGCAAACCTCTAATTAGACCTTCAAATAAATCATTATAAAATATGTTTTAAAAACATACTTGTTACATATATATCAGAGTCGGAATCAGACAGAAACACAAAATAATCATTTTTACAAAACTGGCAGACTCGGAACAAAAACCAATATAGGAACTTCAGCTGGTAACAAATGAGCTCGAAGTCAGAGTCGAGGAAGTTATCGGAACCGGGATCAGAATTAAAAAGGGATTTGGTTTTCTTCAAATTCCTCTCATTTCATATTCTATTTCCATTCCGCCTCCGCCTCCGATTTGGTTATCGTTACTTCGACAAAAGACTTTCCACAATATGCGGAGCCGGACACGGGATGAAAACAAAAATAACCTTTACAAACAAAATCCTTAAGTTCAAGATCAGTTCCGATCCTGCCTCCGCTAATTATCACATACTTCAATAAAACCTTTTTAGAACTCGAAATCGAAAATGACATAGAAATGGAATTGACAACTTTGGTAAAAACAAACTCTTATGCCAATACCCATTCCAATCCCGCCTCCGCCTATGCTAATCATGACATCATTAAACCTAGGTCGCCATAACATAGAAAAGGAGCTTAAAAACTCTACCCTCATACGACCGTGGGGGAACAATTGTATTTTAGAACCATTTATTTAAAACTTATTGCAGAGACCAACGAAACCCTAATCTAACAAACTTAATAAAACTAGGGCACGGGTTTTAAAACCCTGCCATTCTACCAAACAACGAAACCCTAAATTAAACAATAAATCTAATCTACCTCAACTCACTATAAAAATCTCTAATCTACCTCATTGTAAATTCTTAATCTAACTTACACCACAATAAAAACCTTTAATCTAATCTAAATCTACTGCAAATCGAAAACGACACGACGCGATCACGATTAAGTCGTGAAAATGACAATGCCCAAAAATAGAAAGAAATGACACAACAAAATAAAACAACAAAGATAAAAATAAAACTAAAAGAAACCAAAACAAGAACCTTCTCATTCAATCACATCGTTGATCATGAAATTGCTTAAAACACAATGATTGAACACACGAATAGATACAGAGCAAAACACAATGAACACAACTACAAATAAAACAACGAACAACAAAGATAAAAGACCTACCTCAAATGCAAACAAAGCCACGCTGACTTTCTAAATCAATTTGCACACAATCCCTTCTCTATCTCGATCAATTTGCTTAAACGAACTCTGCTATTGCTCTTCGCGCTCTCAGACTTGTAATAATAACAATAATAATTGGCTTTAACCCTTAATAAAGAAAAATATGTGAATTTCTACCTACATCGGCAACCACCATTAATGCATTAAAACGCAGTAAAGGCGGAGTTGGAACTGTAAGAGAACAAACACTGGTCTATAGTGCAACTTCAATCAGAAAGTCAACGACAAAAATTGGCGGGGTCGGAACCAAAATGGAAAAAGGATCTTGAAATCATAAACTTTCCAAACCTGATTCCCATTCCGCCTCCGCGTCCGACAACTAAAAACAAAACAAAAATTTAAGTAAAAGACCAACCTAATAAAACAAAACACAAAAACTGAGACAAACAAACATTAAAATGGAGTGAAGTCGGGATCGGAATTGAATTTGATTTTGCAAATTTTGAATAGAACCATCCCAATTCCAACTCCCGCTCCGCTTCCGCCAAAGAGCAAAAACAAAGGCAAAGAAAAAAAATCATCGGGATTAGAACCAAAAATACACCTCAAAAGACCTTTCAAAACCTGATTCATCTTCGGTTCCTACTCCAACAGAGAAATCAAAGAAAAAGAAAGTATTGGCAAAACTATACTCCAAACTTTGTTCCAAAAACAAGTAAGTACAAAAACACAAAGGGGGACCCATTTTGACCAAGACAAAAGATGGGGTGGTTATGCAAGGCATAACAGGTACCTAGAGCACACGACCATTAGAAATAGATGCAATAGTCCTCTTCACTATTGGTTATGATGGTGAGGATAGTGACTCAAAAGTTCTTTCCTTTATTTCCATAGAATAACTATTGCACTAAACCATGTATGCATCTAGCTAAAATAGAGTTCCTATTCAAACATCCTTAGTAAGCACCATAGCTCCTCTAGTCATCTTGAATCCTCCATTTGATTAAACTACTTGCACACCCACAACATTCAATTTACTTATTGTACACATCTAAAAATGGTCACAGTTAATCAAACTTGTTAATTAATTAAATATGAATTATTTAATTAATATTCTTAAGTCATCTACATATAAATAAATTTAATTATTTATTTATATTGTTTATTTTCTCAAATTTTCTAGTTTAATTAAATAAATAACTTTATTTAATTATTTTCCTCTTAATTAAATAAATAGTTTTCACAATTTATTTATATTAATTATCACAAGTTTAAATTTTAAATTTAAATAATATTCTTCATTTCACAATTAATTAAATATTTCTAATATTTAATTAAAGCGCTTTCTTCTCTTGCACTTAATTAAATATTTCCAATATTTAATTAAACGCTTTCTTTCTAATTCTTTATTCTCCTCCACTTAATTAAATATTTCCAATATTTAATTAAAAGCTTTCTTGCCTCAATAATTAAATATACTATAATATTTAATTATAAACTTTCTTCTCTCCATATTTAATTAAATATTTTATATATTTAATTAAAGCTTTTTTATCATCTCTCACACATAAATTAAATATTCATTCATTTAATTTATAGAAACATCTTCCATCTTTTTCTCAACTTCTTGATCTCTCACCATTCATTTTACAAGTTTGAATCTCAAACGTTGACCCTCGCCAACTGGATTTCTTGCCTTCAAAAATCTATAAATGCAGCCCTCTTATGAGTTGAAAATGACACACCTCGAATCTTAGATTTCATACGCAGTTACTATAGTTGCATTTCAATATTATCAACATTCTAGCATCATAGCATTTCAATTTCATAGCTTAAATCATATAGCCATGCACATGCATTTTCAATTAATCTCATTCTCTTAAGATGGCATTTCAACAAGTTGCTGCTTACACAATTGAGAGCCAACATTTTTTATCAAATCCTTGGAGATAGAGGACGATGGGATGAATTTGAAGAAGCTATTGTCATTAGAGTTTGCATTTATTCTTTCTGGTTAGATTTCTTTAATACAATGTCTTATCGGTGTGTTAGTTTACTGTTTGATTAATCCACATTTTCTAACAACACACTTATAGATAATAGGTGTGAACCCCTAAACCTATAGATGCACAAGACAAAAAAAACACATTAGTTGTTAGATCATATGCATGCAAACAAGTATGAGAGATTCCCCATAAAATCCATCTATTCAAACTAAACTAGGAAAATGAAGAACACAATAAACTTGAAACAAAAGAGATTCAATCCTAATTAAGCTAATAGCATGATGATCTTATGGGGGAATTGGTGCCAATGAAGTGTTGCAATTGGCCATTTTCCAATTCCTAAGTAGCAGTGGTGTGTGATTGAGAAATGGTCAAATCTCCAAAGAGATTTGAGCATTTCCTTGTTGCAAATCTTGAAAGATGATTAATGGTTGATTGAAATGGGCAAAATTAGCTCTCAATGTGAAGAGAGTAACTTTGCATGAAGATTGTGGATGATGATGGATTTGAGTATAGTAAGTTTACTCAAATTATGGATGATTGAATGAGAGGAAGAGTCTCTCATTTATAGATTCTCAAATTGGAAAAATGAGGGATTTGGATGAATATGGGATAAAAGACCAACGAATGAGAAGAGGCCACTTGTCCACATGTGATTGGAGGAGGAATGAGCACATTTTGGTCAATGTGCATGATAAATGCTATGAGATTCAAATTTGAATTTTGAATGTGACATGTGAGAGGGAAAGAGAAATGGAGTTAATGTCACTTGGCTCAATGCACAAGGACATGTAAGAGGAGTGAATGCCTTGTTGGAAGTACCCATCCACTTGCATTTTTGAATTCAAACTTGAGGGAATATTCTCTTTTGATGCTTTGTGAGGGAATATAGAGAATAAATAAATCAAAATATTTGATTTATTGTGCAAGTTGCATTCTCTAGAGAATTTTAATGAAAGGGATTAACTTAATCATGAATTTGATTAATTTAAT
Source organism: Sequoiadendron giganteum (assembly GCA_007115665.2). NCBI lineage: Eukaryota > Viridiplantae > Streptophyta > Pinopsida > Cupressales > Cupressaceae > Sequoiadendron > Sequoiadendron giganteum. The sequence continues at coordinate 136,542,709 of CM021102.1, read as the reverse complement.
GAAGAATTAGGTGATTTGACGATTTAGACTTAAATAGATAAATTAATTTAAATTAGAATTGAGAGGAAATTATTTATTAAATAAATGATTTGATTTATTTAACCAAAGAGGAATATGTTAGATTAAATCAAATAAGGTTTAATTTATTTAATTTAATAGTACTTTAGAGATTTAATTTAAATAAAATGAATTATTTAAATGAACAGAGAAAGATGATTAATTAAATTAAATTGATTAATTTAATCACCAGAGGAGAAAGACCTAATTAAATAAATAATGATTTATTTAATTAAGGGATGAAAGGTGTTGATAAGCTGAGAGTATGATTCAAGATGAAACAATGTTAATATGATCAAAATTAGGTGCATGTATATTTTACATGTCTACAATAGGTTTTGTGTCAAAATAGGGATACATAGTACATTGTTGATGTCCTTCACTCTACCATTAGGGAATCAAATCAAAACTCTTCTACGAGCAACAATCTTCAGATGAGATTCATCACCCAAGTACACCTTTCCACAGTCAAAATCTTCATACTTTGAAAACCAACCCCTATGCAAGGTCATTTGGAATGATACGACAGAGTCAATCAACCACACACTTCAAATGCATGTATTAAAAATGCAACAATAAATGCTTCACCATCATCCCAAGAAGACATGTCTAAATCAAAACCATTAGTTTTCTTCTTTTTTTTCTCCTCTTTTCACTCCTTGTGAAAGTGACAAGTTTTTCTGCAACTCCAACACCGAGCCTTGGACTTTCCAAGAGACTCAGATCTCCCACAAGATATGGATCTTCCTTTTTTTGTTTCTTCTTATCCCTCTTCTTTCCTTTCTCCTTGGGTTTACCACAAACTGCAAGAGCATCCTTATTTGATTTAGGGATTTTTCTTTGTATCTCCTCAAAAAATAGAGATGCAACCACATCGTCCATCTTGAAAGTGGTAGTGATACTTCCAATGACCATAAAACGGTGGTCCCATGAATCTGGTAATGAAAAAAGAATGTCATACAATGATCCTCCTCCTCCATCCTTACACCAATAGAGGATAACTTGGAAAAAAGAATATTAAATGAATTGAGGTGATCTACTATAGATCCTCCATCCTTAGAGAGAACAAATTCTTTATCAAGAATAACTTATTTACCAAGGATTTAGTGAGATAAATTTCTTCAAGTTTCTTCCACAAAGTTGTAGCTATTTTCTCGTCATGAACATTTAACAAGACAAAGTTATCCAAATAAAGTCTTATGAGACCCTTAGCCATCTGATCCATTTGATATCAATCTTCTTGTTCCATGCCTATTGGCATGAAATTGGATACCACGAGCTATAAATCTCTATCCATCAATAGGTCCTCCATCTTGAGTATCCACAACTCAAAGTTGCATCCATTGAAATTCTCTAATCCAAACCTCTCAAATGCACTATTCATCTCTCCTACAAAAAATATTACAAACCCACTCCACAATCTCCCACTCAAATGAAGATTAGTATTAAAAAACCTCTAACCAAAAAACTAGGATCTAAGGTGATCAAGCTTTGATACCAACTGAAAAGAAGAAAGGTATGTATAAATTCTTCCTAACACTTATCTAATGAGGAGATATGTACAATTTTAGTTATTTTACAACTACAATATGAGATGCACAGTAAAAATATTATTAACATAACATCACATGCGAGTATAAAAGCTCACAACACAATATATACATGGGGAAAACCATTTCAAGAGAAAAATCCCACACTACAAAACTTGCACAATGCATTATCTAACCATTGGTGATTACAATATACTTGCAATGCAAGTTCTTCCAAGAGTATACAAATATCAAATTATAGAGAAATTATAATAGCATAACAATACCTACAAATTAACCATACAAACTACTCCCACAAGAACCTTATTTATAGAGATATACAAGCATGAGGAAGCTTCATGAGCAAGAAAAATGAGATGGGCATCCAAATCCATGTGACAAACTTTTCCAACACATAGTTAACTTTTATGAAACTTTTCAAATGATTCATTACCCCCCTTGACTGTATCCTTGGGTGCCTCAAATTTTCCCCAAATAAGTATGAAAAATGCTTTACAATATCATAGAATCCATCAGATATGACAACTCTTATAGTTGCAAGAGAATTTGTCATATCCGACTAATAATAGAAGATGCTTCTTACACTCTCTTACAACATATCATAGGTCAAACCTGGGTGCCCATTTTCCCATACAAAGATGCTAATCAACATTTATCCAACCTATCAAATAATTTGGCTCTTACATGTCATAACTTCATTACAATAATTCATAATAAGATCATCATAGGAATTCATCATAAAATCATCATAGAGATCCCTCAAAGATGTTGAAACTTGTCAAGGAATATATTCCCAAAGTGGGACACCTACATTGCCTTGTAGAGACCACAACATCCTTGTCACCTTTCAACATGCTGACAACTCATTGTGCTATATCATATTAGATGAGAAAGAAATTATAACATAGGAATAATTAAATTACTAAATTAAGGCTAGGAAATTGCAAAGGTTGATACACCTTAATTACAAACATGATTTGATCCTTCATCTTATTGGTGAGGTTGGGCCATTGAAGACAAAATTGGTATAACACATTTTCTTATGCTATAATGCCTTCTATATTCTTTATCTATACTTCCAATTGGGACTATTATGTCGCACACTTCTTTGTTTCCTTGGATTTCATCTTTAGAATTTCCTATAGGCCTCTTGTCGTAGTTTTTCCTTCTATGAATACAAGTCTTCTTGTATGCCATCTATAACTATTCGAGTTGTTGTAATAGGGTGGGAGAAGTATCTCTTCACATTTGTAGTGCGGTGTTCTGTAATATGCTCACCACCTCTTTTAACTACTCTTCACTTTCCAAATGTTGTTGTATTTCTCCCTGAGTGGTAGCATGGAATATGTCCCCTAATTGGCACTTTTTAAGGGGGAAATATTTGAGAGGTTCACATGGAAGCCAATAAATGGCAACTAGAATAGTTGCAATGTGGGTGTTGGCTACAATTTTTTTTATGGTGTTAGAAAATATTTGATGGACTGTATCAAATATTGAGAACTAGAGGTTCCTATATTATTTACCTCGTTTCCCCCTTCATAGCCTCTTCTTGGTTGGCTATTTTTTGGTGGAGTTGTTTATTTCCTTGAATTTTCTTCTTCCAACATGAAATTGTGGAGATTTTTGGTGAGCTCTATTATTTCCTTTTGTACTTTATTTGTGTTTTTTTGTTCTTCCTCCATTAAGAACTCCACCCTTTATTTTTTTTGGATTTCCTTAGCTTGGGCTTGTGTCAACTACGCCCTATGATTTTCTATAAGGATAGACCCTACCTTCTGGATTTCCTTTTCTTCCATGTCCTCCTCTATTTTTAGTTTTTTCTCTCTTTTCCTAGAGTGAAAAAATTATTGGCTCCAAAAATCCTTTGATTACTTATAAATTTTTATTGAATTTCCTTATATACTTAACCAATAATTGTATTAATCTTTCCTTATTTCCTGCATCTACTTCTTCATAAATGGTCAAGACTTGTAGTAACATACTTGGTAATGATGGTGTTTGTTGTGGCCATGACATCATTTTCTAGTTGTCACTCCTTTGGATCCTCTAGCTATTGTATGTCCACCATATACTACTTTTGTGGAGGCTTTTGTACCTCATCAACTTCTTCTTCATCCTCCTCTTCTTTGAAAATTTATATGATCTTTTGCTTACCAGTTGTTTAGCCCTTGCTTTGCAAGATTTCTTCTCCACACTCATCTGTATTAGTTTTTTGGAAACTTCTTTCATATCTAGGGTGGTTACTGTAGGAGTTGAGAAAATACAACTTCACAAATCCTGAAGATCACCTACATGCAAATAACCTGTCACAAAAGAAGAGATGGAGACAAACAAGCAAGGGTTCTCTAAAAACTGAAAATGTATATATTAGAGAGAATGAGAGAATAAATTGATATGAAATACAATGAGATCAATCCTTACAAAAAGGAGAACAAGCAAACCCTTTAAAACCCTAATAGAAGCCCTAATAGGAAAAAATTTAATAATTAATATAATTATTAAATGTCACATTATGCAAACTAACGTGAAATCTTAATAAGGGAATAAAGGTAACTTAATCAACATAATTAATTTAAGACCTTTACTCTAACAGCCCCCCTTAAGATGAGCAACAGTGCAGCTACAAACAAATGCAAGAAAGCAAAGGTAACTACAATGCAAGAAGGCAAACATGGGTCCCGAAAACTAGGCCATATCAAGTACCCAAATACAACCAAATCTCTGTAAAATGGAGAAATATAGAAAACCTCATGGGAAAAAGATCTACTCCAAAAAGAGATGCAGAAGGCCAAAAAGAACAGCACTGAAGTAGAAGAAGCTGCAAACAACTGTCGAAAGATGACTTCTATGGTGCTGAAGAACCTCCACTGAAGATGGAAGATCCCTTCCAAGGTGAAACTAAGGAAGAATTAGCATGAACAATATAATAATCCCCCATAATTTTGAACTGGGAGAGCCTGACAGATCCACTGAAATGATGTGAAACACCCTGTAGTGCATGAAGAAGAAGATACAACATTTGACAGTGCACAAGAAAGCATCTGCAACTAAAAAAGTGGTGTGCAAAACAAAGCACAGATGCATGAGGCTAGAATCATATGGATCCATGGTCGTCATGGAGGGACACTCACCAGACAAAGGTGTGATGGCAAACAAAGGTAAACTACACAACCCCCCATGGTATGGATTCACTGTCGTCATTTCACTGTCATCGTGGAGGGACACTCACCGGACAAGGATGTGATGGAAAAACAAAGGCAAACTACACAACCCCTCATGACACTTTATAATAACAATGCAAGTACAAAATATGACACAACCTTATTTGAAAAATCCCCAAAAATGCATGTACAATAGTGTGGCACTTTATCTCAGTGCGTTTACATAAAATAAATTGCTTACAAATGATGCTCAAAATGTCCAAAAAAGGACAAAAAGCGGGAAATACATAAAGAACAGCCAAAAATGAAGCATCCCATGCAAACAAAAAGTTTCCAAGAGAAAATATGTCCAGGTAATCCACTAGAGTGTGAAAACACAAATAACTGAATAAAATATACCTAGAGTGAAATCTAGAAAAATTGCATAGATGAAACTGAAGAGCTCTGAAATACGGTTCCAATGCCACTGAGATGGTGAAAAATGGAGAAACTAATCAAAAGTTATGAGCTTGGGACTGAAAATAGCCCCTTTGTCTTCAACTGGCTGTAGAATGCACCAACAGAAAAATCACTGAAAAATAACTGCTTCATCAGAAAATTGGGATCGCCAGCTTTCCAATGATATCTCGTTTGCCAATTTTTAACATCGTGGCGGAAAGTTATGGCAAAAAGAAAAAAACAGTTGGCTTAGGGCACTTTGGGTACATCAAAGGCTAACTGGGCGCAAATTTGTAGCTCCTGGGCACTAGCTCTCGGTCTGCCATATGACCGCGGGCGGGGCTGGAGCAAAAAAGAACCCCACCACCAGGCAGGTGGCGAGCGGGCTGGGCAGAGGTGGCTAGACATGGTGGTGCCGCCCCTAGGGCGAAGCCCCCTACAGAAGAACCCGCAGGCGTGGATGTGACCGACACAGAAGGCAGAGGGGGCTCAGGATTAGAACGCCAGTGGTGGGAAGCGGTGGCTGGGAGAAGGTAGCGCTAGCGGGAGAATGGAGGGAGGTCGACGGTAGGGAAAAAAGTTGATGGGGCCGTGGATGGGACAATCGACAAGATATGTCGGTTGTACAAAGGTCCCGGTCCACAAATTTTTTTGAAATAAACCCCCAATGTATTATTCACCCAAAAAAAAATATGCCACAGATTTAAATTTATGCACCCAAACAATAATATTTGCAAATAGCCCAAAAAGAATATAATATGCAGAACATGAAAAATTAAATAATTTTTTATTTTGCAAAATCGTACCTGGCCCTGAGTGGGCCGTACGGCCGCCCAGGTAAAAAAAATTTGCCCCTCAAATCAACTATGTCTAAAATGGACAAATGAATAGTTGATTTAGGGGTTTTGGACCACTGCGGACGCAATGGCAAGGTCTATTTGGGTTGAAAATGCTTCAAAATTCCAGGTATGCCCTAGATCAAAAAAACAAACCCCAAACCCTTAAAGCTCCAAAAATATTCAAAACAAGAACAAGAAGGAGTAGGTGTAGAGCTCTGATACCATGTAGGAGTTGAGAAAATACAACTTCACAAACCCCAAAGATCACCTATATGCAAATAACCTGTCAAAAAAGAAGAGATGGAGACAAACAAGCAAGGGTTCTCTAAAAACTGAAAATGTATATATCAGAGAGAATGGAAGAATGAATTGATATGAAATACAATGGGATCAATCCTTATAAAAAGGAGATCATGCAAACCCTAATAAAACTCTAATAGGAAAAACCCTAATAGAAGCCCTAATAGGAAAAAATTTAATAATTAATATAATTATTAAATGTCACATTATGCAAACTAACATGAAATCTTAAGAAGGGAATAAAGGTAACTTAATCAACATAATTAAGTTAAGACCTTTACTCTAACAATTACTATTTGTGATGATGAAGCAATACCCTCAAATTATACACTAGCTACTCCATGTAGCCTTTTGGACCTCCTTGTTGCTGGTGTGTTGATTTTTGGAAGGGGTACAAAGGAGGAGGGTTTTGTTTTCCATTTTGATGGGATTCCTCATTGATTTTGTAGTTGTTCCTTATTTTTCTCAAACTTCTCCTCTACATTCTTCTTATAAATTTGGTCCATAATTTCTTTGTAAATATTTCCATATTTGGTTCCTTTGGTGAGTTAAAGATGTTTGTCGTATATGTATGTACTTCCCTCTGTGATACCTCATAGGAGATCTTAGGAATCCATATTTCCCTTGGCTCCATCACCTCCATATATGTTGTTGAACACACTATAGTGCTGAGAGGGGGGTGAATCAACATATATTAAAACTTCCCATTTGTAGATTTAACATCACATTACAGTAACTGAAAAAAGAGCAGAAATGAAGACATGCACAACACAAGGACACTGAGATTTTTATGTGGAAAACCAAATGAAGGAAAAACCACGGTGAGAGTTAACTCACAATATATGAAGCTTCACTGCTTATAAAAATTATAATGTTGTTTAAGGCTCATTTCCTAAGCACTTGTATACTAAGGCACACAACCTTAGGGAAAGATACAAGGACCTATTGAGACTCATTATCTCAAAGAAAGATACATGGAAATTAAAATGATAAAAATGAACATGAACCGCTATAAAGAAGCATCCAACATATGCTAATGTTGCAATTAATTTTCCACACAATTAATCCATCCTATCAACTTTGAAAAATTCATATTCAATACTCTACATAATATAAATTCCCCATTCACCATCACATAAAAAATTATTTTGATCTTCTATAAATATACTTCACAACAACTCAAAACCTTAATTAGGTCAGCTCCAAGATAACTTTTAGAAGAAACATATTATATCACACAAGTCAACTCCAAACATATACAATATGAAGGAAAAATGAGTTGTGGATCAACACATGGAACATCAGGACCAAAAACCATATCAGCACATCCTTCAAAGGAAGATTGATTAATTAGTTTCAATTGTAGATGAAGGAAACAATCTCGTCGACCCAAACAATGACAACAACACCAAAAATGCCAAGTGTTCAACTTTGCACCACCGGGGAGAGACCAAAAAATTTATGTAGACCAAGATGAAAAGAATGTAGACTATGCACAATATCTCTTCATCCCTCTCCTAAAGTAACTAATCATCATATGATGGCACACAAAGAGAAACATATTGAACTAATAAAAATAGAGGATTTTGGATAGGCTATTACACTTCAAAACATAGGATGTTACATTGTTGTACACCAAAAAATCTAAGACTTGGAAGGATGGACCCATACACCTTTCTAGTCATATTCTCAAGTCTGTACAACCACATCTATCTCATCAAACGAATGTGGAGCATTCCAATAGGCCTTCATCGACAATTTTTTCTACCAAGGCATAGACAAGAACTTTGTCACATAACTTTAACTGTACAAGGTGTAATAACAAGAATTATTAGATATAACACCTTCACATCTCAACCATATTATCTTTTGAACTGCAAGACAAAATATTTCTCTACAGAGGGATGCATACCAGAATACCATGACTTTATCTTAACAAATATTTTGTAACTTATCTCAATATGTGGTAAACTAAACTGGTAATATATCAATGTAGACATGTTGGAAACATATTAGAACAAGTGTGCCCACCTACGCATTACACATAAACACTAGGTTGATCATCATTCTTCCACAAACTACATTGTTGACTATATCAACAAATATATTTGCACATCAACTATCTCTGGAGTATTATACAATTCTTAGCATGCATGCTTGACATCAATGACAACCAATCTTGAGTTGGCATAAATGAAAACATATATTTCCAAAAATTTACCCCTTTGTCATTGATGGGCATACTCATTTATCTTACAAGACTTATCTCCCCCTTTGACACCAGGGGAAAAGGGCATAATATCTTCTACTTTTGTCACCCAAAAACTATATAAACTTGCCCTTTTTGTATGATTTCTATAAATAATACTCACCCTGATATGGAAATGCAAAAAATTGATGAAATGTACAAAATATTTTCAATCAAAAACTCAGAAAAGTACCACACTTCACAAAATTATTCAAAGACAAAGTTATCTTATTTTCATCTTTTTAGCTTCTTTGAAAGGTAGAATATTCTTGTAAATTATCTTAAGTTGTGTCAGAGTTGAAACCCAATTTTCATTTTTTGAGGTGAGAATGTGATTTTGATATTCAAACTACATACACAAGTCCTCAGCCTCATCTACACTTTCTGGAACTTTCATTTTTTGACTACTTTTTTTGCTTAATCAAGCAATCCAAATAATGAAGCAAGTCTCAAATTTACTTCTTCCCTTAACTAGCCAAATTTCTTCTTTATTTTATCTCTCTATTCTAGAAGCAAAGACAACTGCAAATAAAGATATTCTATTTGATCTCTAATTGCCCCATCCTTATCCTTTGAATAATCATAAGTTTTGCAAATGGTTGTTGTTGCAGAAAAATATCAACATGTTAATGCCTGATACAACTGCCAGAGTTAATAAATCCATGAGAGGGCCTTGAGACATGTCATGAAACCGAGCATTATGTTGCATATCAAAAGGATACCAAGGGTGCACACCTTGCAATGATGCCCCCAATGCAAGCAATGGGTTTAAACCTATGACCCAGGATCTAATACCAATTGTTACATAAATGGTTGCCATTGCACCAAAAGATCAACTTGTTAATGTCCAATACAACTGCTAGAGTTAATGAATCCATGAGAGGTGGTTAAGCCATGTCACAAACCTGAGCATTTTTCTACACAACACAAGGAGACCAAGAGAACACACTTGTAAAAATCCTGCTAGTGCAAGCGAGGGGTTCAAACCCATGACCCAATCTCTAATACCAATTGTTGCACAAACAATTGTCATTACACAAAAATATTGACCTATTAATGCCTAATATAACTGCCAAATTTAATGAATCCATAGGAGGTTAGTTAAGCCATGTCATGAACCTAAGTGTTGTACTACAAATCACAAGGAGACCAAGGGCACACACATTGCATCATCATATATACTAGCCATTTGAGTGATCTGTGACTCAATGGATTCAATTTGATCCTTGATTCTTCTAGTGGAATTAGGTCATTTCAAAAAAAATTGATAAATATTAGTAACTTCATCCACACATTCCTTAAACATCTTCATATTTTCTTGCAATTTTCCATGTGCGTTGGCACATCGATCTGATGATGCATCATCCATTCTTTTGTCTTTTATCTTTCTCAAAGCCTCTTGCTCTACCTTTTTCTCCATGTGAGAGGAATTATCTTTAAAAAACCATTAAAATTTTTAAGTTTTGATTCAAAGGAAAGGAAGCATAAATTTTTACATCTAGTAAACCTTCTTGAATGATCTACATAGAATCATCAATCAATCCACTTCTCTTTACATGTTTCTTGTAGAATTTCCTTCCTTGTGGAAGCATGCAAAATGTCTCCATGTTGTAACTTATGGAGGGGAGGAATGCTTGATAAGTCAACTTGTCCCCCATGAGTGGGAATCTATAGAAGCTAGGGTGTTACCACTAGTTGAGACTATATTTTCATTCCTAGTAGGTCCTTGAGATAATTCTCTAGAGGATTAATTTGTAGAAGCTGGGGTGTTACCTGTTAACTATCTTCTACTTTGCATCATCCTTTCTTTTCTCATTATTCCCTAAATTCTTTAGAGGATTAATACTAGTATTCATCGGAGGAGCAATTTCCTCTTTTTTCTTATCATTTTTCTCTTTTACATCACCATTTGTCACATTTCCCTCAAAAACTAAAATATTTGTCTTGAGTAGACACGTGGGGTATATCCTACAAAATAATGTCAACTAGAGGAACTTGATCCTCAAAAGTTACCTTAGCCTTCTTCATTTCTTCAAGGATCTTGGTTGTATTTTATTTTGTCTCTTTCTCTTCTTCTTTTTCTATCTCCATGTCGGAGAATGTTTGCATTTTTATGCATATCAGAGACACCTTCTTGCAATCGAGAGGGTCCTTGTACTTTTTCTTGACCAGATTTTTTTTTTCTCATTTACATTTTCTGGATCAAGAACTTGTGGATCAACATCAAATTCATTGTACAATGCATTAATTATCTTCTTTGTTTCATCTTCAATCTCACTCTGGATCTTCCTTTTGACATCTTCATCCATGCTCATTAGCCTATCTATTCTTCTTTTAGTGTGGAGCTCCTTGGTTTGTCTTTGGACAATATTTTTTCTTCTTGGTAGACATAGATCCTAGATTTTTCAATTGCTTGTCATTTCATTTCTTCATCAACCTTGATAGATTCTTCTTTTCTTTTTCTCAAAGCCTTAGCAAGACTATCTAAAGCTTTGTCAAAAATATTATTGAAGGGAATGTTATACATGAGAATATTCATTGACAACCTTCTCAATCGTATTCTTCTCTTCTGAAGGGACTTCTAGATGTATCTCCATAGTACTATCCATTAGGCTATACTCAAAAATTCCATTTAAGATGGCCCCAAAATCAAGAGGTTCATGTGTAACCGAAGGGGTTTACCCAACATCCTCTTTTGTAATCTTCTTACCTTTCTTCTTTTGCAAGGATATATCTTCTTTCTTCAACCTCTTCAACATCATTTGTTTCTTCCTCATTTGTCTTCCATCTCTCTTCCTTTCATTTAGGCCTAACATGCCAAAATTTAGTGGCCTTTTTCTCTAGAGGAGTTGTATATGTAGCTTTCCTTTTACTACTAGATGTTTGTGTAGAATCAAAGGGTTATGAAGTAGAGACAACAAGAAGAGAGGATCTACTGGATATCCTTAGACCTTGACTAGCTTCTGAAAGAACATATTTGACTTTGGAAAGCTCCGTAGGAATATTAGATGTATCCTTTGAATAAATACCCAATATCTTGTGGAGCTCATTTTTATCTTTTATCTTTGAATACACTGGAGCACCTGTCTCCTTAAGCACCCTTTCCACTTTATTTTCATTGTCTTCTTCTCTCTCCTTCTAGTAAATCTCATCCATGATTTCTCTATATGTGTCGAATATTTTTTTCTTTGAGATATTTAGGCTTTGAAAATATAATATCTATATAACCTTATAAAAATTCATGTTCAACCTCAAAAGGAAACTTACAGATCCATGAGGTTCTAAGCTCCACCATTTCCATGAAACAATGGTCCTTGTTCAACATAAAACTTACCTCATTCTCATACTTTTGAGCCAAACTAGATGCTATTACATATCTACTTTGCATCTCAATTTACAAGTTCTTGAAAAATCCCCAATACAAAGTAGTATATGCTTCCTTATTCTGAAATTTTTTTATATGTTGTTTGATTTGTGTTTCTACCACAATGAATTCATTCCAAATATTAAAACTAGGTAACTCATTTAAGAAGAAGAAATTAAGGCATATAATTAAGCAACCAAACATGAAATTATAATTTGTTTCTTTTGTCCTCTTCAATTTATCCATTAGATACTCTCCCAATAGCTCACATAGATCAAATTTGGCACCATCCTTTACCATTTGACTTGTGTGGTGTGAATTGTAGTAGTAGTGGCAGAACCTTCTCTATATGTATAGTAAATATTATATGCAATCCTCATTGATGCATATTGGACATCAAGATCAATGATATCTTTTTACTGTGAGTGTTCTCTTATCAAATTTGGCATTGGTGAGTTCTATAACTATTTCATTCTTTATAGACTTTAGCACTAGAACTAGTCTAGAGGCACAAAGACCAGTAACTGCCCTAATTGTATTCTTTGTGATCGTGTAGGGTTTTTCTAGCCAAATGAAATTTTCATGAATGTGGCACAAGATAATGCTCACCCACTCCTTAGATTTGCAAAATTCTAGAAATTATTTCTAGATATCCAACCCTTTCATAGAAAAATTTGCATACTCTAACTTATATAGCCTGTTCAAATTTAGCAACTCATGTTAGACCAGTTCAAAGTATGAAGTATGGTCAATTTATTTTAACTAGGAATAGATGTAGATCCTTATATCTTCACAGTATACAACATTAGTTGGAACTTTTAAAAACACACCATCTTTGTCTACTTCCATTGCTTTGAATGGAAACTTCCTGTATTTGGACCTATTTTTTTCAACCACATTGATCACTTGAGGGGTCGCCATTGAAATTTATTCAAAAATATTCACACACCATCACTAGGGTTTCACAAATATAGCTTGAAAACCTATAGACACTTCTTCACTCTAGACAAAAAATTTCTTGATTACAAATGTGAACAAATGATGCAAATAACATACAAAAAGTCTTTTATTTGCCCTAAGTTTCTATCATAAATGCATTTGTACTTTATTAGGTAAACCCTCTCTTAGAATTCTCTACATCAACAAAGGGATGAAATTAAGCTCAACACACCTCCACAAACCATTCACTTGCTCTAGAATCTTTATCAAAAGATCCATTCATGTTTTAGTAGTTTTGCACACCAAAGTAATTAAACTATCTTATCTTTTATACTGAAATATTCAACATTTTTTCCTTTTCAGGGGGAAAAAAGGGTTTCCAAACTAAAAATCCCCTTGAGATAATTCTCTATCTTAGTTTGTCTTACGATCCTGTGTAGAATGCATAAGTATAGTGTTATCCTTCTCATTTTCCTTAATTTTTTTTCCTTCCAAACCTTTTTGTTACCCTTCTTTTGTTGATTTAGGGTTTTATCCTTCTTCTAGTTTTGAACAAGAGGCTTCACAAAACCACTTCTACAAAAAAATTCTATATGCCCAACCTTATTGCATTTATGGCACACTATGTTGTGCACCAAAACAAAGTTGTTCCTCTTAGCCTTAATTCTGCACTCTACAACCTTATGACAAGAAATGTTTCATGCATAGAAGTATCCATGAAATGAAATAGTATTTCTTATTTTTGGTGCAAAGGATCTTCTACTAGTTTTATCGTTTATTCTCTCTCTATAATCAATGGCCTTATGCCCAAATTTATTGCAAGAAAAAAGGCCTTGAAAGGATTGAGAGTTCATAGAATTGTACCTTGGAGGTTGGAGGTCTAAATGAATTATAACTCATCTTTCTTCTACATTCAACAAACTTATGACCAATCTTATTGTAAGAATAGCAATTACCATTAAAATATTGAGAATACTTGGTAGGAGCAGACTTTTTGAAGTTCTTCTTCTTGTTCTGAAGAGGGGTGAATCCACCTTCTTTCTTGTTATCTTGTTATATCTTTGCATAGCTAGATTCATTATTCTTAGAATATTATGTGGAAGCTTTCTCCTCCTTTCCTTCTTTAAAGTTATCATATAAGTTTGCAGATGCACCGGTTATAGGAATTTTCCCTTTTTCTAAAACAAGACCAAATTTTTGTTTAGATGACTTTTGAGATTTAATCAACTCATCAAGAATTTGAAAACCTCCTCCCAGTTTTAGACCCTTGTCAATTTTCTCTTTTTCTTTTTCAAGTTCTTTTCTCAAAGTGAAAATATCATCTTCAAGATTTAAACATTCAACAATTTCATCATTTATCATGGTATTCAAACAATCTTCAATCCTATTTCCTTCTTCAACCTTAACTAATTTCAAATCAGAGATCACAAATTTTTTTTCTTTTACTTTAATTTCACATCCATTTCCTCCTATTTGAACTTTTAATTTCCCAATTTATTCTTTTGATTCTTTAGTTTTTTCCTTCAATTTGACAATTTTCTCCTTTGATTTTTCCAACATACACTCATATTTGATAATTAGTGTTCTAGCTTCATCCAAATCCTCAAGAGTAGATTGGAGTTCTCCTTCAAAATACACTTCACAATCATCTGGATTGATGTCCCAACCTTCAAGTTCCATTGCCTCTAGATCTAGTTCTAGAATAAACATGTCATTAATTTTTTCTACTGACCCCATGTGCTCAAGGGCAGGATCAACCTCAACTGTTAAGATTCTCAAAGGAACTTGGCTCTGATACCAATTGTTGAACACACTATAGTGTTGAGAGGGGGGGTGAATCAACATATATTAAAACTTAACCATTCACATTTATAAATTAAGCTTCACATCACATTAACTAAAAGAAGAGAAAAAATGAAGACATGCACAACACAAGGACACCAAGATTTTTACGTGGAAAACCTAATGAGGGAAAACCACGATGAGAGTTAACTCACAATATATGAAGCTTCACTGCTTACAAAAATTATAATGTTATTTAAGGCTCACTACCTAAGGACTTGTAGACTAAGGCACAAAACCTTAGGGAAAGATACAAGGACCTATTGTGACTCACTATCTCAAAGAACGATACATAAAAATTAAAATGAGAAAAATGAACACAAACTGCTATAAAGAAGAATCCAACGTATGTTGATGTTGTAGTCCCATTTTCACATAATTAATCCATCATATTGACTTTGCACACTTAAAATTCAATACTCTACACAACCTCAATTCCCTAGTCATCGATCACATAACAAATGTTTTTTATTTTCTATAAATATACTCCACAACAACTCAAAACCTTGATTAGGTTGGCTCCAATATGAATTTCAGAAGAAATGTATTATATCACACAGGTCAACTCCAAAAATATAAAATATGAAGATAAAATGAGTTACAGATCAACACATGACACATTAGGACAAAAAACCATCTCAACACATTCTTCAAAGCAAGATTAATTAATCAGGACCAACCATGGATAAAGGAAACAATCGTATCATCCCAAACAATGACAACACCATGATGAAAACCTATCTTAACATTCTACCAAGCTACTAAAATTAAAAATCAACAAGATAGTAATGTGGTTGAACAAAATAATCATACACAAGAATCATTTAAATAACCAGACATTGAAATGCTTGAATAACCCCTTCCTTGTTCAAGGAAACAAAAGTCAACCTCAAGGTAGCAAAGGAAGACAACAAATTTTTTCTCAAATCATCACTCTTCCAACACAATAGGAAGCATAGGCTTCCATTCAACAATGAGAAACATAATTCAAGGTTCGATTCTTGGAGAAGAATGACAGGCACATACAAATATTCAATCCTCCTTCAATAATCAACGTACAAAATACTCAAACATTGGCTACAAAAAAACATAGGAAAAATGCGTGCAAGACAATGCAAGATTAAACATCAATCCTCTACCAACCAGATCACTCCATTCACATTGTTCTATTCTCATTATGCACTGCTCACACAATCTTCTTTCCCATGTGCTAGGCTAGAGAATTCTACTAACCTACTGGCTCCTTCAAAAACCTCAATATGCTCTTCTTTAAGAATGTCTTTCACACTCTTTTCCTTCTCCAGGTAGAGTTGTCATACCCCAATGATGTCAATCTCCCTTATTTTCCCCACAACAATTTATTTTTCCTACAACCATACCTTCACCCAAAATGCAATGTTGCTACCAAATAGCTTTTCCATTCAATCCCAATAAAGAAAGCTCGATGGAAAGGAAGAAAATAGTTTGTTGCCCCTCACATTCTTCTAGATGTCGAACAAACCACAAATGAAAAGAAAATTTAAACCAAAATCCAAAACCAAAATGTGTTAAGATTAGGCGATGCAAAGATGCCCCTGCATCACACCACCAAAACTACAAACTGTTCAACTTTACACCACTAAGGAGAGACCAAAAATTGTATGTAGAACAAGATGAGAACAATGTAGACTATGCACAATATCTCTTCAGCCTTCTCTTGAATTAATCGATCATTATATGCTATCGCAAAAAGAGAAACATATTGAATTGATGAAAATAGAGAATTCCAGATAGATTGTAACACTTCAAAACATAGGATGTTGCATTGTTGTACACAAAAAAATGTGAGACTTGTAAGGATGGAACCATACACCATTTTGAGCATATTATCAAGTCCACACAACCATATTTATCTCACCATAGGAATACAAAGAATTCCAATAGGCCTTCACCAATACTTTTCTTTTCCAGAGCACAAACTGAAACTCTATCTCTTATAACTTTCACTGTACAAGGTGTAATGGCATGAATTCTTGGATACAAATCCTTCACATCTAAACCATCTTATATTTTGAACCACAAGACAAAATCTTTCTCTATGGAGTGATGCGGACCAAAATACCATGACTCTATCTTAGAAAATATTTTGCAAAATTTTCTAAATATGTCGTACACCAAACTAGTAATATATCGATGTAGACATGGTAGAAACATATTAGAACAAGTGTAACCACCTCCACATTACACATAGACACTAGGATGATCATCATTCTTCCACATATTGTATTGTTGATTGTATCAACAAATATCGCTGTACATCTACTATCTCAAAGTATTATACAATCCTCAACACACATGCATGACATCAATGATAGCCAATCTTGAGTTGACATCAATGAAAACAAATATTTCTAAAATATGTATAGTATTTATCTACTAGGAAAGTGGCATGGTGTTGATATATTGCTTGATGGATTTGTATGATATTACTCCTTGTCTTGTAGCTACTATTGGAAGCTCTTGAAGAAACCCCAATATGTGGCGATGTATGTTGGTTTATCCTTGAACTAAAAATTATGGAGCTTTATTTGTATCACTATGAGTATATTTGGTTGCCATAATTTTCCTTTGAATTTAGGTAATTCATTCAAGTAGAATAACTAGGCATATTAGTAGTGTGTCATACTAGAATTTATACCGAGATGTTTTAATTTTCTATAAATTTTCCATGATTTGTTCTCTCATCACCTCATAGAGGTCAAACTCCTTCCCCTTCACCATCATTTGATATGCAATGTGGATTGGTGTTTCTATTGCAGAGTCTTCTCTATTTGTGTAGTATATTTTTTATGCAATACCCATAGTGGCATACCGCACAGTAGTAATTTCTTAGATGCTCAAGCTCCATTTGTTTGATGTGGCTCCTATAAGTTTTGTTACTTTCTCATTTAAATGATATATTTTTTGGTTGGAATTTCTAATACCATGCTCGGCCTAGTTACCGCATGAATTGACTCCTTTTTTATTTAATAGGGTTTGTCAAGATATATGAATTCATCATGTACTTTGGTCAAGACTAGCCTAACCTAGCCATGTTCATCACATAATTCTAGGTAGTACTTCCATACATCTAGATGCTTTTGTCCCACCTTCTAGTATTGTGGTTGATATGTATGTTGATATGGAGTAAGTATGGTTTTCCAAATCTCCTCAAACTTTGTGTGATCTATTTTGGCTATGGTATCATGGATGCATTTCCTTATGTTTTCTATGTATACCATGTCTATGGGGATGCTTGATAATGCCCTATATTTGTCTACCTCCATTACCTTGAATGGATATTTTTTGTATTTTGGGCAAGCTTCCATGACACTTACTATATTTGGTGCTGCCATTGTTTTTAGTTATGTTTTCTTGTAAGAATAACAGAGCTTAGTTAGCATTGTTCACTAAAGTGTTCACGTGAAAAGTGAGAATGGAGCAAGTGTAGTGGAATTTAAATAGGTTTGGGGCTATTTGGTGGCATTTATGTATTTTTCCCATTGATTTTCACAATATATTTTAGCCATTTGTATCCCTTGACTAATAATGGTTTGAGTTTGTTGTTTATTGGTTTATAACACATAATTTACAATATATGTCTTTTCTACCTTTATGATTTTTATCCTCTAGTTTCTGGTACTGTTTAAGTCTTGCACCATTCATATACCTTGTGATGTGATCTTCATCTAGATTTCTTAGTCTTAATTCTCTAGATCCTAAAATTTTATGTATGTAGTAGGGTCCTAGCCACCATACTTCTAGCTTTCCTCTCCTTTTAAATTTTTTATATAGTAAGACTAAATCTCCTATTTTGAAATTTTTATTTTGGATATTTCTATAATGCCATGCTTTTTTTCTCTTCCACTTCACTTGTTGGTTATATAAGGCTATGAGCCTGTCCTCATCTATTTTTTTGAATTCTTCTAGTCTCTATACTAGAGATTCAACGTCATCCAATTACAATGTCATTGCGGTACATAGGTTAGGAACTATGAAATTCATGGGAACTATCACATTAGTTTCATATACTAATTGGAATGGTATAAATTTATTAGTTATTTTGTAGGATGCACTGTAGGCCCAAATTACCATAGGTATTTTATATCCCAGTCTAACCTATTTTCATTACACATCTTGGTGAGTGTTGTCCCAATTATCTTGTTTATATCTTCACTTTCTCTTTTTTCTTGGGGATGTTAGGGTGAGCTAAAATTTGTAGTAGCTCTGCAATTACTTTATTGACAAAGTGTTTGCCTTGATCACTTATAATACTTAATGGGAAACCATACCTATTAATGATGTTCTCATATAAGAACCATGTAGTAGTCTTTGTGGTACAATCCTTAGTGGGTTATGCTTACACCCACTTTGTTTGATATTCTACTCCTATTATTGTAAATATTGCTTTAGAATGTTTTGTGGGAGGATCAATGGGTCCAATGAATTCTATTGCCTACTTTTCAAATGGAATTATGCTGTTACTGATTTTAGGGGAATTTCATTTCTTGCATTGGGTTTCTCTACCCTTTGATAGATGTCACAATTATTTGGATAATACTTTGCATCTTTGTGAAGGGTTCGCCACCAAAGGCCAACTAACTTAACTCTTTTGGCCATTGTGTCACCACAATTGTGTCCTCTTTCTATTCCCTCATGTGCTAGTATCAAAATGGGCTCTCTTTCATGTTCATAAATAACCCTTCTTATGATTTCATCTTGTCCCATGTGGTGTAATTCTCATTCTATCAATGTGTATCTTGTGGTGAGATATTTATAGGAAATTATCCTATTGACAGAAGTATGACAATATCATGCAACTCTTCTAGTACCACATTTACCCTAAACAAATGTGCACCAGGTAGATATTCTAGTTTATCCTCCAATTCTACCCCTATTTCTATATTGGATAGGTAATCAAATCCTTGGTTATTCTTCCCTGCTTCAAAAATATTTTGAAATCAAATTCCTAAAACACAAGTAGCCACCTACATATCTGGCCTTGTATGATAAGTTTGTTTACTAAGTACTTTAGTGTCTCATGATCTGTAAATAAATTAAATGGTTTTGATAGGACATAGTTTTTGGATTTTTGGAGTGCATCAACCATAGGTACTGCCTTTTGTTTGGTGGTAGAATACTTTTTCTTTTCTTTGGATAATTTATTGCTTGCAATATTATGGGGTGATCCTTGTTTCCTTTAGGTTTGGTTAGTATTTCTCCTATTTCCATTCCAGATGCATCCACATGTGCATGAAATGGTGTACTCCAGCCTAGGAGGATTAAAATAGGGGGTTCCATAATTTTTTGTTTGAGTATGTTAAATTCAGTTTGATATTCTTTGATCCATTCAATATTCCTATCAGTTTTCTTTTTCAAAAATTCCTCCAATGGTGGATCTATTTCAACATGGCCTTTTATAAACTTTTGGTGGTATCTAGTGTATCCTAAGAAGGTTTTAACTTCTAGAGTTATCTTAAGAGGTGGTAGTGTCATAATTAGGGTAACTTTCATGGGTCTACCATTGTTCCTTATTTATAGATAATGTACCTAAGCAATGTCGCATAGGGTACCACAAGCATGTGTTTCTTAAATCTTAGTTTTGTTTTCATACTTTGATATCTATTTAACATCATTCTAAGTACTTGTACACGGTCTTTTACCATCCCATATATTGTACAATTGTATAGGTATACTTACAAGAAGTAAAAATGTATGAAATATTTAAATGAATTTATCATTATCCTATTGAATATCGTAGGTGTATTTTTCAAGTTGAATGACATCACTATGTACATATAAGAACCTTATTATGTTGCAAAATATAGTTTTGGGTTGATAATATTCCCTTATTTTTACTTGGTGGTAGCCAAATAAGCCATCAGTGAATGATTAGATCTCTCTTTCAATCACTAATTCCAATATTTATTTGGTAAAAGGTGTAGGGAAGTGGTCGTGTATGCAAGATTTATTGAGTTCCCTAAAATCAACATATATTATTACCTCATCAATCTTCTTATTTTTTAAAACCATAGGGCTTGTCGATTTTGCATCTTCTATTGGTTTAATTATGCCCACTTCTAGCATTTTATCTAACTTTGTTTTGAATTTACTTTCCATGTTTGGATTAAGTTTGTACGGTCTCTTCCATATTGGTTTAGTCCCTTCTTTTGGTTGAATTTTCATGACTCCTACTTCTTCTTTTATCCCATTTAGGTATATGAATGTTCTATGGAATAAATCTTCAAATTATGATAACATCTTTGCAACTTGTGTAACTACTTTATCATCCCTATAATCCCCTATTTTTGCAAGTTTAGGGTCCCCTTATTTGATGACGTTTTCTTATCTTAGCATGATTGGTTGATTGTAATATTTGTTATATTCTATTAGGGATTATCATTCCCTTTCTCCTTGTTTGACATATATATCTATCAAGGAGCATGCTCTCCTTCATCCTAATGATGGATCACAGAGTGATCCGAAACGTTGATAAAAAAAATTCTACACAATCAAAGCCATAAACATAATATGAACAACATGATGGATTGTGGAAACTTGATATATTTAATCTATATCTATTTTTTTATATCATCATCTTGTTGTTGTGCTAGACAACATCTTTTCCCAAGGGATGTTGATTCTTTATCTAACCATTCAATGCATTTCCATATTCCTTCTAATTCTGAAGTTGGTGTAGGGGGTTGTGGTACCACTAATTTATTATTTGTGTCTAGTTTGAATATTAATTATTTCATTAAAAGTAGTGTGGTATGTATATGTTGATCCTGATAAAAAGAAAAGGTTTGTATAAAATATATCTTAGGTTTTTTCCAACATTTATTTTCACCTTGTCGTTCTTGGTTTATATACCAAGTTCTAGCAATTGGTGTTGGTTTCTAGTAAAATAGTTGGATATATAATTATTCTTTTTACTCATTCCTTATTTTTCACCTTGTCCTAAAAGTGTTTTAGTGATCATTTGGTAAGATATTCACATTGTATTTTGGTATCTCTATGCATTCTCCTTCTTTTGGTAGGTATCTTGTTTTTATTAGGATTTTAAATATTTCCCATTTGGTTAACTAGTGATTGTGTGTTTTGTAGTATGTCGAGTCTCAACTCCTCATTATTCAAGATTTGTTCAATGTGTGTAATTAATGATAATACATCTCCTAATCCTAAATACTTGGGGAGTTTGATGTGCTAAATTTTATATGAGATATGATTTCTCTAGCAACATCTCCTAGTTGTACCATCTGTTGGGTCTCAAAAATGTTGATTTCAATGAACCATGAGAGGTTGCCAAAATCTCACTACGTTGTTGGTCAACTTGACAAGGCAAGCCTGTATGGCTGGGCCCTCTACTCTTAAGGCTTTGCTAGACCTAGGCGGTTACACCTATATATGTAACATAGATTTTGAATTATGTTTCCTACGTAATCTAACTATCCACAAATGGAAATTTAATAATGGAAAGATATGATCCTAATTTGGTATAACTTGTATATGCAATATCAAGGTGTGAATCAATATGTTTAATTAAAGATATATCAAATGAAATGACTAGAACTAATGTAATCTAAATGGGGGAGACCAGTGCCTTGTTGGGTAAAATGGAGTCAAATGATAGCTTTAAATAAATGGTTTCTATCTGGTAGGGATTCTAATTATTTGGCATATGATATTTAGTCTATAACTTGTATAAAAATGCAAGAATGTAATTATCAAACTCTTCTTAATGATCCAAATGATAATTTCTAGATTACTGTGAATGACTTGAAGGAATTAATCTTTTCTTAAAAGAACCAACCAATCACATCACACAAATACAACAAATGTGTATTGATAAACTGAGAATATACTTGATATGCCAATTTAAATAATAAAGAAACATCAACCTTGGAGACAAATTGATAATATTTCAATTAACTTCAACAAATAATTGATACCAGAATAGCGCCACAACATCAAATTCCTTTCATTTGATCCTTCAAAATTTATACACGCATCATAGTCTCCTTGAATATCATTTTGAAAATACTTACAGTGATTTTTCTATTTCTAAAATTTGTCTCCTACCAATCTTTTTTCTACAATTATCCAATCATGGATATTTATACATCAATTTGTGAAAGGTCATGCTTTTTCAAAAGTCTAAAGCATAAAAAGTTCTAATGAATTCCCCATTTAACTAATTCTTGTTAAGCCACAAATGGACTGCAGACATATGTTCTATATAGTCCTGGTGCTCATGAGTATCAGCATCCCCAATTGCATCATGGATCACAATCTCCATCATTATCATTTTCTCATTCTGCTCACACGCTTCATCCGATGTTACATCCTCCATAGTGGTTGCTTTCAACATCTCTTGGAGCATTGCTTCACACTCACTTTTCCATTTAGTTGGTTCTTTCATTTTTCCTTCATTATCATATCACTTGGTCAACCTATCTTTGATAGCCTCTATCAATCCCTACATATCTGCTTGCAACTCTTCATAGAAATCCCTGTGTCTATCTACGATACAGTTGGCATTCTCAATCTCTTCATGCTAGGAGTGTCCTTCTACTCCAATTCCTCAATTTTCTCCTGAATTCTACTGTCCACTCTCTTGTGTTCCTTTATGGCATCCATAAATTGTGAATGCTTTCCCCAGAGCCTATTCAACCAAGTAATTAGGACAACTTGTCTTCTTTTGATTATTGCAGCAAGTGCATCTATTTTACCTTGAGAATATGCAGTTGATCCTTCCTAATGATCCCTTTTCTGTGAACTCTCACCTTGGGTGAGCATCCTTGTTGGCTCTGTTGTAGCACCTACCAAGTCTTTTAAGTGTTCATTTTCTCTCAACATTCTTTCATTACCAGTTTTATACATCTCCCTTTCCCTTATCAATGCTTGGCTTTGATCTTTGTTTAACTTGGCTATGTTTATCCCAATATCAATAGTTGCCATAGGGTCAACTTCCCCAGCCTTCAGAGTCATGACATGTCCAAATTCCTTTTCAGTATCAATAATAATTGACCTTTTGTGAGGAGGATATAAGGCCCAAATCATTAATGTCTCATCATCAGGGTTGTATTTTGATCCTGTGTATACCTTCGTCACCTTTTCTACACTTAGCTTGTGGGTGGCATTGCTATCTATTAAGAAACTATCAAAAACTAAAGCATAATTCATATCCAAACCTGGAAAAATCATGACACCAGCCCTTTCTAGTAGCTCCCTTCCCTTTTCAAGGGTCATGTTAATCATTTCCCTATCTACTTCATCTTTTAGGATTTTCAACAGTTGATCCTCATTTCCTGGAGTAACATTATCAACCTGCCCTCTTATCTCTTTTCCTTTTTTCTTATATAGAAATGTTTTAAACTCTGAGGTTTTTATAAATTCATCATCTGATATGAAAGACCTATAGTCTTCATGTCTCGTATCTATATCCATGGTTTCATCAACATCATTATCCCTGGCAACATATGTATAGTCCTGAGTCCTCATTCTCGAAACCTTCTCAGATGAGCTTTGTGGCCTACTTGTTTTGGATATCCCTATAATGGAGGATAACAATTCAACATCCATCAGCTCTTGATTATGTTTTTCAATCACAATTTCTACCTCCAGGTTTCTGATTATATCATCAGATTTATAGGGCACATGATGGTACCCTCCAAAATTTATTTTTTGTTTGGAAAAGTGAATATACCCCTCAAGATCAAAGTTCTTTCTAACTGGTGCTCTTCTCATGTTATAGTGCAACAATTTATCCAAAATCAAATCACAACCTTCTTTGGCCAATACAATGAAATCACTAAAACACAATGTGCTGGGCATAAAGGCTTGTTTCCCATATGAACTTAAGTTCATAACACTAGAGTAATCCATTTTCCTAACAATTTCTAAGTAGGCAATTGTATCTGGGACAATCTAGGCAAAATGAAAGTTGCATCTTCAAAGCCATAAACCCTGATCATTGTGGCATTATCTAAACAGTACCAATCCCCTGAATTATGGTTGATTGGTCCATTGTAATCTCTAGGCCTAAGAAACCTTTTCACTTCTTCGGATAAAGAAAAATCACAAGGATGGTTGAAAAATCTATACAAGGGTTTCACAAAAAACTCTTCAAAATGCAGGAAGTTTGAATTGGCAAACCTGCTATCCCAAACAACAATCCATAATTGAACAGGCAATGGCCTACCTTCTTTGTCAAATTGTGAAATCCTCAGCTCTTGGGGCCATAAACCCAACTCTTGTCCGAAGTATAGTACTAAATGCAATAGTATTGAATAATTTTTGAGATGGAGAACTAAAGTGCCAACTTTTATCACCATCAAACCCATATCCAACTCTTTAGAGATGTGTGTTGCATAGTCAAATGATCTTTAATTATGGTACTGAATGTCTGCAGCAATTACCATGGGTACAACTACCATATGCTCAGGTACCTCCATTCCCAATACCTATCCCACCGAGTAATAAGTGTATTTGAGGTAAGGTTAGAAAAGATCGACATGATAGGGTGGCCCCTCATTGTATTCCATTGGAATAGGCTTGCCGTGACACCTAATTCTGTGTAGGGGCAACCTCCACCCTTTATAGATGGTGTCCATCCTCCTGAACTCACTCTCGAGATCCTCACTCACTATTTTCTCATTGCATATCCCTTCCATCCTTAAAACCTCAACAATTGCGTTCTCAGATATATGTATCAACGGGTTCCCTAACAAATCACATATAGCTCCGCCTTTCGGGTCATAATTTCCAGCTAGCATCTTTATCAGTTCCACATCAACAAAAACATTAGGGCACACCAATTTCCCTTAGTTAAGCCTCCATGGATTGCATACTGGCTCAAAGCAATTTCTCCTGTGATAGTGGAACATGAATAACTCATAGCCCCTAATTGGAGTCAAAACATCTCCTATAAATTTGCATATGTCGTCTAATTTGATAATATCCACTTTGAGTTGTGCAGAATACCTAGCTCTAGGTCCAAAACCACGTAATTGATCTATGAGATCCTGATTAAGCTTCCTTTTAGTACCTTCTATTGGTAATTTAGTCTTCTTTCTTTTGGTTGGCTACCATCCCCAAATTTTCTTCCCTTTGGTTTTCCTGAAACAACACCTTTGATGATTCCAAATTTTATGAGCTCTGAAGAAAAACTTACTGTAACCTTCTGTAGACTTAAGCCAGGTGAATGCCTTAATTGCTCTACTGGTTCCTTTGCTTTTTTTTGCTTTGAATTCTGTGAGGCAATGATTTCAAATGATCATACCCTGATATGCGAAATCTCCTACGCTTCGTGGCGCCATTAATTATCTTTACTAAGATATGAATGCTACGGGTTTTTTCAAAATTCTCGTTGTCACATCAGGGTTTATATGGGCAAGATATTTCAAACTTTGGTTAATCTGCCTGTTCAACGTTCACCCATCTGCCAAGACGTCCTGCATTTTCCCCGACTTTAAAAGTCTTCTTGATAGTTTCTCCTTTTTCGCTCTTTATATCACCGCGACCTTCACCAAAAAAACCTATCGCTCAGGCTCAATGAATCGAGCCAACAATTTCTTATCTCACCCCAAAAATATTTGGTCTCACTGAGATGTTCGCTTTATTTACTTATGTTGCCGAGACTAAGCACTTTGTTCTTCCGACCAAATAATATTCGCTGTGATGTCTCTTAGATCTCCCCATGATGATATGTCTCTCCAATATGCCTTCTCTTTAGTGAAACAACTTGCATCATCTCCCTAATATCTCTTATTTGGGTAAGCTTCAGTCATCGTCGATGTGACCCAAGGGATCAGTAAGACCTTCAGAACTCTCCCTGCATCATTTGTCTCACCGAGTGGTCCCTCTTTTGCTTTATCGGCAAGACCAATAGGGCTTCAGGCAGTGTTTCAAAATCTCTCTCCAATAGGTTTCACTTTTTGCCAATCGGCCCAAGGTAACTTAGCTCGATATGATCTCTCACCGTTATACTGATATCTTTTGTTTTGTCGATAAACATTATAGACCCACATTCTCCTTGTGTATAATTTTATCGGTATGACCTGTCTGATGTCTTGTCGATACATTAAAGATATGTACATTATCATCGATGAGACCTATACCCACTTATGTCAATATTTCCATATGTCAATGTTTTAATGCCAAATGAATTTTATGGGGTTATATGACAAAATTTAAAGTAGATTTTGTAAAAGGATGTTATGTGAGGATTTTTCTGTTTGTATTATGAAGTTTTTGTGGGAGGCTAATAATCATGGAGGGTGAATAAAATGGCCAAAATTTCACACTGCCAACAGTGGCTTCGTCTGGGGATGAATGGTTGTGAGATCATTACAAGGATCTAGATTTATGGGTGAGCAAACCAAATGTTATGGATAAGAGCTAGTGGGGAGGAAGGATGATCCTGAACTACTGCACATGGAAAAAATCAAACAAGGATTTACAGGATTGTCCATGCACTAGCAATTTCCTGTATCCTTTAATTCCTATACTACCGTGCATGGAAAGTTTATATGAGAAAATTTTCAAAAGTTATCCATGCACTGGCAACCTTTGATCCTCAATGACTTTTCATGAGAAATTTTTTTTTAGAAATTGCCCATGTACAGGAAACTCTTGTTCCTCACCATTCATATTTTGTAAATAGTATGAATCCTCTCCTTGCTTGCCAATGATGACAAAAGGCCCTAACCACAGTGCTTCAAATTTTTGATATTTTCCCTTCTCTTGGCACTTGGCATTCCACATCAACACCAGATCATCTTTCACAAATTTCATGTTTTTTGCCTTTTTGTCGAACAAATATTTCATTTGTGCTTGTAGTTTCATGTTCTGGTTTTGAGCTATTCTCCTTATTTCATCAAGTTCTACAACTTGTTCCATTCTTTCCTCCATTGGTTAAGGAATATCTATATCCTCTTGAAGGATAAATTTGTATACTAGTAGTAAATTCTGCAAAGGCATCGTAGCTTGTATTCCATAGACTAATTCATATGGGGATTTCCCAATTGCCCTTTTGATGGTAATTCTATCTGCCCATACATCCAATCTTAACTTTGAATCCCAAGCTTTTTTGTTGTTACCTAGCATCCTTTTCATAATTTTTAAAAGACTTTTGTTGCTAGATTCTACCTGACCATTAGCTTGTGGATGATATGGGGCAGAGTAAGAAACAATGATACCATATGTCTTGCAAAACTCTTTGAACTCATCAGACCTGAAGCACATGCCATTATCTGTAATTACTCTCAATGGTGTACCGAACCTAGTAATAATGTTATCCATCAGAAAATTGATCACAACTTTTCTCGTTGCCTACTTGGTTGGGATTGACTCTACCCATTTGGTGAAATAATCAGTGGCTACTAGTATCCACCTATCTCCTCCACTTGACCTCTCTTGTATTTCTCCAATGAAATCAATCCCCCATTGGTGAAAAGGGGCTTCAATCTGCATAGGTCTGAGTGGTAAAGCTCCCTCATACTTCATTTTCCCCAAGAATTTTTGGCATGCCTCACACTTCCTGACATATGAAAATGAATCATTGAAGATTTTTGGCCAATAATAACCTGCCCTGAGGATTTTATGTGTAGTTATCTTTGCTGAATAGTGTCCTCCATAGACTCGTTCGTGCATTTCTTTCAAAACATGATCAGCCTATGATTCATCCAAACATAACAACAACATTCCATCTCTATTTTTCCAGAATAGATCTCCTTCTATAAATACATATTTTGAAGCCTAAAGTTTTAAAGTTCTTTTCTGGTTATCACTGAGTCTTTCTGGGCATCTTGTGTTTCTAAGGTAATACATGATGTCTGTATACGAGGGTGTATGTTCAATACTTGCAATTGCATTTTCTTCTCCTTGTATATTGTAGACTTGGTTTTCCTCAATGTTTGTCTCTGCCATCAATTTAGCCAATCCTTGGCCTCTTACCAATTTAGTAATCTGTATTTCCATATCAAATTCCTGAATTTTTCTAATCCACTTGCATCTTTTCCCTATCACTTCTGATTGTATCAAGATGTCTTTGACTACTGTGTGAGGGACATATGCAATTACTTTGGCTCCAACAAGATACGGCCTGAAATATTTTGTAGCCTTTACTAATGCAAAGGCTTGTTTTTCCATTATGTCATACTTCAATTCTGACCCCTGTAAAGATTTGCTAAAGAAAGATATGGGTTGCTCATGACCATCCTCGTTTTTCTATAACATGACTGCAGCTATTGGATGTAGGGAAGCAAATGAAAATATCTGAAAAGGTTTCATGAAATCAAGAGACTTGAGGACAGGGGCTTCTTTAATGGCTCTTTTAATGGATACAAAGGCTTCTAATGCTTCTGAGGTCCACTCAATCTTTTGTCCCTTTTTTAACATTTTTGATATGGGTTTGACAATCTCAGTAAAGTTAGATACAAACCTCCTAACAAAGTTAATTTACCCAAAGAATGACTGGATGGCTTTCACATTTTTAGGGATAAGAACTTTATCTATAGCCTCAACTCTCTCAGGATCTATCCTAACTCCCTCTCTAGATACAATGTGTCCTAGGAGCTTCCCCTCTGTAACAACAAAATGACACTTCTTAGGGTTCAAACTGATGCCATATTCTAAAGCTTTAGTGAATATTTTTTCAAGGTGCCCTATATGATCTTCAACCCTTTTTGAGTAAGCCGTGAGGTCATCCTGATACACCACCATTATAGCATTGATCAAATCAGAAAATACTAAGTCCATAGCCCTTTGAAATGTTGCTCCTACATTGGTGAGACCGAAAGGCATTCTCACATATACATATGTTCCCCATGGGGTTGTGAAAGTTATTTTATACTGCTCACATTCCTTGACCTTAACTTGGTTATAACCAAAAAAATCATCCATCATAGACAGCAATTCACATCCAGTTACCTTATGCAAAATGGCTTCCATGTTGGGCAATGGGTAGTTATCTTTAAGAGATGCTACATTTAAATTTCTGAAATCTACACACAGTCTTATATCTCCATTTTTCTTTCTAACAGGAACAAGGTTTGATACCCATGTTGAGTGCCTCACAGGTTTGATAATACCTCCATCTCTGAGCTTGGTCAATTCTTCCTACATTTTTGGTTCTAGAGTGGTGTTAATGGGCCTTTGTTTCTGTCTAAAAGGTTTTGCATCCGCTTTTAATGGAATTTCATGCTGAAATAAATCCTCCCTATATGCCTTGATGTCTTCATAAGACCATGCGAACACATGTTTATATTTCCTTAACAATGAAATCAGCATTCTTCAAACAGTAGGGCTTATCTTTTTTCCAATGTATACCTTCCTTGGGGATAGTTCGGTCCCCAAGTTTATTTCTTCAATATCTTCCCCTCTAACTAGGGTTTGTTTCATAAGGGATCGATCACTTCCATCGTATACTCTTTCCAAAGCTACCAACCCCTTGGGAAGTTTATTAGTTTTGAGTTGCAGGACCTTCTTTCCAAACAATGTGTCTTCTCCATTTATTTCTTCTACAAAGGCGTTGAAATCAATTTCTTGAGCCTCGTACTGGTCTATACACTGAAGGAATTTCAAAAGGTCAGTGTCATCATTGAAAACCTACCAACTATATATGTTGTCAGGTACTGCAGGTTTTGTTTTGAATTCTACTTGGGAAACTCTTGCTAATGTAATATCATCTTGTTTTAATGCTACATTTGCCAAAAAATCTGCCATTATGTTCTTTGATCTGTCTACCCAATCAATGGAAAAAGCATCGAATAGTTCAATTGTATCCCAGATTGCATTTCTATATTGCTTCAATCTTTTATTTCTTGCTACATATTTTGATCTGATCTGAGATACAACTAGTTCTGAATCTCCTAAAACTGTTAAGATTTTGATCTTGTGTTTAACAACTAAATTTAGACCAGTCAGCAAAGCTTCATATTCCGCTACATTGTTTGTACATTCCAATGCTAACATAAATGAATATTTATAAGTTGAACCATCGGGAGATATAAAAACTATACCAGCTCCATTACCCTCCTGGCTACAAGCTCCATCAAAATACATTTTCCATATTCCTTGTTGATTTTCAGAGATATTTTGATCAATTAGATCTTTGCTTTCCAACTCGGGCCAAGATAGTTCCAATCTAAAGCTTCCTAGATCAACATCACAGAAACAATTTAGAGGTTCTTGAGGAGCATATTCAACAATTTGGTTCACTCTAGGCTCTTTATACAATTTTACCTCTTCCCCATTTACTGGTAAGGTGGCATATGACAAGTCAAACTGTACATTGCCTCCTACTGCAGCAGTCCATTGTCTTGATAGAAGTATCCCAAACTGGGGTGGTCTGTCAATCACAGTTATGTCAATGATGTAAGAGGCTTGTGGGTAGGTTGCCAACCTGCCTTCCACATTTTTCATGATTCCCACAACCGGGACAAGCCTGCTATCCATAGTGTAACATTTACCTCCCTCCACATCTATCCATAAACCAAGTTGCTTCATTACCCCTACTGGAATGATATTCATAGAAGCACCCAAGTCTATCATGCAATTTCTTACTAGTTTTCCACTTATGAGTAAAGTGGTAAAAAATGGTTTAATTTGTGGTGTGTTCATCAGGCAAGCCTCTGGGATTTTTACCTTCTTCTTTTTACTGTTTATCTCTAGGACCTCTTTGTTCCCAGGGCTTTGATTTCCATTAGAAATTAGTTGTATGGTACTTTCGCTATATTATTTGATTTTCATCATTTCAATTAAGGGCACAGACATTTTCAATTGAGAGAAAGCTTGTATAAAATCAAAAGATGTACTTTTGGCTTTGATTTCCCTTTTAGGTTTAGTGCATTCTCCTTTGTTTTCTTCTTTCTCCAGTTTTGAGGTTTGATCTGGCTTTTGTTTTTCAATGGGAGGTTTCTTGCTTTCCTCCTTAGGGGATCCTTTTTGTTCTCTACTGTCTGATTGTTTATTATCAGTCCCTTTTGATGTCTCGTCTAATGCCTTTTTATTTTTTTATGAATATCCCCCTTGGGACACCTTCATCTTTATTTATTGTTCTATTTCTCAAATGATATTTGCTTCTGGCATCCTTCACTGCTGCAATTGTCAATATTTTAATCTCCTCTTCACTAGGTCTTCTTATATTACATCTGTTAGTCTGGCTTGATGCAACAGGGGGGTCTTGATCACTTTCATTTTCCTCATGGTCAAAGAAAACATACTGCTCTATCATGTGAACATTGTATTTTGGTGGTCCACATTGTATTCATATCCTTCCTCTTCTAAAGATGCATATTCCTGCTCCAAAGGGTTAAGAGTGTGGGATGTTAAATATACATTCTGGTCTTTACCACCATCATTTTCTTGTATATCTTCCTCTGGTATTGACTGAGCTATTACACAATGTTCAAGGGAATGTGGTGCATAACAGACTGAACACCAGGGACTTTTATCTACCATGTATGCCCCTTTTCTTTTTAATGGATCAGGTGTCTCTTTATTTCTAGGTCTCTCATTCACTGGTTTCCCATCTTTCTAGTTGGTACTATAAGGCATGTCATGCAACCTGGGTCTTTCATTAATATATGTGTTCTCGTATCTATTTGGGGGAACATATTGGGGAACCCTAGGGTTTTCCCTTTTAGAAAACATCCCTGTAGCTTTTTTGTTATTCTAAATAGTTAAGGCTATCTTTTGGGCCTCAACCAGATTTCTAGGACCCCTATTTCTCAATTTGTACCCTGTCTTGGGGTCAAAGGCCTTCAAATAGATACTTAAGGCAGCAAGGTCAACCAACTTGGATGCCTGAGGTATTTTATTGTGTAATTTAACAAACCTTTGGTTAAAATCAAAGGCTGATTCATTCTGATGTTTTTGAATTGTCACTAACTCATATAATGCAAAGTCTAATGCACATTGATTTCCATATTGTTGGAGAAATTGGTCATGAAATACTTCAATGGAATAAATGGATGTTGTTGGTAGACTATTAAACCAGTCTCTGACATCCTCAATTAATGACATCATGAATAATCTCATTTTTACATCCGCATACTGCATGTCTAAGTCTTGAATGACTTCTTTAAAATTTCTCAAATGTTCTTCAGTAGTAACTGCATTACTTCCTCTAAATTTACGGACTAAGTTCCTCCAATTGTTGTCCAGGGGTTAGGGATAGAATTGAAACCCGATAAGATCAAATTGTCTAATCATAGTTGTGCATTGTGGGGGGGGTATTTTGAAAATGTTGGGGTTGGTAGAGTGGGTTGTTGTTTGCCATATATTGCGGGCCTTGTGGGCCTTGTGGGGGTACATACTATTGATGAGGGGGCGATTGAGTATTTCGGTGTTGTGGTGGAGCATTAATGTTCCTATATTGGTTTCTAGGTTGATTTCAATGGGCCTGAGGGGAACTTGGTGGTTTCATATTATTGCTTTTATGGGGGGGTGTGTATTTGGGTGATTTAGTTACTGATGTTTTGTTTTGAGCCTTGTGTAACTTCATCTTTCTCAATTCTTCCATTGCTTGAAGTTGTTGCTCATACTGTATCCTTAATCTTTCTGCATTTTGCCTCATTTGTTCCCACTGTGTATTTTCTTCATCTTGTGCCATGAATTCATGGTTTTCTTCGAATGTCTTATACTCAAGTCCTCCCTCATAGAGTGTTGCTCTTTGTTCATCTTCATATTCTCTCCTTTTTCTAGCTTCGAATTTAGCCATGTGCTCATCAGCTTTCCCAAGGTCCTCTAGATGGGAATGATTTTTCCTCCCTTCAAGAGTATGGAGTTCTTTAGATGGGCTCTCTTGGTTTGCAAGTGTATCATATGAATTGTGTGTTTCCAATAAAAACATTGATGCTTTGTTTTTTCTTGTTGTGTCCAATTTGTTAAACACTTTCTTGCTCTGATTATTTTTGTAATTTGACTTTCCTTTATTATCAGAACCCTCCCCCTCCTTATACAAATATCTCCTTCCTTGCATGTTGTGAGAGAATGTGATAGTCTAAACTCTATATTGATTCCTTTCTGATTTGTATCTTATTGTATCAGTTTCAATGTTTTTATTCATTCAGAGTCGCCACTCAATTTTTCTAAAAGTGAGAAAATATTTTGGGGTTATCTTACCCAACGGAGTCAATTTATTTCAAATTCTAATTATGGTTCTCTCTAGTGACTTTATATGGAAAGGTTGTCTACTACCAGACAACTCTCTAGTTTCTTCCCTAGTACAGTCGCCAATTTGTTGGGTCTCAAAAATGTTGGTTTCAATGAACCATGAGAGGCTGCCAAACTCTCACTATGTTGTTGGTCAACTTCACAAGCTAAGCCGGTATTGTTGGGCCCTCTACTCTTAAGGCTCTACTAGACCTAGGCGGGTACACCTATATATGTAACATAGATTTTGAATTATATTTTCTACTTGATCTAACTATCCACAAATGGCAATTTACTAATGGAAAGATATGACCCTAATTTGGTATAACTTGTATATGCAATATCAAGGTGTGAATCAATATGTTTAATTAAAGAGATGTCAAATGAAATGACTAGAACTAATGTAATCTAAATAGGGGAGACCAGTGCCTTGTTGGGCAAAATGGAGTCAAATGATAGCTTTAAATGAATGGTTTCTATCTGGCAATGATTCTAATTATTTGGCATATGATTTTTAGTCTATAACTTGTATAAACATGCAGGAATGTAATTATCAAAATCTTCTTAATGATCCAAATGATAATTTCCAGATTACTGTGAATGACTTGAAGGAATTAATCTTTTCTTGAAAGAACCAACCAATCACATCACACAAATACAACAAATGTGTATTGATAAACTGAGAATATAATTCATATGTCAATTTAAATAATAAAGAAACATCAACCTTGGAGACAAATTGATAATATTTCAATTAACTTCAACAAATAATTGATACCAGAATAGCACCACAACATCAAATTCCTTTCATTTGATCCTTCAAAATTTATACACGCATCATAGTCTCCTTGAATATCATTCTGAAAATACTTATAGTGATTTTTCTATTTCGAAAATTTGTCTCCTACCAATCTTTTTTCTACAATTATCCAATCATGGATATTTATACATCAATTTGTGAAAGGTCATGCTTTTTCAAAAGTCTAAAGCATAAAAAGTTCTAATGAATTCCCCATTTAACTAATTCTTGTTAAGCCACAAATGGACTGCAGACATATGTTCTATATAGTCCTGACGCTCGTGAGTATCAGCATCCCCAATTGCATCATGGATCACAATCTCCATCATTATCATTTTCTCATTCTGCTCACACGCTTCATCCGATGTTACATCCTCCATAGTGGCTGCTTTCAACATCTCTTGGAGTATTGCTTCACACTCACTTTTCCATTTAGTTGGTTCTTTCATTTTTCCTTCATTATCATATCACTTGGTCAACCTATCTTTGATAGCCTCTATCAATCCCTGCATATCTGCTTGCAACTCTTCATAGAAATCCCTGTGTCTGTCTATGATACAGTTGGCATTCTCAATCTCTTCATTGATAGGAGTGTCCTTCTACTCCAATTCCTCAATTTTCTCCTGAATTCTGCTGTCCACTCTCTTGTGTTCCTTTATGGCATCCATAAATTGTGAATGCTTTCCCCAGAGCCTATTCAACCAAGTAATTAGGACAACTTGTCTTCTTTTGATTATTGCAGCAAATGCATCTATTTTACCTTGAGAATATGCAGTTGATCCTTCCTAATGATCCCTTTTCTGTGAACTCTCACCTTGGGTGAGCATCCTTGTTGGCTCTATTGCAGCACCTACCAAGTCTTTTAAGCGTTCATTTTCTCTCAACATTCTTTCATTACCAGTTTTATACATCTCCCTTTCCCTTATCAATGCTTGGCTTTGATCTTTGTTTAACTTGGCTATGTTTATCCCAATATCAATAGTTGCCACAGGGTCAACTTCCCTAGCCTTCAGAGTCATGACATGTCCAAATTCCTTTTCAGTATCAATAATAATTGACCTTTTGTGAGGAGGATATAAGGCCCAAATCATTAATGTCTCATCATCAGGGTTGTATTTTGATCCTGTGTATACCTTCGTCACCTTTTCTACACTTAGCTTGTGGGTGGCATTGCTATCTATTAAGAAACTATCAAAAACTAAAGCATAATTCATATCCAAACCTGGAAAAATCATGACACCAGCCCTTTCTAGTAGCTCCCTTCCCTTTTCAAGGGTCATGTTAATCATTTCCCTATCTACTTCATCTTTTAGGATTTTCAACAGTTGATCCTCATTTCTTGGAGTAACATTATCAACTTGCCCTCTTATCTCTTTTCCTTTTTTCTTATATAGAAATGTTTTAAACTCTGAGGTTTTTATAAATTCATCATTTGATATGAAAGACCTATAGTCTTCATGTCTCGTATCTATATCCATGGTTTCATTAACATCATTATCCCTAACAACATATGTATAGTCCCGAGTCCTCATTCTCGAAACCTTCTCAGATGAGCTTTGTGGCCTACTTGTTTTGGATATCCCTATAATGGAGGATAACAATTCAGCATCCATCAGCTCTTGATTATGTTTTTCAATCACAATTTATGCCTCCAGGTTTCTGATTATATCATCAGATTTACAGGGCACGTGATGGTACCCTCCGAAATTTATTTTTTGTTTGGCAGAGTGAATATACCCCTCAAGATCAAAGTTCTTTCTAACTGGTGCTCTTCTCATGTTATAGTGCAACAATTTATCCAAAATCAAATCATAACCTTCTTTGGCCAATACAGTGAAATCACTAAAACACAATGTTTTGGGCATACAGGCTTGTTTCCCATATGAACTTAAGTTCATAACACTGGAGTAATCCATTTGCCTAATAATTTCTCAGTAGGCAATTGTATCTGGGACAATTCTAGGCAAAATGAAAGGTGCATCTTCAAAGCCATAAACCCTGATCATTGTGGCATTCTCTAAATAGTACCAATCCCCCAAATTATGGTTGATTGATCCATTGTAATCTATAGGCCTAAGAAACCTTTTCACTTCTTCGGATAAAGAAAAATCACAAGGATGGTTGAAAAATCTATACAAGGGTTTCACAAAAAACTCTTCAAAATGCAGGAAGTTTGAATTGGCAAACCTATTGTCCCAAACAGCAGTCCATAATTGAACAGGCAATGGCCTACCTTCTTTGTCAAATTGTGAAATCCTCAACTCCTGGGGCCATTAAACCCAACTCTTGTCCGAAGTATAGTACTAAATGCAGTAGTATTGAATAATTTCTGAGATGGAGAACTGAAGCGCCAGCTTTTATCGCCATCAAACCCATATCCAACTCTTTAGAGATGTATGCTGCATAGTCAAATGATCTTGAATTATGGTACTGAATGTCTGCAGCAATTACCACAGGTACAACTGCCATATGCTCAAGTACCTCCATTCCCAATACCTGTCCCACCAAGTAATAAGTGCATTTGAGGTAAGGTTAGAAAAGATTGACATGATAGGGTGGCCCCTTATTGTCTTCCATTGTAATAGGCTTGTCATGACACCTAATTCTGTGCAGGGGTAACCTCCACCCTTTTTAGATGGTGTCCATCCTCCTAAACTCACTGTCGAGCTCTTCGCTCACTATTTTCTCATTGCATATCCCTTCCATCTTGAAAACCTCAGCAATTGTGTTCTCAGATATATGTATCAACGGGTTCCCTGACAAATCACATATAGCTCTACCTTTCGGGTCATAATGTCTAGCTAGCATCTTTATTAGTTCCACATCAACAAAAACATTAGGGCACACCAATTTCCCTAAGTTAAGCCTCCATGGATTGCATACCGGCTCAAAGCGATTTCTCCTATGATAGTGGTACATAAATAACTCATAGCCCCTAATTCGAGTCCAAACATCTCCTATGAATTTTCATCTGTCATCTAATTTTTTAATATCCGCTTTGAGCTGTGCAGAATGCCTAGCTCTAGGTCCAGAACTAGGTAATTGATCTATGAGATCCTGATTAAGCTTCCTTTCATTACCTTCTGTTGGTAATTTAGTCTTCTTCTTTTTTCCTTTTGGTTGGTTACCATCCCCAGATTTTCTTCCCTTTGGTTTTCCTGAAACAACGCCTTCCATGATTCAGAATTTTATGAGCTCTAAAGAAAAACTTATTGTAACCTTCTGCAGACTTAAACCAGGTGAATACCTTAATTGCTCTGCTGGTTCCTTTGCTATTTTTCACTTTGAATTCTGTGAGGCAATGATTTTAAATGATCATACCCTGATATGTGAAATCTCCTACACTTCGTGGTGCCATTAATTATCTTTACTGAGATATGAATGCTACAGGTTTTTTCAAAATTCTCATTGTCACATCAGCGTTTATATCGGCGAGATATTTCAAACCTTCAGTCAATCCGTCTGTTCAACGTTCACCCATCCGCCAAGACGTCCTGCAGTTTCCCCAACTTTAAAGTCTCCCTGGTAGTTTCTCCTTTTTCGCTCTTTATACTGCCGCTACCTTCATCGAAAGACTATCGCTCGGGCTCAATGAATCGAGCCAACATTTTCTTATCTCACCCCAAAAATACTTGGTCTCACCGAGATGTTCACTTTATTTACTTATGTCACTGAGACTAAGCACTTTGTTCTACCGACCAAATAATATTCGCTGTGATGTCTCTTATATCTCCCCATGATGATATGTCTCCCTGATACGCCTTCTCTTCGGTGAAACAACATGCATCGTCTCCCCGATATCTCTTATTTTGGTAAGCTTCGGTCTTCATCGGCGTGACCAGAGGGATCGGTAAGACCTTCAAAACTCTCCCCGCATCATTTGTCTCACCGAGTGGTCCCTCTTTTGCTTTATCGGCAAGACCAATAGCACTTTGGGCAGTGTTTCAAAATCTTTCTCCGAGGACCAAAGTCTCTCCGATAGGTTTCGCTTTTCACCAATCGGCCCAAGGTAACTTAGCTCGATATGATCTCTCACCGTTATACCAATATCTTTTGTTTTGCCGATAAACATTATAGACTCACATTCTCCTTGTGTACAATTTTATCGGTATGACCTGTTTGATGTCTTGCCGATACATTGAAGATATGTACATTATCATCGATGAGACCTGTACCCACTTATGCCGATATTTTCATATGTCAATGTTTTAATGCCAAATGAATTTTATGGGGTTATATGACAAAATTTAAACCGGATTTTGTAAAAGGATGTTATGTGAGGATTTTTCTATTTGTATTCATTAGTATTTGTGGGAGGCTAATAATCATGAAGGGTGAATAAAATGGCCAAAATTTCACAATTCCAACACGATCTTTGTTGTCTTCCAAGTTACTGTAAATATTCTATGGAATGTTCTCTAAATATGTGGTAGAAAGTGGAACATTTTCTAGTATCCTCCTGATCATAAATACCCTATAGAATTTTGTAATCCTTTGGGAGTGAAGTTTTAGTTCTTCCTGCATCCATACATCTAATAATTCTTCACTATCTATTCTATAAGCATTGATTATTATTTTGACTTCTCCTTTCTGAGTTTTGTTCTTCAAGGGTTTCATTTAGTGGTAGTCTTTGAAATTGTGTAGAGGTTTTTGTTATCTGAGTTATGATAGGTTGTTGTTAGGTCCTATCTCTTTATTTTTAAAAGTGCATCAAAATATCAATAGAGCAGTGTTCAAGGCTATATGCAATAAGAAACCCCTTATCTAACTCTTAAATTTTTTAAGTAGATGGAACAATTCAAATGAAACAAGAACTAAATGCCATTAAACTAGAAATATTTGAAATAACTAAACTAGAAAGCATGAAACTAATAGTCTAAAAATCATCACAACTAAACTAGAAATTATTGAAATGATTAAACTAATAAGCATATAAATTGCCGAAGAAGAAAAAAATGTAAAGAAACTATGAAACATTTAACTAGCTATGGATTAACAAACTTAGCAGCTAACATAAAACAATCTATTAAATTGAAACTTAATAGTAAGGAAAGGTGCACCAAAACTTTAATTAACAAAACTGTAGAGAGACTCGACTTCACACTTTATCATTTACAGAGCATAAGTAACAAAATATTGAAAGTAAAAAATAATTATTTTTTTATTTCTACACTAACTCATTTGATTGCAAAATCCGATGAAAATGTTCGATGAAAGCTATATAATCAGATGTATCATCGGGTACTTGTGCAAAATTTTTATTTTTAGAATTTTTTATCCCCGACGTTCGTCAAAATTTCGACAAACCTTATTTTTTGTTGAAATTTTGACCGGCTTGCAAAGTTAAATTGTGGCCGACATAAATAAAAATGAGCTCGACTATTTATTGCGACAGTGTTTTGCTCGATGATTTTCTTGGGAAAAATTAGAAAAAACTCAAGAAGATATCAAGTGGTTGAGGGTAGTCATTGTATTTTTCCAGAATTCATATGTGAAGTCAGATTTGTACTTCTAGGTTTGAAAATCATATTTTAAAGAAAAATCTCATCATATTTCATTTTTAGTATTGTGCATTTTCAGAATTTCATTTCCATATTTTAGACCTGACTTCACAAATTATTTATAAGGGAATTTTTTATAAATGATGGAAAATTCTTGATGGATTTGGACAAAGATTATATTTGGAAGGTTTCAATTTTAACCCTAATGATCAATTCTCAATAGATTTGGGAGGCATAACTAGATAATATCAAAGGCATAGGGATAGCTACAGAGTGAAATAACTATCAAGATTTGGGCCTAGAGGGTTGAACAAAGAATTGGGAATGTTTTATAGCGGATAGTTAGAGCCATTTAGCTATGATATTTTTGAAGACTACTTCATAAAGATGTATTTTTCCCTTTGCCAAGTTTCAGAAATAGATTTTAGACCTTAGATCCCTGTGTCTTATAAAAGAAGTTATGGTATATTTGTTACTTGAAGTTCTTCAATTCATCTTGACTCTATACAAATGTATCTATTTTTTATTTGAACAAGAAAGAAAGAAAGCAACCAATTTGTAAATATCGTGAGATATTTAGAGCAACAAACTAAAAAATGAAAAACTGAAGGTCAAGGCCTCTCTATTTTTCTTAGTTCACTTAAACTTTTTAGATGTTGCCAAACATCTAGCAAGTTATAACTATCATGCAGATTATATGATTTCTATTTTTTTTGTACTTTGGAACAGTTTACAAGATGAAATTGTCTCCTCATGTAGAAGTATAAGCTACCAAATTCCTTCAGAAGTTGGTATAGGAATCAAAAGATGAACTTGTCAAATTGGAAACAAAAATTTTTATGGTAAGAAGAGTTGATTTTCACATGAATGGCATGTTGTAACAACTTTATTAAGTAATGCAATTTATTTAGTTATTTAACAATTTGGTGATTTGTGTGTAGATATGCCACCATATGAAACTGAGTGGAAAAGAGCACTCCTTACCTTATCAAGTAATATCCAAGTAAGATGTTATAAAAAGTAACTTGTGATTTTAGTGAAGTTGGTCAACCTACTCATGCTTTTCCATGCTTAATTTTTTCCTTTTGGATTGAGCTACTTATGATAAATTTTTAACTTTCCTTGCAACCTATGTATTACCCTCTCAAGTTTTTAACTGGTTAAAAGCAATCTCTTATAAAGGATATAAAATTCCTTAGTACTTTAGATTGTCCTTTATGTTAAGGGAGGCATCTGAATATTGTTTATACAATTCAAATTTATTTGAGAGTAAGCATATTTAATCTCTAAGTGGTAGATTCAGACACTAAAAGAAAGTATTTGACCTTATTAGGAAAAATAAAGAAAAAAACATAAAAGTGTATCACATCTCTATTGAAATTGATCCCATATCCTTTGTGATACTTGCCCTCTAGCAACTTGACTATCCTTTGTCTTTTAGGTTATGTATGAGTTTATTCTTTTGATTTCAATGGCCTTGCATAACACTAGAAGAAATTAATTGTGGAGCTGCTTGAGATATTGTCCATGCACTCCTTAATACTCTTGTAGGTTGTCCTCTTTTGAATCTTTGTCAGATGGAAATATTTATTAGTTTACCATATTGCTATGAAGAAAATGAACCCTTGACAAGATTTATGATGTTTTAAAAGCCCTCTTGACTACTCAGTTACCTTTCTTTATGTATCTTTTAAAGTTCATCATACTACCCTATCACTGTTATTATTAATTTCAATGCCCCCTTCATGGTTATGACATGGAATAATCATTATTTATTTGAATAGTCATGACTGTGATCTCCTTTTGGAAATCTATAGTAAAGTGCCATGCCTTTCTTTAAAGTCCATTTCCTTAAATATTTTCTCTTTGTTCATTGCTCCTTACCTCTATAGTATCCCTATATTACATATACATAATAATAACAATTATGGTGATAACTACTGGAGATGGGTATAACATCAAGCATCATACAAATGTAGTTTATATCTGCATATATAATACCCCAAGATACTAATATTGTAGCACTAGTCAAAGAATCATCATCAAACTATATTTGTTGATCAAATACAATGAAAAATAAAATATATTAAAATATAAAACATTGATCTTTTCTATCTACTCCACTATAAATAATAGACTTCCAACACTCAAATTGGAAGGAAATTTCTATAATCTTTATAATTAATAGTGGAGTAAATAGAAAATATCATTGTTTTATATTTTACTATATTTTATTTTGTAAATAGCATTGGACAGTAAACTGGCCAATACACTGTCAAACATAATGATTGGACCCTATGAATATATAGGTTATCAATTTTTAATCAATTCACATATGAAATCATACTGACCAATAGCATCAATGAAACTTTGATACTATATAACAATGACTAGTCTTAGTTTGATGACATTTCAAGACCAATGCATGAATATCATTTGGGCCTCATGGCATTGAACATTGTTTTCATTCAGCCATGATATAATGTTCTTAAAGGAAGAACAATACTAGTATGATTGAATGTATAAGAGGAAATAGGAGTTAGAGTAGATAAAAAGAGAACAAAAATATTATAGTGTAACCTTATTATTATATAAATAAACAAAAAAATAGTAAGAGTAGGAACGCTAAATATCATGTTCATTGTCTATGTGAATATGTGTGGAATAGAGTGACCCCTTATCTATTTCAATTGCTGATATGGTTACAATTATTCTTATTCTCCTTTGCATAGTATAATATCTAACCAATTTTTAATATTTAGCTTAAAATTCAAGATAGTATTCCATACCTATGTCAATAGGAGGAAGGAAGTTGTATATGGATTCTAGAATAAACATTGTAACCAAAGACATGAATTACATGGATGGAAGAAAATTCAATACAAATGGAAATAGATTTGACATATAAAACAAGAGGATGACCCTATGATATTTTGAAGCACTATTGTAATGGTGAAGTCAATTTAGATAGAGGCCTGCTTCATAAGTAGATGGAAGTGTACGAGACATTTGAAGTTGCTTGTGAGAACAAGATTTAGCTTAACCTACAAAACTAGGAAAATGAAATGTTGTCCTTACAAAACAATTTTGGCGAGAGTGTGGAAGTGAAGGTCTACACAAGATTATTTGTATGTATTGGATTCAACATAAATATGTTAGGATCGAGGTAAGATGTTATAAAAAAAATAACTTGTGCTTTTAGTGAAGCTCGTCAACCTACTCATTCTTTTCCATGCTTAATTTTTTCCTTTTGTATTGAGCTACTTATGTTAAATTTTTAACTTTCCTTGCAACCTGTGTACTACCCTCTCAAGTTTTTAACTGGTTAAAATCAATCTCTTATAAAGGATATAAAATTCCTTAGTACTTTAGAATGTCCTTTATGTTAGGGGAGGCATCTGACTATTGTTTATAAAATTCAACTTTATTTGAGATAAGCATATTTAATCTCTATGTGGTAGATTTAGACACTAAAATAAATTATTTGACCTTATTAGGAAAATAAAAGAAAAAAATGTAAAAGTACATCACATCTCTGTTGAAAGTGATCTCATATCCTCTGTGATACCTGCCCTCTAGCAACTTGACTATCCTTTTTCTTTTAGGTTATGCATGAGTTTATTCATTTTATTTCAATGGCCTTGCATAAAAATTGAAGAAATTAATTGTGGTAGCTACTTGAGATATTGTCCATGCACTCCTTAATACACTTTTAGGTTTTCCTCTTTTGAATCTTTGTGAGATGGAAATATTTATTAGTTTACCATACTGCTATGAAGAAAATGAACCCTTGACAAGATTTGTGATGTTTTAAAAGCCCTCTTGACTGCTCAGTTACTTTCTTTATGTATCTTTTAAAGTTCGTCATACTACCCTATCACTATTATTATTAATTTCAATTCCCCCTTCATGGTTATGACATGGACTAATCATTGTTTATTTGAATAGTCATGACTGTGATCTCCTTTTGGTAATCTATAGTAAAGTTTCATGCCTTTCTTTGAAGTCTTTTTCCTTAAATCTTTTCACTTTTCTTGTTTCTCCTTACCTCTATAGTATCCCTATATTGCATATACATAATAATAACAATTATGGTGATAACTAGTGGACATGGGTATAACATAAAACATCATAAAAATGTAGTTTATATCTGCATATATAATACCCCGAGATATTAGTATTGTAGCACTAGTCAAAGAATCATCATCAAACTATATTTGTTGATCAAATACAATGAAAAATAAAATATATTAAAATATAAAACATTGATCTTTTCTATCTACTCCAATGTAAATAATAAAGACTTCCAACACTCAAATTGGAAGGAAATTTATACAGTCTCTATTATTTATAGTGGAGTAGATAGAAAAGATCACTGTTTTATATTTTACTATATTTTATTTTGTAAATAGCATTGGATAGTAAACTAGCCAATACACTATCAAACATAATGATTGGACCCTATGAATATATAGGTTATCAATATTTAATCAATTCACATGAGAAATCATACTAACCAATAGTATCAATGAAACTTTGATACTATATAACATTGACTAGTCTCAGTTTGATGACATTTCAAGACCAATGCATGAATATCATTTGGGCCTCATGGAATTGAACATTGTTTTCATTCAGCCATGATATAATGTTCTTACAGGAAGCACAATACTAGTATGATTGAATGTATCAGAAGAAATAGGAGTTAGAGTAGATAAAAAGAGA
This sequence comes from Sequoiadendron giganteum, assembly GCA_007115665.2. Taxonomy (NCBI): domain Eukaryota; kingdom Viridiplantae; phylum Streptophyta; class Pinopsida; order Cupressales; family Cupressaceae; genus Sequoiadendron; species Sequoiadendron giganteum. The sequence goes on along the minus strand of CM021102.1, from coordinate 136,497,767 downwards.
ACAAAAACCTTATTATTATACAAATAAATAGAAAAATAGTAAGAGTAGGAACCCCAAATATAATGTTCATTGTCTATGTGAATATGTGTGGAATAGAGTGACCCCTTATCTATTTCAATTGTTGATATTCTTATTCTCCTTTGCATAATATAAGCTCTAACCAATTTTTAATATTTAGCTTAAAATTCAAAATAGTATTCCATACTGATTCTATGTCAATAGGAGGGAGGAAGTTGTATATGGATTCTAGAACAAACATTGTAACCAAAGACATGAATTGCATGGATGGAAGAAAATCCAATACAAATGGAAATAGATTTGACATATAAAACTAGAGGATGGCCTATGATATTTTGAAGCACTATTGTAATGGTGAAGTCAATTTAAATAGAGGCTTGCTTCATAAGTAGATGGAAGTGTACTAGACATTTGAATTTTCTTGTGAGAACAAGATTTAGCTTAACCTACAAAACTAGGCAAATAAAGTGTTGTCCTTATAAAACAATTTTGTCGCGAGTGTGGAAGTGAAGGTCTACACAAGATTGTTTGTATGTATTGGATTCAACATAAATATGTTAGGATCGGTCTCAGTAATCATTTTAGTCTTCCAAAATGATATCATCCTTATTCAACCATACACTATTTTTTGTCAGATGGATGTAATCATTATGGAAGACCCTTTCATTATTCCCTTAATGGATTGAACTTTCAAGGATCCCATCTAATGGTGTTTCCTATTGATATCCAAAGCAGGGATGTGAATAAGACTGATGACTATGCAGGCTATATTGTAAATAAAATTCATAGATCTTTTAACTTTATCAAGGCATATAATAGGGTAGTCCACTTGAAATGAAACTCTTTATTATGTCATACTATTTTATTTCCATAATTCATTTGTGAAGTCAGATTTGTACTTCCAGGTTTGAAAATCATATTTTAAAGCAACATCTCATCAGATTTCATTTTTAGACTTGTGCATTTTCATAATTTCATTTCTATATTTTGTTGTGCAAGTTCAATATTCTAATTTTAGGAGTCTAACAGTTGTAAATCATAGTAAAATCATAATTTAATAATTTCTGGAATTATCATTTTAAATTTTTTTTTGGGGTCAATAACTTCAGACTATCTTCTCTTTTACAAGGGTGGTTGCATGCTGAAATTTTTTGGTGTAAAATATCATAATTATTAGATTTTGTTATATGTCTATGATTAAAAATTATTGGAATGTGAGTTTGATATTTTTTGAAGATCTAAATATTCAAGCTTGGTAAAGAAAAATAATGTCAAATGATATTAGTCCGGAACAAAATGAAGATTCACTTGATAGATTGTGGGCTAGATTGAAAAGAAAGGGTGATGAGAATTGTTATTGTCCTTGTAATAATTGCAAGGGATTAAAGACAAGAATACTTTTAATCACAACAACTGAGAAACATTGTAGGTAGCATGGTCATGTTGAAGGGGGGCATGGTTATCATCCATTGGTAAGTTGTTCATTATATGTGTTTATATTGATTGAATTTGTAAGTGTTTATATTGTTTTAACATTTTATATATATATATATATATATATATATAATCATTTGATCATGATCATGGTTTATTTGTGTCTGTCATTATTATAAAGGTGGAGCAACCTAGGGAACATGATATGGATTATCATGGTCCAAAGAATGTGGTTTTGCAAGCGGAGGAACATGGAGCTGTGAATGTCGCGGATGAAGTTAATAATCTTATGGAAGAAGATGATCATACACCAGAAAACATAGTTGAAGATGATGGTACAAATACATTGATCCATGACACATTTAGTGGCACAACTAATCATGTTGATCAAGATGACTTTGATGATGTTCATGATTTACCTGTACTTGAGAAAGCATACAAGCCCCTTTATGAAGGCTCCCAAACAACTCTTCTCTCTTTTGTATTGTTGCTGGTGAACTTGAAAGTTAGGAATGGTTTACCCAACATAGCAATCTCACGGATGTTAAGGTATGTCATATATGTCATCTTTTTCATCTATTTTAATTTTTGTTAGTTCATCACTAGTAAATAAAGGATGAAATATGTACCATTAATATTCTTTATATTAACAAATTATTTTTGTTGTAGATTGATTGGTGAATTTTTGTTACCACCATCAAATATTTTACCTCGCTCATACTAAGATTTATCTGGCATTATGAAAGATATTGGAATGGAGTATCAAGCAATAGATGCATGTCCCAATGATCATATTATATATCACAAACAACATTAATTTGCAATAGAATGCTTGGAATGTCATATCAATAGATATTGAACAAATCAACTAACAAAAAAGGTGCCTTGCAAGGTTCTTCATTATATTCCTGTTATTCCATGTATGCAACAATTATTTAGGTGCAAAAGCTTAGCACAATTTATGGATTACCATGCAAGGAATAGAAGTGGAGATGAAATTCTTCGAATGCCTAAGGATGGTTCTGCATTTAGGGACATGGAGGAAAAATGGCCACACTTTAAAGAAGAGCCTTATAATCTTAGGCTTTCATTAGCAGTGGACGGTGTCAATCCATTTGGAGAGCTGAGATCTATTTACTCAGTGTGGTCTGTTTTTGTTATCAACAATAACATTCCTCCATGGATGTCAATAAAGAGGGAATACATAATGTTGGCAATGATTGTTCCAGGTATTTTTTTACATCACTTTTCTTTAATGTAGTAACATCTCATTTGTCTTATTTGTTGCATAATGACTTATATTTTTTTCATTTAATAGTCATGTACATTAATTTATATATATTGCAGTAAAATTGCTATAATAATTATGTAATGTTTATGTTCATTCAACTAGATAAGTACCAAGTTAAAGATATGAATGTATATATCGAGCCTCTTATCGATGAGTTACTAAAGTTATGAAATAGCGTCACTATGTATGACGTATCTAGACCAATAGGACAAAGACAATTTCAATTCCATACAATGTTTGTATGGACAATTCATGATGACCCAAGGCTAACACATTTTTCTGGTATGTTATAACGTTCGACTGCATGACTTTAACAATATTTAATTTTATGAAGTAGATATCATGCATGTTTTTTAAATAATCTATTCATTATATATAATTATAAAAATTGACATATTTAATCTAATTATATATGATTTGCAGGTCTTAAAATGAAGGGAAAATTTGCATGTCCAATTTGTGGTCTAAAGATGAAATCTCGTTGTTCAACAAGTTTAGGAAACCAGGTGTTTGATGAGTATAGGCACTTCCTCCACATAAATCATAAGTATCGAACTATTGAAAATCATATTTTCAATGGGAAAGAAGAGAATACATCAAAACCACGAAGAATGACACCTCGCCTATGGAAGTTGGAATATAATAGAATTAATCGTCAAGGTTATACATCGGATCAAATTGTTTATCTATCATATATGATTTTTTTTAATTTATATTTTTATATTGTGTTGTGTTTATTCATGCTATAATTGACTATGATTGTCGTTGTTAATTTTTTTAAATTATATGCTTCATGAAGTTCGTCAAGGCATTAATGGTCAGCTTCCATAGGGACTTTAAATTTATCCCAAACAATTTAGTAGGTTGCCCTAGTATGAACAACTACAAATTGTGCATTTTTTTTATACAATGCATATCGGAAAGACTATGAAAGAAACGTTATGGAAAATATTGGATGGAAGGAATGAGAAAGAAAAAATTATCAAAATTTGTAGTGACATTCAGGAAGCTAATCATGCAATAAAAACTGACATTCAATTAAATAGAGATAGAGACCAAATTAATAAAAGTGCCCTTCCTTGGTTATTAATGGAGCAACAAAGCAATTATATAAAATAAGTCATACGAAAAATTTGATTTACCATAGGATTTGTTGCAAACATAAACAATATCATAACAAAGAAGATGAATGTGGGTCAAGGATGAAAATGCATGATTGGCATACCTTCATTAAGGTAATTATTCTAGTATATTATAAATATATTTGTATACTACATGTACTTTTCAGTGTATTATGTCTACTACTTTTGGAAACATAATAAAAAGATCATTTTATAATTGTTGCAATACGTTCTACCTCTATCTCTTCCATACAACTTCAACAATAATGTCAAGCAAGTTATATATGATCTTGGAAAATACATGAGGTAAGTAGAGATTTTTTTTCAATTCGTTTTATATTTTTGTTAAATATCGTTAATATATTTGTGCTTTGAATCACTTGTAGATGGTTGTCATCTAAAACAATCCATAAAGAAGATATAAATTATTGGAAGAGAAAAATTCCTCGTCTAATGTGTGAAATGAAAAAGTTTCTACCTTCGACATTTTTCAATGCACAAGAACACTACCTCATACACCAAGTTGAGGAGATTGAATTGTGTGGACTTGTACACACAAGGTCAATGTGGATGGTTGAGAGGCACTTTAAATTTTTGAAGGCTTTGGTTAGAAAAAGACCACATCCTGAGGGTTCTATGGTGGAGGGATATATGGTATACCATACCATGGTGTACAATACTGAATATCTTCCTAAGTTTGGAGCAAAGATCCATGTAGATCGCATTTGGGATCCCAACTCCATTAATAAATTTGAAGGGGAGTACCTGATGGGGAAAGGTAGATTGAGGAAAGTGATAGGTAATTATAAGATGGTCATAGAGATTAATTAGAATACATTTTACATTTTTTTTTATGTATATTGTACTTATTTAATTATTAATCTTCAATATAGATCAATTATAAATTAAGGTTGTATATCGTGGTAATTAACTAATTATATGTTGTTTGTGAATTTCAATTTTTTTTTATATAGTTGGTCGAGAGTGGGATGCACTACATTTGTACGTTGGAAACAATCTTGATTGGATGACGGTATGGATTGAATGATGTCAACAATCTGGTCATGCATTAACATGGGAAGGTGTGGCTTCATTGGTTAAAGAATCTCATCATAATGGAAATTCCAATGTTACACCAAGGGAAATTTATTTAGCATATGGTTTAAGAGATAAATAGGTATGTATAAAATATTAATCACCCATATTATTTAATTATTTTCAATTATATTGATGTATATATATGTTGAGATTTTTTTCCTTGCATACATTCGACCAAGAATAAATATGTTTATCAACTGACGATATTGCAATAATTTTTGCATGTTCGACATATTGTAGGTGAAACACCACAAGGCTATGTGGTGCAATGGTCATAAATTTTGAATCAAAAATTTGGATGACACGAAGAAAACTTGTGATTCTGGGATAACTGCAGTCTTTTAGGTGACTAATGTTTCATCTAGAAGCGACATACATCCAGAAGTCTCAGAAAATCAATACTATGGGATTTTGGATGATATATTTGAGTGTGACTTTAAGTCCTTCAAATTAGTTTTTTCGTCATCCTATGGTACATGCTACGATTGAATGAAAATGATCCCGAGAGAACTATTATTGAACATGATAATGGATTTACCATGGTTAATACAAGGTATTTTGAGTGAGTTGGAAATGAGCCCTATGTTCATCCAAGCCAATGTGAGCAATTATTTTAATTAGAGGTTCCAGGTAAACCGGGTTGGTCATATGTTGTTAAACATGATCCAAAAGGAAGGACGGTAAAGTATAATGTGGTGGAAGAAGAAGATACCGAAGAAATAGAAGATGATGTAGATAATGATCAGGATCAACAGTTAGTTGATGATGTGCCTAACAAAGATGTCAAAGAGGAGGAACTAGATAATGATGATGTAGGAGTTAATGTTCATGAAGATTATATCCGTGTGAATGATGACATTATCAAAATTGATATCAATGACGATGATGATGATATGACCAATCCTTACAATGTCGAATCTGGATCGGATGAAGAAGAAGATGAATGACATTGAAATGTATGAGTTATGCAATTGTATTATCTATTTGATATTAGTTTCTTGATAGAATTATATTTTAATTATGTGGTTACATAATTAATTAATGATGTTTTTAATTTTTATGCCATTACATAATTAATTCATGATGTAATTTTTAATGTTTAATTTTAATTCATGATGTTACAACTATTGTAGCTCTCCTAGAAATTTCCATATGATCATAATGAATAGTATTTTGGGAAATTTCATGAAAGATGACACATTGATCGTAGTAGTGAAATAATTTCAAATCCGTTTAGATTTTTTAGACCAATCACCCTTCGCAATGTCATTTTTAGGATCATCTCCAATTTGATTACTAGGACACATAAGGTAGGATTTGATTGGCTTATCTTGGATGAACATTGTGGCTTTGTGTAATGTGAGAAAATTTTGGATGGGGTAGTGGTGCAAGAGAACCTACACCTCGTAAAGTGATCATTGTAAAGGTTGTTGATGGTTGAGGATTTAAAATACAAGCTCTTGACATTCCAAAATTTGTGTTTTTCTTGTTTTGTAGCACTGTACGATCACATAGAACCATATTTTGATGTGAAATGAACTCCATGTCGTGAAGATATGTGTTAGCTTAGATTTGAATCTGATTTGAGGGATTAAGGCATTGATTTGAGCTAGAAAGCTTCATTTCTTTGCATACAACCCGATTACCCTGTTTTTGAGGGTTTTGTAGTCTAAACATGATATAAAGGGGCTCTTACACTTTTTGTGATTACTGTAGCTTATGTAAGAGGCCCCATGGATATTGTCGTAATTTTAGGATGCATGAATAGGGAGTAGGATGAGAAATAAAGAAGGTATAGTTGTCCTCAAGAGTTTTGTGAAGAAAAGCATGTGAAATGAGAGGTTCAAGCCTAGGTTTCAACAAAATATGTATGGGTGATCTGATTTTATGAACTTTTACCCATGTACAGACCTAATGGGTTGTGTGTGAGTTGGTCTTGAGGTATGGGAGGTTGTGGAAGTAGGAGATTCAATAAACCCTCATGATTTTGGTCTAAAACAAGGGTTTTGGGGTTTGGCAAGAATTTGGCCATACAAGTGGAATATTTTTGTGGATTTGGAGGTTTGGAGGCTGTTAGCTCTCAAAAATGTAGGTAAGAATACCTCAAGAGGTTGCCAATCTCTTGATACATTTTAGGGTAACAAACAAGGCCAAATGATTTGAACCTTCTTCTCTTCAGGTGCTACCAAACCTAGGTGGGTCTACCTTTGGGAACTGAGTAGACTTAAGTGATGTGATTTTGTTTACAACATTCTATTCACAATGAAAATATTACAGTGAACATATATAATCCTAATAAAGTGTATGTGTAAGATTAGAATATGTTCAGTTAACAGATGTAAAAAATAAAATGGACAAACAACTTTGCCAATTTAACTATATGTATATATAACTTTAAGTTATTTTTATTTTAACTAAAAGTACTAAAGTTACAACATACAAATTAAATGATATTTATGACTGTAAAATTTATTATTAAATATATCTCTCAGAATCCTTTTTGTCCCAAAAAATTTAAATTTTAAGATAAAAATAGCAAGGAAAAATCAAACAAATATCTTTATGAAAGAAGTATATTGACGTGAAATTAAATATGATTTGTATTCCAATGTAAAAACTACAAAGAATGGAAACAATTATTTCAACACATAAACTATTATGTAGTAGTCAATTAAAATGATCTAAATAGTCTAATACTTTGACCATTAGCATATAGCAATTTCTATAGAGTTGTAGATATTTTCCATTTCAAAAACACAAAACAATATTAGGTAGATAATCAAACATATTTCATTTCTATAGTGACTTATTTATCCTAGAGGAACTAGTATATAGTATACAAACAAAACAAACAAACCCACAACTACCCTTATTTTGAAGGAGTATAGTTTTCTCCCCTTCCTGATCTCCCTAATATTGTCTAATTATTTTAAAGAGAGAAAGGGTGTAACACCTCTCTATTTTTCTTTTTGAATTGGACAGTGTTTCTTTGTTATGCGTTGATTTATGTTTCTGGATATTCAGATACTTTATCTTGTGTGTGTATTGGGTCACTATCCATAGAGCGACAAACTATATTATGTGATGTGATTTGATTTATCTGATGCTTTAATTGGTGTAAATATGTTAGTTGATATAACATGTAATTGCTTATGAGATTATTGGAATTATGATGGAAGTGTCAGTTTTGATGAGTGTATTGGTGAAGGGGAACGGGTTCGCATCACTCACTTGCGAGTGCCTTGCAAATCCGTGATTTCTTCTTCACGGTGTGTATTATATGCTGGATATATTATATGATGTTGGTTACTATGTTTTCAGGTTTCCAGGTACATGACATCGACTCCACCTGGTTTCACAGGTTTGAGCATGTCGATCCAACGGTTAAGTTGAACGGGAGATAGTAGCTAGGTAATATGTGTCAAGTCTACGTCCTAGCCTTAGTGTGTCGTTGGTTTTGGTTGTTGAGTCATAGTTTACCTTATTTTAATGTTGTTTGATTCTGAAAAGGGTGTGATTATTTAATCAATTTTTAGAATGATTGCATTGGTTAAAAGTGGTGATTATTTTATATTAAATTAAAATTATGCTTGGAAGTTATATTTAAATTTATTAATAAAATTTAATTTAATTAAATTAAATTTATTTAATTAATTAAATTTAATCTCAAAAAGGGTTGAATTTAGTTATTAAATAATTAAAATTAATTAATTAAGATTTATTTGGATTAAATTAGATAAAAGCTAAAGTTGAAAGATATTTGAAATTGCATTTTAAAATTGAAGGATATTTGAAATTGCATTTTAAAATTAAAAGATATTTGAAATTGCATTTTAAAATTGAAGGATATTTTAAATTGAAAGTGGGTTTTCGAAAATGGAATTAGGTTAATAATGTAATTTTCAATATTGCATGCAAAATTAGATTTGGTTGTCTAAGATATTTTTGATTGAAGACACAAGTGCATGTTTAATTAAGAGGGGGAGTTTTGTTGAAAATGGATTCTGAGAGAAGATCTTGGAAGGGAAAAGATTCTGCAAGGCAGTGAAGAATTTTTGGGGAAAAATTGCACAGAGAATTGATTTGAGGAAAATTTTGTTTACATTGGTTGAGTTGTTGGATTGGTTGATTGCTTGGATTCATTGCACGATTGAATAGAATTCATGAGATCTTTGGAGGAGGCTTTGCATCAGAAATTCATCTTTTCCTGTAGCTTCAAGATCCAGGTTTTGATCTGTGATTTTTGTTTAAAACAAATATTTATCGTTTAAGAATTTGTTTGTTAAATCCATTGGGAATTAGAACTTATTAATGGAGATTAGATATTAATTAATCAGAAATTTGGAAGATTGTATAAATATACTGTAGGATTCAATTTTTAATTGAGGAATTTGTAGAAACATTGTTAAATTTAAAAGCTTAGATTGTGCATCAAACATAAATTGTTGAAGAGATTTTATCTCTTTAGAAAACTATTAGATCTAGTTTTGAAAACAAACCCTCTATAGAAAACTTTCAATGGAAAAATTTAGATCACCTTTAGTTTTCCTATTTTTGTTTTATTAGGAATTTAAAGGAATGGTTTTTAAAAAAAAATTAAAAAATCAGTTATTAAGTCTTTGTGAATTTAGAAAGGAAATCTGGAAAATTTTATTCAGTTTCCTGTAGCTAGTTATTTTTATTTATTTCTCTCAATTTTACCAGTTAATTTATCCTGTAGATGATATACTAGATAAATAATATATATATTTACATAAATATATATATATATATATTCTGTTAAATATATATATATATATATATATATATTCATAAGTATATATATATTCATATGTATATACATATGAAATATATATATTTAAGTTTTCTGTTGAAACTGAGTTTATTATTTCTGGTTTAGTCGTCCGTACGACGGACAAAATATCGGAATGTTGTGTAATAAACAATAAAAAAATATAGAAAAGAAATCATAATTTTTGGCGACCCCGTCCGCTGCTCTTTTCTGATGAGGGTTTGTGTTTGTTAATGGGGGATGGGGAGGAGCTACCTCCCCACCGCTGCCCCCATTTGGGAGCAGCTGTGTGGAGGGAGACCCCCCCCTTCGCAACCCTTTGCATTTGGGAAGAAGGTCGGGGGGGTTTATTCCGCTGCCCCTCCTCCCCAAATACATTGGGGTTTCCCTGTCTTTTAGCCTGCACACAGATTTCAATGGTAGCCTGCGAATTGGGGCATTCGGTTATTTTTTTATATATATTCTTTTAAAGATATTGATATGTATACATTGTTTTTAATGAATAAAATAGGTAGGATATATATGATATATATATTTACATTTATGGTAAATATATTTATATACTTAAATTCAGATTAATTTATGTATATATATTCTGGAGTCAATAATATAGATTTATTGTATTTAGAGTTTTACAATTTGGGTATTTTGTTACATGATGGTAGATAATGAATGTAATTATTTATTAATATATATATATATTTGGTGTATATATAATATGGAGCATTTATATATATATATATATATATATATATATATATATATATATATATATATATATATTTATTTATTTATTTAAGTGTAAATTTAATATTGTATTTTATTTCAATTTAATGCATGCAATTTAGTATTTAATGGAGATGTTAAAAGAATTGATTTAAATGTATGATGAATGAAATAAGGAAATTTAAATAAATTGTAGAAATTTGATGTGTTGTGTAATTGAAAGAAATATTTTCTTGCATGAGTATATTATGATTTAAATGCAAATTGAATATCTTGTTTTGTTAAATTTGAATTTATCCTTTCCTTGTAAAAGTAAAGGTAATTATTTTAGTTTATTATTTATCTAATTGAAGTAATTGACTATTTACTAAAAAGTATTAGTTAGGGAAATGGATTTAAAATATCCAAATATAGCATATTCCTTGCCTTTGCTTATTGTTAATATTTTCCTTACTTTCTTGCTTTGGAAAAAGGGTTATTCTGTTTTTAAATTGAAAAGTCTTCCAAAGGTATTAGGATTAAATAATTATTTGAGTTAACCTATTATCAAGCCTTTGAATTTGTCAATGTTACCTATTGAATGAGTATGGATTTAAGAAATCTAAATATTAGATTTGAATTATGACTTGAATGCTTTTGTAGCCATGTCGTCAAGTCGCATTTTGGGATATGGGATTAAGTGTTAGTCCAAAATTGTAAGTCTTCCAGAGGATCTTAGAGGATGAGGGTTGTCGGTTTCTTTATGTCAACCAGTTGTTTTTCCCTTGGGTAGTTCATGGTGTCTTTTCAGTATTTACCTGGTTTCCACGAACAGGGATGTTTTGTGCCTCCTGTGAAAGGAGTGGACTATGTGTTTGTTGCCTCCAAGATGTTTGGATTGAGTTCTTTTATTTGTTTCCTCCTTGTGTTGGAGTGGTTATGATGCCTAGGTTGCATGCACTTGTGATTCCCTTGGTGATTAGTTTGGTATGGTGTGTTGTCCATTAGAAGAGTGGCTTCTGTTAGGCGTCAGAGCCCAAAGAGGTAAACCGAGTAACCTTCAGAAGTGAGTTAATCAAGTGATAATTAAATTAATGTAATTAGATGATTAAGATGCCTTTCACACTAATCAAGATAATTTAACCTCACTCATAGACACAAGAGATCGTTTAGACTTGGGATGAGTTGGAAGGCTTGAGATGGCATGGTCATCTATCTTGTCCTTACGAGAGGTATTTGATGCCGCATGAGTGAACATGAGGGCCGGGGTTTGGTTGAGGTCACCAAGAAATCTGGAGCCTATGAAGAATGCCCAGAGGAGATCTCATGACTAACTATGTGATGACACTCTATCTAGGACAACAGTTGTTAATTGTTTTATGTGTATGGTTCTCTAAACATACTTGATCTATTTTTATGTCTAGAAGCAATGTGACCTATGTCAGTGATGTGTGAGTTGTACTTGTTTATTCCATTTGTTTGGTTGTGTCAATATGAGTATACCTTTGGTTAGTGGTTGTAGATATGTGTCCATGTTACTTTGTTACTATCTCCTAGCATGAGGGGTGGGCCTTCGGGTACCACTTGGTTGGGTGGAACATCCACCATACACCGTTGGGTCCCCATTTATCTTCAATACTTGGTGGCGAGACATCCAGTTGGACAGCTCACAGTTCTTGTGTTATTCTTGCATTATAATATTTCAATTTGTAATAAGTTATTTTATCCCTCTTATGTTTATGAGGTGGAATTTTGTAATTGTAACACTTATGTACTATTGCCTCATTCTAGGAATGAGTGATGTAACTATTGGATTAAGTTAATGATTATGAGATTGTATCTTGGATGTGTATCTTTTTATGTTATGTGGTATCCTTATGTTGTATGATGTTTATTTCTTAAAGTATATAATTCTATGGTTATATGTAATATTTATGTGTGGGTTTAAGTAATCCCAACCTTGTAGCCTTAAAGGTTGTTGTTATTAGTAAGTGAATGTGTAGGTTAGTTACACTTTAAAAAAATAAAATTGGTTCGCTTAAGTCATTAATTACAACTTCCTTTAGAGTTACTTGGTGGGGTTTTACAAAGGGTCATAAAACAACTTTATTCATCCCACTAAATAGCTTGGTTCAACAAAACAATTTCTACATTTGGCATTGAAACTGGATTTTGTTTACAACAATCTATTCACAATGGCAATCTTACAGTGAAAAGATATAATCCTAATCAAGTGTATGTGTAATATTAGAATATGTTCAGTTAACAGATGCCAAAAATAAAATGGATAAACTAAAAAATGAAAGCATGAGACCAATGCCTTGTTGGGTGAATGATGCAGATTTGAACTATGTTTCCTACTTGACCAATCTATCCACAATGGTAATTTGACAATGGATAGATGTGATCTTAATTTGGTATAAATTTTATAAGCAATATCAAGGTGAAATCTAATATGTTCAGTTAACAGATGTCAAATAAAGTGGATGAAACTAAATGAAGAAATAAGGAAAATCTAATATGTTCAGTTAATAGATGTTAAATAAAATGGATAAAACTAAATAATGAAATAGGGAAGACCAGTGCCTTGTTGGGTAAAATGGAGTCAAATGAAAGTCTTAGATGAATGGCTTCTATCTAGAAAAATATCTAATTGTTTGGCATAAAACTATGAGTTTATAACTGGTATAAACATGCAAGAATGTGATTGATAAACCCTACTGGAAGCAGAATATCAATCCTAATTATCCGATTCTTCTTACTGATCCAAATAACATTCCTAGATTATTGTAATTGACTGAAAGGAATTTAATTCTTCTTTAAAGAACCCAATTAATCATATCACACAGATACAACAAATTTGCACTGATAAATTGAACATATACTTGATATTTCAACTTAAATAATCAAGAAATATTAGGTTGGAGACAATCAAACAATTACATAAATTCAACAAACAACTGATACCAGAATAGAACCACTGAATCAAAAATATTTCATTATCTACTTCAAAATCTTATACATGCAACATAGTCCTTTTGGATATAAACATTCTGAAATATTATGTTTCTTGCTCTCTATCTTATATTCTACTACTACCCTCTTATTCATTTCTACCAAAAATGGATATTTATACATCAACAATATGAAAGGACATGTCCTTTCAAAAATGTCTTATGCTTGAAACAACAATAAAATTAAAAATTAATTAGGCTTTGTTAAGCCATAAGTGAACTTTCGATAAGTGATCCAAGTAGTCTCGGCTCTCATGCATATCTACATCTCCCAATGCATTTTGGATTGTTATCTCCAGTTTCACCATCTTCTCATTCCATTCACATGCTTCATCTAATGTTATATCTTTCTTGATAGCCATCTTCAAAATCTCCTGCAGTACTAACTCACTTTCATCGTTCCACCTAGTCATTTCTTTTAATCTCCCTCTATCATCAAAGAATGTAGTCAATCCCATTTTGGTGGAATCGATTAATCCCTTCACATCCCCTTGCAATTCTTCAAAGAATTTTTTATGCTTATTCATAAGATGATTTGCAACCTCAATTACAGCTTTATTAGGAGCATCCCTCTAGTTCATTTCCTAGAGCTTCTCTAGGATCCTACCATCCATTCTTTCATGTTCTCATAATGCATCAAAGTTTTGTGAGTGTATTCCCCAAAGCTTATTCAACTAGGTTCTTAGACTAGCTTGTCTCTTCTTAATCATTGCAACAAGTGTGTCATACTTTCCTTGAGAATATGCAATCGACCCTTCCCAATGATCTTTTGTTTGTGAACTTTCACCATGGGTGAGCGGCTTGGTTGACCCCATTGTAACTCCTAATAAATCTTTCAGGCACTTGTTTTCTCTCAGCATTCTTTCATGGTTAGTTTTGTACATTTCCTTTTCCTTGATCAACGCCTGTATTTGAGCTTTGTTTAGTTTTGCTACATTGATCCCAATCTCTGTTGTCGCTACATGATCAACCTCCCCAACTTTTAGGGTCATAACATGCCCGAATGCCTTCTCAATATCAATGACAACTGATTTCTTGTGAGGTGGATACAAGGCCCAAATCATTAATGACTCTTCATCTAGATTGTACTTTGATCCTACATAGACCTCTGTCACCTTTTTCGGGCTGAGCTTGTGTGTAGACTTACTATTTTTAAGGACACTGTCAAAGACTAGTGCAAAATTGAGATCTAATCCTGGAAAAATCATGACACCAGAACTTTCTAGCATTTCCCTTCCCTTTTCAAAGGTCATACCTGCCATCTCTCTTTCCACATCATTTTTTGAATTACTCAACAACTTTTCTTCATTACCTGGTGTGACATTGTCAACTAGTTATCTTATCTCTTTTCCCTTTTGTCTACATAGGAATGTCTTAAATTCTAGAGATTTTATAAATTCATCATCTTCTACAAAGGACTTATATTCTAAATGCCTTGCATCTGTTTCTACACTTTCTTGAATATTCAAATCCCTGGCAGGATAGGTGTAATCTTGAGTTCTCAACCTTGACATCTTGTTAGGTAGATGTTGTGGTACATTAGCCTCAAATGTCTCTTCTCCAGATGACAACAACTCTATATCTTGCAACTCTTGATTATGTTGTTCAACCATAATGTATGCTTCCTCTACCTCCAAGTTCATAATCATATCATCAAATTGGTAGGGCACATGGTGATACCCTCCAAAGCTTATCCTTTGTTTAGCAGAATTGATATACCCTTCTGGATCAAAATTCTTTCCTAGTGGTCCTCTTTTCATGGTATATCACAATAACTTATCCAAAATCAGATTATACCCTTCCTTTGCTAATACAGTAAAATCACCGAAGCGTAGTGTACTAGGCATAAAAGCCTATTTTCCAAAAGAACTTAAATTCATAACACTAGAAAATCTATTTGCCTAACAATTTCCAAGTATGCAATCCTGTTAAGAACCGTTTTAGGCAAATGAATGGGGCATCTTCAAATCCATCAACCCTAATCATGGTAGCATTCTCCAAACAATACCAATCCCCCCAATTGTGGCTAATTGGTCCATTGAAATCTTTGGGCCTGAGAAACCTCTTTATCTCATCAAAAAAAGAATAAGGACATGGATGATTATAAAACTTGTACAATGGTTTCACAAAATTTTCTTCAAAACATACAAAACTAGAGTTAGCAAACCTTTTGTCCAAAACAATAGTCCATGACTGAATAGGCAATGACATGCCTTCCTTATCAAATTGTGAAATTCACATCTCCTGAGGCCACAATCCTAGTTCCTATTTGAAGTAAAACACTATGTACATCAACAGTGAGTAATTCCTAAGGTGTAAGATAGAGGCTCCACCTTTTATTGCCATCAACCCAGAATCGAGCCCTTTAAAATTATATGAGGCATAATCAAAAGTTCTAGAGTTGTAAATTGAATATCTGGTGAATTTACCATGGGCACAATTGCCATGTACTGAGGGACTTCCATTCCAAATACTTGAACCACCGATAAATAAGTGTATTTCATATAGGGCTCAAAAAGATCTAAATGGAATGGGGGTCCTTCACTATCTTCTAGTAGAATTGGTTTACCACAATGTCTAATTATATGCAAGGGAAATCTCTAAGCCTTGTAAATGGTGTCCATCCTTCCAAATTATTTTTCCAACTCTTTACATATAATCTTTTCATTGCATACCCCTTCCAATTTAAATAATTCACCTATTGCATCCTCTGATATGTGTATCAATGGTTTCCCAGACGGGTCACGTATAACTTTAAGTCTTGAATTATAATAAGTGGCCAACAATTTCACCAATTCAACATTGACAAAAACATTAGGGAAAACTAACTTTCCTAGATTAAGCTTCCATGGGTTACATACTAGTTCAAAGTGATTCCTCCAATAGTAATGATAGCTAAACAGTTTATAACCTCTTATTAGAGTCCAAATATCTCCTATGAGCTTATATTTATCATCTATTTTATCCACTTTTTCCCTAAGTTGTGCAAAGTGTCTGGCTTTGGGTCTAGAGCCAGGTAGTTGGTCGATAAGATCTTGATTCAGCTTACACTCAGTACCCTTTGGCTGAATTTTAGTTTTCTACTTTTTCCCTTTCGACTGGCCACTTTCCCCATGCTTTCTACCCTTTGATTTTCCTAAACTAGTGGCTTCCATTCTTCAAAATTGCAAATTTAAGGTATAAAGAACGAACTATTTTTTGCCCAAGATTTTGAACTGAGAGAATACCCTTGTCCTTCACTCGCTCCTTTTCTTCTTCCACTATCAATTCTGCAATGATGTTTTCAATTCAATTCATCTTGATTCCTAAAATTACTTATGCTCCATGGCACCATTAATGTTTTAGCTAAAACACAAGAATAGTTGCTTTTTTCAAAACTCTCACTATCACATCATGTAATTTTTTAGCCATGCATTTTAAAATCTTGAGCAATCCTTTTGTTCGAGCCTTCACCAACGTTCATTAAACACCCGCTAGGATATCTCGTAGTTTCCCCAACACCTTAATTCTTCTCGACAGTTACCCTTTTGATCTTAATTATATTGCTACAACTCCCACTGAAGCAACCTATCGCTGTGACTTTAGCAAGTCACACAGGAAATCCTCATCTTACTCCAGAGATGTGTATCTCACTGAGATATTTCCTTCATAAATTTTGATTGCTGAGACAACGATTTTCTTGCCAATGGAACAACACTCATTGTGACCTTCTTATCTCTCCCCGCTAAAGTTTGTCTCACCATTGAATTTATTCATCGGCAAAACTGTGAACCATGTCCTTCTGATAATCATTCTCTCCAGACATGTCACCAAGTCCAATCTTGTCAATGTATCATGGAAGGTCGAAAGGACTCCTCGAATTCTTCTCGGTAACATTGTCCCATTGACAGAATCCTCCTTTTTTTTATCGGCAAGACTGGATGAATGTCTCGGGCTAACTTTAGGAACCTTACTTTGATGAATCTAGTCTAGCCAATATATTTCCTTGTGCTCTTAGTGGTAAAGACATATCTAAGCTCAATATGACTTCATACCGTCACACTGATGCTCATTATCTTGTTGATAGAGATTGTGAAATATATTTTCTTGATATATATCCTCAAATGAGATTCCATTGATATGACATTCCCGACCTCTTATCGATATTGGTATGTAAGCTATTTTTTCTCGTCGGCCTAGGCCAAGTCCCCTTGTCCATTTAATAAATGTTTTATTTTTGCAGGGAACAATTTTAAATGACCATTGATCAACTGTCGGTTGATCTCAGTCGTTCCCCACAATCCCATGATTACCCCACCACAAAGTCTTAACTAATTGCGATATCATAGGTGAGTGCCACCTGTCTCAATTGGTAATGTCAAAAAGATAATCAAATTTCTTTAATATATATGTCAGGTTTTAATGTGCAATACGACAGGTTACTAAACTGGCTATGAGATGCATGTGCTCAAAATCAACTGAAATATTATAATCTCGATGAAAAATCTGCTCGACAGTTATTTTCAACACTAGTGACTATCTTGATCGAACACGAGTGTCAATGGTGGAGATCAACGGTTGCCTGCCATCGCATGATCAAAAGATGCAAGGTGTTTATTGATCGCAATATCACGGGCACATGCCACATGTATTTCTTTGGCGATGCATAATGTGGCGGGCCCTTGGTGTTGAGATGGAGATTATGTCAGCCATTTTGAAGGCAGTCATTCGATGATCTGACAAAAGTGAATGATCGACGGTTCGAATTGAGTTCGCATCAAATGCGATTGGAGCCATTGGCGCAACATACAAGTAAGCTTTAATGGCGGATGAGACGTCTACTAGCTCAATTTTATCGACATAAAGTGATTTTCTTTCACTCTATTTTCTCACAAAGTATTCAAGCACCTTTGTGAAATCATTTTCAGAGCCAAGGATGAAGTTATGAGCTGTCATAGCAAGGATTTGGTCTTCTATAAAGCATAAACACCATGAGTTGTTTTTTGTACTTCCTGGTAAATTTTATTGAGATTTTGAGAAGAATTGTGATGTTCTTGTTGGAAAGCTTGTTGATAATTGTTTTAGGGCTATTGGTTAGTTGAATTGTAAGAAATTATAAGGTTTTGTTGTAATTTCATTTTTTGTATAGCCCTAGTCTATTCGAAAGATTTGAAATTTTAAGGAAGCCATAGTTTACTTGAGATGGCACCGCCTAAGCAACATTATGACCATGTTGATTATTTACAGAGGAATTTGTATGATTATTTCCTAGATCAACTCCCGTTGTCAACAAATGATAGGAAGAGGGGTTTGGTTTTGATGCATGGAAGAACCCTAGGTGAAGGATTAGTATGCAAGAATTCTGACATTGTAGATGCTAGGGCTCCTATGACTGGTCTAGAGATGTTTAGGATGTGGTATGGACAGCGAAATTTGGCTCACCCTTTCTCAAATGGTTGGAGATATGACATTGGGAAGCTAGTGGTGCCAAATGTGTTCCTCCATGTGGATTTGCTCAGGGTGGTGGCAACACGTTATGACCCTGTTACGAGAGTGATCAGAGATAATAATGGAGGGATTTTATTAAGTATAAACAAGTAAGAAATTCAACAATTTTTAGGCCTGAGTGAACCTAGTTCGTTCTTGATTCAAATAAATCTTGAGGAGATGAAGTAGGAGTATGCAAATTCAAAGTCACTTTTCTTGGCTACCTTTTATTCATTCTACCAAATTTTGGGTTCTAACCCTAAAACAATAATGCCAATTGCCTATATGTTTATGGGGGTGCAAATAAAACACCCTAATTTCTCTGTGGTTTATGATTTTACATATTTTCTGGAAGAGAAGATACATGAAGGGTTGTTAAATTTGCATGTAGTGGATGCAGGAAATCCATTGTTTTGGTATTCCCTACTGATGTACATGTCCCTATACAAGAATTCTGAATTCTTCTCAAAGAAGATGGAGTTGAGGTAGAAGGTAAATGGAGAAATATTACCAGTGCAGGCTTGGACTGTAGATTTATCATACAACAAGGAGAGTACAATTTTTGTGCAATTTGACAATTACTTTGCTTCCAGACTCAAGGCTCGATTGACAGTAAATGTACCTAGCATCCCCAAGGATTTACATGAACTTCTCAGACCGAAGGGGAGGAAGCTAGATTTAAAAGTTTGTCACAATTGGGGTGACATTATCTTGCACCCAGTCAACACTATTTTAGGGGTGTATGGCTTCCAAGGAACTCCACATATCCTCCCATTCAATGTGCCAGCAAGAGTGGGGTTTACTGAGGTTATGTGGCAAATAGATTGTATTCATGAAGACAACCTAACAGGGAAGGGAAAAGGGACTCTTTTCCTTGATTATACCGTTGTGTCTAATTTTGTGTTGTCAAAGGGAGGATGGGTCCACTTTGGGAGGTTTTTTGATGATTTTCATTTTAGGTGTGGTCCCAGGTGACAACACAAACCTGAGGGCTTCTTTTCCCTTTTTAGACATCCGATAAAAGGTGACAAGTTTGCACATGAGTTCAATTTTCCTAAGGATCTAATCAGGAATGAATTTGATTTGAACAAGCGGGAATTGAACAAGGAAAAATGGATAGCATATGAGAATTTATTGGCCATTGTGCATAAAATGGATCCCAAATATGATCCATTAATGGAATTCACCCCATTCCACAAGAAAATTGATTTCTTGATGGAAAAATTCAAGGATATCATGGGTGTTTTGATGACAAAGAAGGTCAAATTAGAGTTGGACTTCAACACACAAAAGCCATATGTGAGGCCTGCTGAAACAAGGCCAACATATCAACCCATAGTGAATTGGCCTCTTTATAAGAGAAAGAGGAGTGATAGTAGTGATGAGGAGGAGGAAGATAAGAAAGGAAAACAAATCATGAAGGAATCAGCAAAACTAGGTTTGAAGATCAGAGCACCTGGAGGAATAAAGATCATTGATTTGGACTCATCACCACAAGATAATCCTGCACTACCACCATCAAAGCCAAGCCCTAAGAGGAAAAGAGTTGAAGAGGCACAAGAGACTCTAATGGATGAAATCTTTGTCATAGATTAGGATATGCAGGTTGGTATTCCTTCCCCTCCCAGGTCAACTCAATTGGTTCTGTCTTATATGGATGTGAAGGGAAAATGTGTGCAAGATGCTAGGATGGAGGCATGCAAGGCATTTTTAGATGATGATGCATTTGTTAAAACTCCAGTTTTCTTACAACTGTTATGGAGAATGAGACTGGAAGAATATCAAGAAAAATGCAAAAGGAGAAGAGAGTTGAAACCTGATAGGTCTAACCAGGAGAATGATGATGAAGTAAAGGTTGAATTGATGGAAGAATTCAAGAGCATCACTCTTGAGGAGGGGAGACAATTAGTAACTCAGGCTGGTGTGCTAATTTTTCCTAAATGGGATATAGAAAATGCAATATCATTTAATTCTATTTTAAAATCCAAGCATCCCATGCAAAATTATGAGGAAGAGGTCAAGGAAACACTACAAGATTCTACCTTTAGTGAGGAGTATGAGACCCTAGAAATTTGGGCATTGGCACCTCAGGGCAGAAAGCCTAATGTTATTGGCATTAGCTCAAACCTAGGGGGGGGCTTAATAATAAAGAGAGCATCTAAAACTTCAACTACAGAGGCTACAAACCTAACTGTGAATGTGGCCAAATTGGCCCAGAAGACTGCTAAGAGGGAAGAAGCTTAAAATAATAGCTTAATGGAGAAATACAATATTATAATTGGAGAATATAGCAGGGTGTAGCAAAGGAATGTTGAGTTGCAAACTGAGGTGGATAGGTTAAATTATAGGCAAGTTGGGGATTCCTCAAGTGCTCTTGGTATCATGACACTACCTTCCACATCAGGATCAATACCTCCTACTTCTCCAATTATTTCTACTCTGGGGTCCCCCATCCGAACTCCTTCTCTCAATCGTACATTATAGCCAGTTGAAGAAGAGATTGAATATTATGTGGATCCTACTAAGAAGCAATTGCTAAATAAGATTACAGAGTTATAGGCAGTTTTAAAGGCAAGTGAGGAGGGAGCACTTGTAAAGCAGAGTGAAGTTGTTGACACAATTTTGAGGCACTTAAATGAAAAGGTTGATGGCAGATTTCCATCAGTATATTCTTTGTATTCTTTATTTTTGGATGTAATAAAGAACATTACTAGGGATCAGGAAGTAGTTTTGCCCTTAGTTGAGAAGTGGATCCTTAGGGCCAATGATTTAGATATCATGTATAAAGCCTCTAAATTTGATATAGATAATAGGCCCCAATCATTAAGGCCTACTCAAATTTTTGTAAAGTCGTTGTAGGGTTTTCAAGCCTTACCAGATTATTTTTGTAGGAAAATCAGAGAAT
Source organism: Sequoiadendron giganteum (assembly GCA_007115665.2). Taxonomy (NCBI): domain Eukaryota; kingdom Viridiplantae; phylum Streptophyta; class Pinopsida; order Cupressales; family Cupressaceae; genus Sequoiadendron; species Sequoiadendron giganteum. The sequence continues at coordinate 136,475,923 of CM021102.1, read as the reverse complement.
TGGTAAAGATTCTTTATGATTGGAGTGATACATATTTACCTGATATAATTGATGCATAGGGAAATGTTAAATCACTGCAGTAGTGGCAGGATAAAGTAGATGAGGTCATCAATGCACAAATCAAATTGATTTGTGATGACTCAGACTATGACCTATTGGTGAGTTCTATGGACGAGATCATTAGCACCAACACATTTTTGGAGTCTTTTGAGAGAGAGGAAAATCAAGTAGCGGTGAAATACACACCTTATAGTGCTAAGGTGAATGAGGTGGTTAATTTTGATTCGTTAACAAATGAAGAATATTAGAGATGGGTGGATAAATACTTAACCGAGAAAGAGTAAGATGGGGTTGACTAATAGCGGATAACAACATAGTCATTGTAGTTATAATAGATTTCGGTTTCGGCATAGGTTTCCTGAAGTTTGGTCGATGCATCAACCATTTTCAACAAATGGGATAAATAAGAAGATTCTCCAGGGACTCAGTTGTTGTAACAGATTTTTGAAATGTCATAGGGTGGTCCAAGTGACCGGTAACATGTGTATTTCTAGTCTGATGCTTGTTTTCTCCTTCATTCTATATAAGAATGATTTCAAGGCCAGAAATACGGGTTAGCAAGTTAGATAATTTTGGGTCGAGTCTAAGTAAAGTTGCAGATAAAATTATAAAAATCTTGTTGGTTCAGTGAAAATGCAAGTTAGGTTTTGTGACATTCTGTAGTAGGTTTTGAATTCATGGGTGTTTGATGTTTCATGACAGTACTAGCATTTGAATGGGAATGATTCATTTTGAACTCATGTCTCTCCATTGTATAAGCATATCAGAATCTTGAATAAAATAATCAAGGGTTGTTTCGCTCATCTCACTATTGTGGTGTCTATGATTCTCATTTTAGCTTTAATTCAAGGAACTAATTAAAATTCTTGAATGGGGCCATAGGTGGATATGTTTATATAAGGATTTGATAAGTAGTATTGGGTTAGAATACAAATTGATGGTATTGTAAGGCAATATTGTTAGATATCTTATATGCTATGTGTTAAATCTATCATGAATCCTTAGATGCTTATGAATTTGACTCCTCCAATGGCATATGGCACTGGTCTAAGTTTTTCTTATTTGTGGGGTATAGTATTTGTTTGTCTTTGCTTAGAGCTTGCTACAAATTGCAAAGAAATGACTATCTTAAGTTGTGAAGTGTTGTTGTAGTTATTTCATGCTCCAAATAATTGATATTATTGATGAACAACCAATTCATTTCAGTATTATAATCCTATTATGTTGAGCTATTAAATGATATTATATGTTGTTGTTAATTTTTTTTTAAATATTGGTGCAGAGGTTGTAAACACATTAAGGGATCACCCTCCTAGGTCTTGCAGAGCCCAAAGTGTAGGAGTCTTTGTTAAAGTCCTCGTTAGTTGGTCCAGGTCCTTTGAGCTGCCCCTGATTGGAATTGGCAATTCCATAGATAGATTAGAAGATAAACCTGGTTATAGTAAAAACAACCAACACTATCCCTTGGTCCTCTCTTTTTCCTGCTCTTGTATGTTCCCTTCTCTCTTTTTTCTCTTGTTATTAATTTATGTTAATATATATATATTATTAATGCATTACACATATTCTTTTAGAAAGTTAATCAAGGCAGAAAATTATATTTAAACAAATGCTTATATTATTATTTTATTTTCAGCTTCCTTTGCCCCTGGTTTTACTTGAAAACCTTGCTCTACTTTGTATAGCATGTCACATGAAAAGATAGATGCAATGGATTGCTAACAATCATAGACGGTTAAATGTATCATAAATTTTTTTACGGGGAAGAAAATTGTTTGGATTTCACTACCGGAGGACTACGAAAACAATTGTTTGAATTTCACTACAGGAGGATTGTGAAATTTGGAAGGAAGATTTCCTTTTTGATTTCTTACCTCATGTCCCCATGCCACTGCTTAACTCTATTTTTTGCTTAAATTTAAGCAGCGGGAGTGTTCCCATGCATAAATTTGATTGTTGGGAAAGGATAATTTGGAATCTTTTCCTATTTTAAAGGAGCAACTCTACTATTTAGGAAATAAAAATAAGCTGTCAAAAAATAGTGGGGGCTGAAAATAAGCAGCAACTGCTTATTGTGAAAAATACCAAGTGGCTTCACAAATTTCCTTCCCTCATTTTTATTTACCTCCAATTCCTCCCTCCTAATTTTCCCTACAATGATAGAGTGCAAGTGATTCAGTGCAACAACAATATACATATTTTCATATAGAAAATTAAATTTTCAGTTTTATTAAAAGTATAAATTTGATTACAATTCTTTGAAATATAGATCTTACATTGCATCTACCCATTTTTTAGAATTTAATTGCAACATAGATTTGTTTTTCATCTTTATTTATAATTGTGCAACATAGATAACTAGTGTAAAATTGAATGAAAATTTGCTAGCATCCTTTCTTGTTTGTACAGATTGAGAAAATTATAACAAATCTGAATATCTTCATCTGTTAATTCTTAGTCAATAATAACATATTTGAATTCCTTGTCAATAATTCTTTCTCAAAATTAACAGCCACAAATGGTAATTAAATATAAAAATATACAGTTCATGAAAATTAATGGTGAGGATTGATAATTAAATATAAGAATATACAATTGAATTATATTCTTATTTTAATAGAGAAAAAACAATTTAAAAAATATACATTTTAAAAAATACAATTTAAAATGACTGTTATAAAAATATACAATTCATAAAAATTAATGGTAAGCATTGATAATTAAATATAAGAATATACAGTTGAATTATGTTCTTATTTTAATAGAGGAAAAAACAATTCAAAAAATATAAATTTAAAAAATATAATTTAAAATGACTGCTTAAAAATAAGCAGCAAAATCAAATATACATGGGAACACTAGCTCCACAAAATTCTCCTAGAAAAAATGAGCAATGATAGCTAATGAAAACAAGCTAAGCAACCGCATGGGGACATGAGGTTAGTGGACAATTCTCGGATGCACTCAACAATAGGAAAAATAATATTATTTTTTTCTTAAAACTAGGAAAAACAATAGTTATATTTTCTTAAATGTAGGCAAAATAATGGTTTAGAATTATGAAAAGTAGGCAAAATAATAGTTCATTTCACTTTTCCTCAAAATTTGTCAATAACACACAAAACTTTTCAACCAATCATATTCACAAAAAATACGTTTTCTAATTTATGAAGTTAAATATTTTACAAGTTAACTTTATAAAATTGAATTTATTTTTTAACGAAAGAAAATAATTGTTTTGATTGGTTGAAAACCAACTTATTAATAACTAATTAACTAAGAAAAACACAACTCATTACAATAGTATTACCTAAAGGCAAGTACTAATAAGAGTTTATATTAACACAAAAAATAATAGATTACACTTTGCAACATCTTTTAAGCTTAAAATGCCAAAACATCACCGATTATCCAGACCATCTCCTCAAAACCAAACCAAAGTTTAAAGAGTCACCAAACACCATGACCTAAGAACAAACAAAACCTACATAAAACCTAACATGCCACTATAATGGCAATCGGAAGCGACTGTAATCTAGTTCTACCCAACCAGAACCAAAAAAACTATTCAGGGAATTCAAGTCTTGACTCACTTAAATTTGTTCAATATTGCAAAATCCTTGAATTCCTCACGCTAGTCCTCGTGATTGACCTACACTAACCTGAAGAATTTTTGTAGTAAGATTATTGCCAATACCACTATGGATCTATGTCGCATCAAGCCCGTCCCCTGCATATCCAAAAGGAATGGGTAGATTCTGACGGTGTCTTCCTCACTCACTCACTCCACATCGCATGGTTGAGGGCATCCTCTACCCAGTATCACCACCTGTAGTACCTTGTCAATACCTTTTGTCAACTCCTTCTTAAACAACACCAACATTAGTTGTTTGGCTTTGACCTTCAGAACCAAATTATCCAAAAGAGAAGAAAGGAATCGGGAAGAGATGTGGAGATTATCTCTCCCATACTCCTTTCCTTCCACATGGCCCATACCCAACACCATCTTAACCACCGCAATCACCAGCGAATCATACAACAACAAAATTCTCTTCAGGCATTGGTTCGTGATTGTTCTAAATGAACCATTCCCTTCTAACTTGCCAAGAGAAATCGGTGTATCTTCCCCAAACTGAGCTAGTCCTACAACCGATACTTCCACCACAAATTTAGAACGTTTCACCATTTTTTCCTTAGCTCTTTGTGTCGGAAATAGGCTAGACTTCACTGCCACATATTCACAACCAGAGGCAATGAATAATCTGTCCTTACCAACTATTGCTTAATTATACTTGCATACAAGGAGTTAATGATCCTATCTCGATAACACCGGCTGCCACCCTGTAAATGCATGTTTACCTGAAGCGAGATGTCAATAAAAAACAACTCGAAATGCAAGAAGGAACATTATTATAGTGGTAGTCGCCAGCTTGGGGAATGTTAAGCTCATACCACCACCTTGCGTCTTATCTTACCGTGAATTCTTCCTTCATCCCCCATGGCATGCTCGCCGCTTCCCTCCACCTCTTTGGAGGGATGCCCACCCTACCTCCCACTAGATTTTTTTAAATTATGAATTAACTTTTTAAATATTTTATTTTAAATATGATTTTAATTTTTTAAATTTAATTTATTTATAAATTTAGGTTCATTTTATAATAATAGTTTATTTGTTAATATTAGGTTTAAAATTTGATTTTACTTGTAAATATTTTAGTTCAGTTTTATAATAATTATTTGTTTGTTAATATTAAGTTTAAACTTGATTTTACCTGTAAATATTTTATTTGAAGTATGATTTTAATATTTTAAATTTAATTTATTTAAAAATGTATGTTTAATTTTATAATAATATTTTATTTGTTAATATTAAGTTTAAACTTTGATTTTACATGTAAATATTTTATTTGAAATATGATTTTAATATTTAAAATTTAATTTATTTTAAAAAATTCTTTCAATTTAATAATAATTATTTTCTTGTTAATATAGTTAGTTTATTTTTTACCTTTTTATTTAATTATTTTTAATAATATTTAGATTTTGATATATTTTGACTTTAAATTTAGTTTATTCTATTTTTTTATTTTATTTTTTTTAAATATATAAGTGTTATCAAGGGGATAGCGCCTATTTACATAGTAGAAATATAAACATAGACATAAACATAAAGAATCATATATCCATCCTAACCATATCAGTCGTTGGAGAGAGATCTGTACACTATTGCCAGGCTTTTTCCATATTCTACCAGCCTTGATAGGCAATCCGTTGAAAGCCAGCTGCTGCCCTCAAGCATGAAATGTTGGAAGGAATTCATTTCATTGTTCCTTATCCCCACCCTGAACACCTCCCACGCATTCCCCATTCGACTCTTCCATTCGTCACTCCTACAGAAGATCACTTATTCCTCCAGCTCCTCCCCATTTTCCTCTAGTTCATGCAAACTGAAATCAAAGAAGGCCCGCAGCCTGCTCACCCACTCTTCATTTGGCAGCTCCATTATTGCATTGGCAACTGCATTACAATTGGCCATAGATACGAGGCCGTTAATCCCCACCACTTCCACTAATGTTTTCATGACTATTTCATAAACCCATCCATCGCACAGATGTCTTTCGTCGGCCATGTCCCATGAAGACAATACTTGCACTGCCCTCATTATCCATGCACTGTTGGAGATGAACACCCTATGGCATTGTTTTGCCCACGTCTCCATTTGGAAAAATCGACTTAAACCAAAGATATGCGTCATTTTTTGATGAGAAATGCATTGACTATCCCAAACTTATAGCCGCCTTATCTTGTGATGAGTTCACGTGACAGAGTACCAAGGTTCTTGTCCATTGTAGATTACGTTCGCCATCATTGGGAGAGCCTCATTTATGACACGACCCAAGGTAGGCCCTGTGCTCATATATGTCACCCAAACCAGATTCTACCACCTTAGACCATCGATGAATTTGTACTCTCCCATATCTGTGTTGGGATTATGTATTTTTTTTTAACATGTCTTGTTCGACGATGTACTTTAGCCCATCCCATCTCTCCAAATTGGAGTCTATGATCAACTTGTTCATTTTCTAGACACCAGCATTTGTGAGACAGTCTTTCGCCTTGTTCGCTTCTTTGTAGGCATGCCCAATCTTGTAATTATCCAATTTTCCAAGTAACATTTTTATTTGTCCAACCCAACAGTTAATTTGCTAGCTTGGTGATCGACCTTTGACTATTGCCTCAATGCAAATCTTTGATTCTCCTTCAATTTCCACCGATCTAGTCCCTTTACTGATGCATGTCTGTAAACCCAATGTCAGTGCCTCCAATTCCGCAATATTGTTTATGCAAACTCCAAGATTTTTAGACGCGGCCTAGACACACTGCCTAGCTTGGTCCCTAATGATGCATCCTACCCCTTCCATGCTTGGATTGCCCTTAGCCACTCCGTCAAAGTTCAAATTCCATGCTAATCCCTTTGGGCCCTTCCAATGGACCAACTTTCTGTCAACTTTCCTCTTCTCAAAAAAGCACTCCTTAGGGCGTTTTAGTTTGCTCCATTCTTTTGGATGTTTGCATCCCACTTTGTAAATTTTGATTTTGCACTGACTAGGATCCTGTTGTTGGCCACTTCTAGTAATGCTTCCTTAATTTTTTCTATCAGATGATTGCTACAAAGGGCTTCCCCCTTGAAAATTCTCCTATTTCGTTCTTTCTAGATGTGCCACACTACCATCGAGGTTGCTGAAACCCATAATCCATGCCAATAACCGTTCCTATTTCCTTTTTGCCATGAGTTCAAGAACTCTCATATTTTTTCTTGCCTTGGGCCCTATATTTGGAATGATCTTTGAAGCCAATCCCAACATTTGATTGCTACTAGGCATAGTAGAAATAAATGGTCAATATCCTCCTCCGCCCGCTCACACATTACACAACAAGATGGGCTATCTATTCCTATCCTCTTCAATCTTTCCATGGTAAGGCAATGTTTGTTACTATCCACCTAGAGAAAAGCGCCCACTTTGGGAAGAACCACGTGATTCCAGCAGAGGGACGCCAACCTGTCAACTCTTGCTCCAATTTCCACTTGCATCTAGTAGCCAAGCTTGGTAGAATATTCTCTTAATTTTTCCCCACACCAAATAATGGTGTCCTCCTCCCTGGATATTCATACCATATGATTGTTTAGTTATCCCACCACTTCCACCACTACCCCTTGAGCTAAGGGCAAGTGGATCAGGTTCTTCCAAATCACCCTCCCACCGCCTTCCTCTGCCTTCGAATCAACGTAGTTGATTACCTCAATGCCATACTCTGCTTCCAGTCTCTCAATATCCTGACCCAAGTCGAATTGGTCGGAAAGACTCCTGTATCCATTCCAAGAGTTAGTCCAGAACCTTTCCTTCTGACCATTTCCTATCTTCCAGGAGACTTGACTCGTGATCAATGGGCAGAATTTCTTAATGAACCTCCATATGGTCGATCCCCCTAAAGATTGCTAGTTCTTAAAATCCTTGTAGGAGAGAGGTTATCGAGATATTTGTTCTGGAGTATACGGAACCATAAGTTCTCTAGTCTTCTATACATTTTCCACACCAAATTGGCCCCTAATGCTATGTTTTGAAGACCGATTCTCCTTAAACTTGTACCACCTTCACTTTTTGGTTTACTTGTCATTTCCCAACCGATTAGAGGTATCTTTTTTTCACCTTTGGATCCTTCCCATAAGAATGTCTTGAGGATTTTTTTTAACTCTTCCTCAACCTTCTTAGGGGCTTTGTAGCATGCCAATGTGAAGATTGGAATGGCTGATAATACAGCCTTGGCCATGGTAATCCTGCCTGCCAACGTCAACCAGTTATTTTTCCAACACATGGCCTTGTTTTTATAGCTAGCCACCACCACTTCCAAGTGCTTGGATTTGCATGCTCTAGCTGTAACTTGAACCTGAAGGAATCTAGCCAAAAGCTTTTCCATTTGATACCCCAATAATGAGGATATGGCCTTCTAAACTGACATCTTGGTGTTACAAAAGTATATTCTTGATTTCTCTTTGTTCATTTTTTGTCTTGACTGCTCTTCGTACTCGTCTAGCATTTCCTTTATGCATCTTTCCTCTCTAATGCTTGCTTCCCTGAATAGTCTGGTGTCATCTCTGAATTGAGAATGGGTAAGCCATTCCACATTTGGAGCCACAGTTACACCAATCCATTCCCCTTGTTGTTTTATCCGACTAATGACACAACCTAAAGCTTTTGCCATAATCACAAATAGTGAAGGTGACAAGGGATCCCCTTACCGGAGACCATTGGTAGCCACAAAAAATCCATGTAAAGACCTGTTTACCAGTACTGAGGATCTTATATTTGATATGCAGTGCTTGATCAATGAGCACCAATGACCATTGAATCCCATGTGTTCCATCACTTTGAGCAAAAAGTCCCAAATTACCTTGTTATAGACCTTACTTACATCCAATTTGATTACCATTCTTGCCAAGTGATAATATTTTAAAAAGTGTACCACTTCACTATTGAGCAGGATGCAATCAGTTATTTCTCTCCCTGGTACAAACCCATTTTGCTCCAATGAGATGATTTTCCCCAGGATGTGTTTCAGCCTATTTGCAAGAACTTTGGCGGTTACTTTCTAGACCGTGTTCCATAGGGAAATGGGCCTGTAGTTGCTAAATGATTTTCATTCCACCTTCTTGGGGATCAAAGCAATGACTGTGTTGTTCAGGTCCTTGACAATTCTTTTTGACTTTCTGAAGTCCTCCACCAGTTGCTAGAGGTCCCTGCCTAGAAAGCTCCAACAATTATGGAAAAACCTTGTCAGGAAACCCTCTGGCCTCGAAGCCTTATCAGGATGCATCTAAAAGAGAGCGGACTTAACTTCTTCTAGTGAAACAGGTTGACACAACATTGCATTATCCTCATTTCCTACCCTTCTTTCATTTTTTTCTAAAATGCCCCCTTCAACACAACCGCCCTCCTGGGCTCCCAAAATATTTTTGAAGAATTCAACCATAGCTTGGCTTACATCCATACTACCCTAGTTCTAGGATCCATCTTGGGCCTAGATACTTTCAATTTTGTTTGCAGCCCTGTGGGAAAGGACTGAGGCATGGAAAAAAATTGAGTTGGAATCCCCATCTCAGAGTTAGACCTCTCTTGATTTGTCCCTCCAGTATATTTCCTCGCGTTTCAAAAATTATGCCAACTCAATTTTTAACTCCTCCTCCTGCATGAATTCCACATTCCTCATACCATCCCTTATCACCTTCTCATTCAATGCTTCCAAGTTGCATTCTATCCTAGCCTTTTTTGTGAGGATATTCATGAATTTTTCTTTGTTCCAATCTTTCAACTTGAGTTTTAGATGCTGGAGTTTTTTTATGAATCTAAAACTATTCAAGCCCCCCACTCTTAGCTCATTCCACCATTCTTTCAGCAAGCTCAGAAGCCCTTCATCCCACCACTATATATTCATGAATCTGAATGTTGATTTTGTTTGCTCCAATCCTCTGCCAAGGGAAAGTTCGACAGGGAAATGGTTTGAGATAGAGACAGGCAGTATTTGTGCCTCAATTGTGCAGAAATAATTGTGCCAATCCAAAGACAATAGAAACCTATCCAGCCTCTCCAAAATTTTCGTAAATTCCTTACGCCTATTGGTCCAGGTAAAGACACCGTTTGAAGTCTAGCAGTCTTCCAATCCTGAGTTCGCCACAAAGCACTTGAAGTCAATTAGTGCTTGGGATTCGGTCTTGATCCCCCCACTCTTTTCTGAGAGATCCAAGACTGCATTAAAATCACTCCCAATAATAAAACTTGACCCCTTGTGACTCCTTATGAAGTTCAAAACCTCATCCCAGAGCCCAACTTTCTCCTTTGTTTGATTTGGGCCATAGATGTTGATGAGTATAAATTTGAGATTGAGTTTCATGTTGTACACTTCCGTCGCCAACCACTTTGTGTGTGATAACTATATTTTCACTGATGATTCTACCTCCTTCCATAGCAACCCAATTCCCCTTGATGCTCCCACTGAATCCTAGAAGTGACCATTCCATGACCGAATATATTGCAAAAACACACTCATTTCTATTTGAGATAATTTGGTTTCTTGAAGAATAATTATGTCTCTTGTACATGACTGTAGATGACTTCTAACCAAATGTCACTTGTTAGGGGCCTTCAGGCCCTTGACATTCCAGGTGGTCAGATTCATTGCTTCACAAGGAAGGCCTTTCCTCCATTGGTACTTAAGAATTTTTTGATGCTAGGGTAGTTTCTGGTAGTCCCTTCCTCTTCTCTCAATTTCTTGAAAGACTTCCTACCTCTGACCTTCTCTTTTTTTTAAAGTTTACCCATACCTAGGTGCTTCGCTGTAGTTTCGGTTATATACCGTTCCTCCTTTATGTCAAGCTCATCCCCCAAATCCCTTTCCAAATCTGATCTATCTTAATCAGAGGCGAGCTCTTCCATCCTCGGCTCCGCAAATTTTGTCGCACTGGGTTCATTTTGGTATAGGAGGTCCACCTCCCATGTCCCTACCTCTTCTTGTTTTTCTTTCCATACTTCCTGGTTCTTGACCATTGAAGCGTTTGAATCCACTAAGTGTGGTTTTGGGACATAGGGAACTATTTGTAGTTCAGACACCATTTTCTTTCCCTACTCACCTTTCTTCGATTATTTTTTCCTTGCACGCTTTTGCACTCTGTCTCAAACTGATTCCTTGAACTACATTTGAGGCAAAATTTCTTATCCTATTCCACCTCAATCTTTTGAACCAAGTTTTTGCCTTCCACCATTAGTATGATTGACCGAGGGATCGAGTCGATTGCCGTAATATTAAGCCTGGCATATTTGTATAAGTCCCTGTCTATGATCTCCATGTCTATATCTACCAAAGTTCCCAAAGATCAGCCAATATTTTCTAAACAGTCGTCGTTCTAGTATTCAAATGGAAGATTGTATAGTCGGATCCATATTGGGTAATCATAGGGCTGAATTTTAGTGGGGTCAAAATTTTGGCACCAGGGTTGCATGAACAAGGGTAGATTGTTCATGTGCCAAATCCCACCTTCCGTAATTCTCTTCCTGGATTTCTTGTCAGCAAAAACCACTACAAAGACATTATTTGGGAGGAATCTGAGTAATACTTCTATTTTTCACTTCTTCGTAATCTATTTTTTGATTGAAGCCCTATTTGGGGTGCCACCAATGAAGCGACACAAAAAGCCGAATTCCCTCAAAATTTTGGCATCATTATTGATTTCCTATGACATATTGATCTTTATTATTTCTTCTACCTCCAACCTCCTAGGGTTTCACACTTAATTCAGGTCATGACTCAACTTTTGTTGTTCTGACCCACTACCAGAGTTCCCTTCAATCCCAAATTGTGTGCATGTATGGGACTTTCGCTTCCAATTAGGCCGTCGCCATGGTGGCAGCTCTCGTTTTATTCTAGTGTTCTAATAATTTCCCCTTGGTGTCATTAAGGGTGTTTCATGTCGTTCACGAGGTGGGTTTTGGTTCCTTGATTGTTCTGAAGATTGTTCCTTGTAATAAGGATGGCAACAGTCTATCCACCTTCCATTTGAGAAAACCCATTGTGGTGTATGTGTGTTTTCCCGAGATGGGGTAACATCGGGTACTGTTCTGATCACCGTATCTGCCCAACTTTCCTTGGCTTCGCCCTTCTGCCCTAAGGTTCGCTCGCCATCCTTCGCCACTACGTTGGTCTTCAATCCTTCCAAGCGAATTTTTTTTGCACCGCTCTACTCCATTTTATCTTGGTTATTTTGTATATCTATTTCTATTTTAATTTTTAATTTAGATATAAGTTTTAATAATTACAAATAATTATTAAAATAAATTTAATTTACAATTATTTGTTTTATTAAATTTTAATTATTGTAGAGTAATTATATTTTAAATTTTTATTTTTATTTATATAATAAAATAAATATAAAATCTAAATTAAAAATTAGAGAGAGTCACAAAACAACTTTTAATTAGATATAGTCACATAGAAAGAGTGAGAGAGATAAAAGAAGTAGGAGAGTTAGAGAGAAATAAAGAGGGAGAGGGGGAGATAAATAGGGATATTAAAAGAGAGTAAATTGTATAAAAAGACATTTCGATTTTACTTGTAAATATTTTATTTTAGTTATGATTTTAATATTTTAAATTAAATTTATTTAAAAATTTACATTCAATTTTATAAAGTTTTTTAATATATTAAGTTTATTTTTGATTTAATTATTTATTAACTTAATAAGTTTATTATTTTTAGTATTAATAGCTGGATTTTGATATATTTTGACTTTGCATTTAGTTTATTCTATTTTTATTTTTTATTAGGATTTAAGTTTAAAAATTATTTTAATTATTTGTCTTTTTATGCAATTACAAATAATAATTAAAAGTTATTAGCATTAATTTAATTTACAAATATTTATCTTATTGAAATTTTAATTATTTTTCCCTAGCTCGTCGTGTCTTTAGAAAGTCCACACATACAGACCTCTATCTTCATGCTTCTTCCCATCACCATCTAGCACAAAAGGCTAGTGTCATCAACACTCTTGCAACTCGGGCTCATCGCATTTGTGATAAAGACCACATTGATCTTGAACTTTCTCATCTCTACTATGTTTTCAAACTCAATGTCTATTATGACAAAAAAATCCTCAAAGCTTTTGCGATTGCCAAAAACCGATCTAATTCAACCCCAAAGCCTTATGGAACCACCCTTCCCAATTTTTCACCCTCCCCTACATTAAAGGCCTCTCTAATAAGATTTCCAAAAAAATTCACAGGAAATGTATTTCTTGTGCTTCCAAACCTATATCTACCACAAGAAATCTCATCCCCTCGACCAAGGACCCCTTACCGCCTCTTCTCCACTTTGGAGTGTACAAGATTGATTGCTCTTGTGGGACCCCATATATTGGGGAAACAAGGCAATCAATCAACACTAGAGTCAAAGAACATAGTGTTGATATCAGGCACGATAGAATCTCTAAGTTAGCCCTCGCAGAGAATTTCCACCTAACCAAGCACCACATTTTCCTCAAGAACACCCAGGTTGTGGTTAAGGAAGACAAATTTTTCAAGCGTAAATTGCAAGAAATCATCACCATCAGAACCACTCCATCAATCTTAATCAAGATGAAGGTTGGCAATTAAGTCTAGCATGGCTCCCCCTTCTAAATTCCCTTCATTCCAACCCTCCCTCCTAATTCTAAATGCATTGAGTTGACTTTTTTCATTGCGATGTTTTAATATTTATAATGATTAAAATATATCACTATTATAATCTTATTTTATCTTTTTGTATTTAATTTTGTCTTTATTATTTTCTCTTTTTATTTTCTTTTCCTTATAATGAGCTATTTTAATCATCATAAAGATTAAAATATATCATTGACTTTTCTAATCTTAGATCATCTTTTTGTCTTTAATTTTATTTTTTTCTCTTGTTATTTTCTTTTCTTTGTAGTCTTGCTTTTTCTTTTGTTTATGGTATTATTTTATTGTTTTCTCAATTTTTTGGAGTCCTTTCTCTTCTCCCTCTCCCTTTATTAATACTTGTTCTGCAATCTCATTTCATTTTTCCTCTTCCTGATGATGGATCACTGTGTCTGATCCGAAACATTGACAAAAAAACTTACACAATTGAATCCAAAAGCTATATACTGCAACTTTATGGACTGTGGAAAACTCATACCAACTATATATTTTAAATTTTTATTTTTATTTGTATAATAAAATAAATCTAAAATCTAAATTATAAGTTAGAGAGAGATTCAAAACTAAATTTTGATTAGATAGTTACATAGAAAGAGTGAGAGAGATAAAGAGAAATATGAGACAAAGATATATAGAGAGGTAGAGATATCCAAAGATAAAAGAGGGAGAGGGGGAGATAAATAGGGATGTCAAAAGAGAGTAAGAGAGAGAGAGAGAGATGGAGGGGTAGAAATATGGAGAGAGAGAGATGTAGAGAGGGATATGTATGGAGAGAGAGGTAGAGATAGACATATTTATAGAGAGAAAGAGATGAGAAGAGAAAGAGAAAGAGAGATATATTTATATCTCAGTCTTCCTCTCTATCTCTGTGTTTCTCATTATTTCTAAATTTATCTTCCTCTCTCTCCCTTATATCTCTCTATCTTTGTCTACGCTTCTCTCTCTATTTATGCATATCTATCTCTGTCTCTATCTCTCTCTTTCACTCATATACACAAAAACTCCCTATTCCCCTTCTCTATCTCTATTCCTCTCTCTCTTTCTCTCACTTTTGACCCCTCTATCCATATCTCCCTATCCCTCCCCCTCTCTATCTATGTCTTATTATCTCTACCTCTCTCTTTTGTTCACCCCATCTCTCCCACTTTATATCTCTATCTCTCTATTTATGTATATCTCTCACTCCTCTCTTTATCATTCTAAAATCTAAAATCTAAATTAAAAGTTAAAGAGAGAGTAATAAACTCAATTTTGATTAGACATAGTCACATAGAAAGAGTGAGATAGAGAGATAAAGAGAAATAGGAAACAAAGATATGTAAAGGTAGAGATATTGAGAGATAAAGAGAGGGAGGGGTAGATAAATATGGATATTGAAAGAGAGTAAGGGAGAGAGAGAGGTAGAGATGGAGGGGTAAGAAGATAGAGAGGGGAATATATAGAGAGACAGGTAGATATATGTATATGTATATATCTATATATATATATGGAGAGAGAGAGAGAGAGAGGTAGAGATAGACATATTTCTATAGAGAGAGAAAGATATGAGAAGAGAAAGAGAAGAGAGAGATTTATATCTTTGTCTTCCCTTCTCTCTCTATTTATACATATCTATCTTCATCTATATCTCTCTCTTTCACTCATACACACAAAAACTCTCTATTTCCCCTCTCTACCTCTCTCCTTCTCTCTTTCTCTCTTTCTCTCACTCTTGACCCCTCTATCCCTATCTCCCTATCTCTCCCCCCTCTCTATCTATATATCATTATCTCTACCTCTCTCTTTTGTTCACTCCATCTCTCCCACTCTATATCTCTATCTCTATTTATTTATATCTCTCACTCCTCTCTCTATCTATTTCTATCCCTATATATTTACCTCCACCTCCCTATCTATCTATATCTCTCTCCCTATCCCTCTCTATCTCTCTATAGCTCCCTCTATCTATATTACTCCCTCTCTCCTCTCTATCTATTGAGCTATCTCTTCCTCTCTCCCCATATCTCTCTCTCTATCTCTATCTCATTATCTCTCCTTCTCTCTACCATATATATCTTCCTCACTCTACTTCTCTTTATATATCACTTCCCATCTCTATATGTATCTTTCTATATATCTCTCTTTCATTCTTCGGCTCTCTCTCTCTCTCTCTCTCTCTCTCTCTCTCTCTCTCTCTCTCTCTCTCTCTCTCTCTCTCTCTCTCTCTCTCTCTCTCTCCATATCCCCCTCCTCCATCTCCATCTCCATCTTCATCTCCATCTACATATCTATCTCCCTCTCTACCTCTACCTCATTACCCCTCTCTTGATCTCCCCCCTCTTTCTCTCCCTCTTTATATCCCTATCTCCCCCTCTTCCTCTCTTCCTATTGCAAAATTAATATGATTCAAGTAATGGAGCTTGATTATCTTCCTAATTCAGAGGTTTTGTAAGTGGATGCATAGTTGGTTTGAACTTATCATTTCTCCATTGAGACATTTTTTGCACAAACATATCATTGGCTAAATAACCTACCAATTGACCTCATGTACTACACAAATGTATAAAAAATAGACCAATTTTTCTCTAATTAACCTTCCCCACCTCTTCAGCATACCCATTGCACACCAATGTGCAATTGCTAGTTATTTGTTACTTTTAAATTTTTTGTTTGTTTTTAATCTCTTTTCAATTTTCTTCTTAATTTATTTTAAATTTTAGCATTTTTTATATATTCTTATTTGGAATTTTATATTTTCATACAATTTTTTTTCTGATTAATTATTTATAATTTATAATTTATATGTAAACATATAATTTATAAATTTTAGGTTTACTTATAAATTATAATTTATATACTTATAATCTCTTTATAATTTATTCTCTTTTAAATTTGTTATAATTTCAAACATATTTCTTATTTGGTTATTTTCTCTTTATATATTATATATTTTAATTTATTTTCTTCTAATTTATTTTGTTTATTGTTAAAATTATATGTTTATTTTCTTGTTATTTATAATATTTTTTGTTTATTTTTAAATTTTATTCCTATTAATTTTTTGTTTGTTTATGCCTAATTTATTGTTATATTTTTTATAAAATATTTTTCTTTTAAACTTTGGATTTTTAATATTTTATTTTTTGGTTCATTTAATTTTTACTATAGAGGGGGTTTTAAAACAACTTATGCTCATCACTTCGTCTAAGTCGGGCCCCTTTTGATTTAATGTTTTAATTCTTTCGCCTGACTTTATTTTTCCCTATTCTATGTTGGCCCCATGCCCCCATGTTTAAAAACAACTTAAGCCATTGTTTGTCATTGGCCTAGGTGATGTCCCCTTATGCCTTTAATAAATGTTTTATATTGTGCAGGGAATAAATTTTAATGACCATTGATCAATCAACGTTTGATCGCAGTTGTTCCTTGCAATCCCGCGATGACCCCACCACAGAGTCTCAACCGATTGCGATATCATCGGTGAGCGCCACATGTCTCATCTGGCAGTGTCGAAGGGATGATGAAAGTGTTTTAATATATCTATTGGGTTTTAATATGCTATATAGCAAGTTACTAATGTAGTTACAAGATGCACATGCTTCAAATCAATGACAATGTTATAATCTAGATGGAAAAGGTGCTCGATGGTTAGTGACAAGGCTGACGACTATGTTGAGTGAACAAGATTGATGATGGTTGAAATCTACAGTTGCTCGCCATTGCATGATCAGAAGTTGCGAGGTCTTTATTGACCACGATATCACGAGCAAGCACCATGTGGATTTATTTGGCGATGCATAATATGGTGGTCCCTTGCTGCCGTGATGGAGATCGTGTCAGCTTGTTTTGGCAACCATTCGATGATCTGACAGAAGTGAAAGATCAATGACTGATATTTGAATTTGCATCTAATGCGATTGGAGCCATTTTTCAAGCACACGAGCAAGCTTTAATGGTGGACGAGATGTTTACTAGCTTAATTTGATCGACATAAAGAGACTATTCTTCTACCCTATTGTTCTAACAAAGAATTCAAACATCTTTGCAAAGTAGTTTCAAAGCCAAGGACAAAGTTACGAGTTGTCACAGCAAGGATTTGGGTTTCTGCAAAGCATAAATTCATGAGTTTATCGTAAAGCGTAAAGGATTTCTATTTGTGTCTTCATCGACAAGACATGGTGTATCGCTAAGACATTCAGTAATTTTGTCGATGTTATAAGTCTCCCCGATGATTGTTCCTTCGATCTCAAGTAAGTTGCCAAGACTCTTGCCAATGTAATCTTACCGGCATGACATAGTGGGTCGGGAGGACATTTTGAACTCATTCCGATAGCGTTTGTCTTGGCGATAGTATGTTTCTTGGTTTTGTCGGCAAGACAAGATGAGTGTTTCAGCGATGATATTTCATTGGAAAGATAAATGCACTCAGGTTGACTCAGGGATCTTACTCTTATGGCATTGGTTTGGCCAATACAACTCATTATTCTTTGATCGGTGAGACAAGATAGGTTTCTTGCTGATGGAACTTCATTGGTGAGACCTATATGCTTAGTATGACCTTTTCATTTCACCTCAATGGAACTTGTCTTGCTAATGATATGGGTTATTTGAATACTAGATTTTGGAGATTTTTCATGATATCAAATGGTCAAGAATGATGTGATCATATGTGACTATGATGGATTATACTCAATGATCTGTAAACGGATCTAGACTAGATTGCAGTATTTAAATGCTTAACTTTCACAATGCTTTTACAATGATTATTTCAAGTTAATTAAATCAAAATTAACTTAAGGAAATAACAGAATGAAAGTATTAACAAGGTGATTATAACAGAAAGGAAGGAAATGAGAGAAAGAAAGAGAGAGAAGAAGAGAAGTGCAAACAGTGTTTGATTACGGAGTTCGTCACAAACGTGACTACGTCTCCGGGTCCACTCCAATAGAGAGACCGATCCGATTAACTCCAAAATCAATTACAAAGCACCACAATCATTCTCCAAGCACTTCGGCAGCATAACAACGCTCTGACGTGCAAGAATGGAATCTCTACAAGACCTCTCTTTCGATTATCTCCACAGCTTCAAGACTTCGTCACCTGAAAGAAAACTTCCTTTCAATTCTCACCTCAAGCCCCCTTTTTATACAAAGAATTTGCTCAATTTGGCTCTCAACCAATTGATTTGCAAAATATTCTCCAAATCACCTTATCTCTCCAAAATACATAAAAAAATCTGCAAAAATCTCATAATCCCCCCATTTTACATAATAGATATTTGAAAATCTTTATCAAAAAATCCCATTATTAATTCTAGCCCCTAATTCACTTGTTCTCGGGCTACTATTATCTTCATTGGTTACACTTAATCCTTTAAAAAGGATTATTGTTTTTTAAGATTTTTAATTTAGGGAGGTTGTTTTAATTTATAAGGCATTCGGTTTTAAGAATGTTGACAAAACAAATTGAGGCCCATAATATTTTAGACAGTTTCGAGTGGCTCGTTGGTGGAGGATAATTTTGGAAGCCGGCCGGTTCGGGGTTCAAACCCCTCGGCTGGCTTTTTACTAACAAACAAATCTGTTTGTTTTAACAAAACAAACCGCCGACAATATATAGACAGCGATAGGTGCGTGGTCTATTGGTAGCCCGCGCGTGTAGGAAGCCAACGGTTGAGGGTTCGAGCCCCTTGCGGGCCTGTGAAACAAAATTTTGCTAACAAACAGAACCAATCCAACAGACGGATGAGCCAATGACAGGGGACACGTGGCGCGCCGAGAATTCGCCACGTGGCGAGACATGATTTGCCGAAGCCAGTGACTGTACAATGACGTGTAAGTTGACTGGACGCTGACTAGGCCGCCAACTCGGATGATGACGTGGCCCCGTACTGCTGACTGGATGCTGACCGTGCTACCACCTCAACGCTGACTGTGTGTACGGAGGACATGTGTCAACGCCCGATTCGTCGATCTTGCTGACGTCACCTGCCACATCATCACGCCACGTCGACATGTACGGACAGTACAGACTGCCACGTGTCAGCTTTCGACTGGTCCACTTCGGATTTATACGGACTGCTGATGTCATTTGTACGGACGCTGACGTCATCATTCACCTTCCGATCACCAAGTCAAACCTGAAACTTTGACCGCTGATAACTCTCGCGTCCGATGTCGGATTTCGACGAAACGAGTTGCGTTGGAAAGCTTGTGACGAGCTCTTCCCGATGGTGCCGACTTCGACAACTTTTGACGACATCATTTTTTCCGCTTCCTGGACAGCCCTGATCCTAGTTTGACCGACCATAACACGTGCAAACGGACTCCTTTTCACTCAATTCGAGTTGCGTTGGAACCAGGACGCTGAGCTCTTTCTGATGGTGCAGATTTTGGAGAAAAATAAGACACTTCAATTTTCACTGAAAAATGTCCACCGGATCAGGCCTCCCCACTGAAGACCTTTTGGACCTCCAAAAGTGACATTTACTCTGACAATAAGTGAGGACTTGGCCTCCCCACTTGTCCTGTATCCTCTGTACATCTGAAAATCTGGCTCACAAGCACAATAAAGACTGCAACAATGTTGTTGAACATAAACAGTATGTTATCACTTCCATAAACATTTACATCAATTGCCATAGCCGCTAACCAACAAAAATTGACTAGCATCAAGTTGAAAATCAATGCAAAAATGAAGGGAAATAATTCAACAACAATTCGATCCTTTACAACAGGAACATTTTTACCCAAGGATCCATCAATGCTTTCAAGCATCATTTTCTCATGCTGTACTGCAAGTGCATCCTGCAACTTCTGACCCTGGTTAGCTACTCCAAGTTCAAGTTTAGAATCACCTATGCTGACAGACATAAGAGTTAATTCTTTACTTGCATTAATTACCCTCTTTAACTATCCTGTGTTTGCAAAAGAACGATCAGTCTTAATCCTGTGAGAATGTATGATATACTGGATGCCATCTTTAAACAAGTGATAATGATTCTTTTCCCTGTAGAAGATTGCTTTTATGTCATAAAGATAAGGGCTACCAAGCACTATCCCACAGATATCCAATGGAACTACATCAAATTGTACCTCATCCACAAACTTACTAGTGATTGCGAACCTTAAGGTGCATTGTTTTGTTACTTGCAACTTATCATTTTCACAAATCCAACCTAGTGGATAAGGTTTCTTATGTGGTGTAGTTCTTAATCCCAAGTTTTTTACAACACTTTCTGAAATTAAATTCACCTGAGATCCACTATCTATGAGTGCATCAATTTTACTATTCTTAGCAACAACCCTTAAATGAAACAACTCATTCCTTTTCACATCTTCAGAGAAATCATTAACTGTAGATGAAGAAGCACAACTAGCAACAAAAATACTGGAAATAGGAGCTTTACCTTTTAACCCCATAGCTATTATCTTAGTCTCATCATCTGAATCTGAACCAAGATCCAAAACAACATTCGAGGCTTTCTCCTTACCCTTCTGTTTCTGATTCTGTCTTTGAGCCCACTTGGGCTTCAATTCAGGATGCAACTTCCAACAATGATCTTCATCATGACCTTTCTTGTCACAATGAGAGCAAGAAAGTTTATCATCCTTCTTAACTGTAGCTGTCTTCTTTCCTTTCCCTGTCTCTACAACTTTATAAGATTTCTTTACAGAGTTATCATTATCAAACTTATCAATAAAAGATCCTTTACCCCTTGACTCTAAGTGGGTAGCTTGAACACAAACTTCATCCAAGTTGTTAGGATTCAAAACCAAAATAGAATGCCTAAGGTAGGAATGCAGACCTCCTATGTACTTTAACAAAGTGTCTTGGGTGTACAAAGGAACATTCAAAGCAATAGCCCTTTTTCTAAATTCATGGGTGTACTCCTGGACAGATTGACCCTTCCCTTGCCTAAACATTTTCCAGTCCATCATTAACTGTTGCATATGGCCTAAGGGATAGAATTGCTTTTTAAGAGCATTAATAAATTCTGCCCAAGTTAAACTGACTCTACCATGTTGTGAAATTTCTGCCTTAGTCTTACTCTCCCACCAAGTTAAAGTTGTACCTCCTAACCGAAGAGTAGCTAATTGGATCCTATCAACATCATCTAATAGGTTCTGGACTCTACAGTAGACTTCTACTTGCTGAATCCAATCATCCAATTTTTCAGCATTAAGTTCACCACAATACTTTGGTAAATCAAATTTTAGGCTTATACCCACTCTTGAAAGGATTAGAAGAAATAGAATGAGGAGAAGATGGAGAAGAAGGAGAAGAGGGAGGAGAAGAAGAAGAGGGTGGATCTGGTTGCTTGTCACCATCTCCATGATGTTTCCCTTTCTTGTCTTCATGAACATCTTTCTTCAATGAACCTCCTTCACATTCCTTCCGTTCTTGTCTTTCTTGGAAAAGAATGTCCACCTTAGCCTTCATCTCGAGGAATGCTCTTCGGAATTCCTGCTCACTGATTTCTTCAAGAACCTCCATTCCAGACACAGACATCTTCAGAAAACTTCTTCGCTTCTCGATCTCAGGATCAAATTCTTCAAGCTTTCCTTCGCCCTTCTGAATCCTGGATCTCGTTAGCATTCAAGAAAACAACTGCAATAATAGTCAACTGAGCTCTGATACCACTTGATCTGTAAACGGATCTAGACTAGATTGCAGTATTTAAATGCTTAACTTTTACAATGCTTTTACAATGATTATTTCAAGTTAATTAAATCAAAATTAACTTAAGGAAATAACAGAATGAAAGTATTAACAAGGTGATTATAACAGAAAGGAAGGAAATGAGAGAAAGAAAGAGAGAGAAGAAGAGAAGTGCAAACAGTGTTTGATTACGGAGTTCGTCACAAACGTGACTACGTCTCCGGGTCCACTCCAATAGAGAGACCGATCCGATTAACTCCAAAATCAATTACAAAGCACCACAATCATTCTCCAAGCACTTCGGCAGCATAACAACGCTCTGACGTGCAAGAATGGAATCTCTACAAGACCTCTCTTTCGATTATCTCCACAGCTTCAAGACTTCGTCACCTGAAAGAAAACTTCCTTCAATTCTCACCTCAAGCCCCCTTTTTATACAAAGAATTTGCTCAATTTGGCTCTCAACCAATTGATTTGCAAAATATTCTCCAAATCACCTTATCTCTCCAAAATACATAAAAATCTGCAAAAATCTCATAATCCCCCCATTTTACATAATAGATATTTGAAAATCTTTATCAAAAAATCCCATTATTAATTCTAGCCCCTAATTCACTTGTTCTCGGGCTACTATTATCTTCATTGGTTACACTTAATCCTTTAAAAAGGATTATTGTTTTTTAAGATTTTTAATTTAGGGAGGTTGTTTTAATTTATAAGGCATTCGGTTTTAAGAATGTTGACAAAACAAATCGAGGCCCATAATATTTTAGACAGTTTCGAGTGGCTCGTTGGTGGAGGATAATTTTGGAAGCCGGTCGGTTCGGGGTTCAAACCCCCCGGCTGGCTTTTTACTAACAAACAAATCTGTTTGTTTTAACAAAACAAACCGCCGACAATATATAGACAGCGATAGGTGCGTGGTCTATTGGTAGCCCGTGCGTGTAGGAAGCCAACGGTTGAGGGTTCGAGCCCCTTGCGGGCCTGTGAAACAAAATTTTGCTAACAAACAGAACCAATCCAACGGACGGATGAGCCAATGACAGGGGACACGTGGCGCGCCGAGAATTCGCCACGTGGCGAGACATGATTTGCCGAAGCCAGTGACTGTACGATGACGTGTAAGCTGACTGGACGCTGACTAGGCCGCCAACTCAGATGATGACATGGCCCCGTACTGCTGACTGGATGCTGACCGTGCTGCCACCTCAACGCTGACTGTGTGTACGGAGGACACGTGTCAATGCCCGATTCGTCGATCTTGCTGACGTCACCTGCCACATCATCACGCCACGTCGACATGTACGGATAGTACGGACTGCCACGTGTCAGCTTCCGACTGGTCCACTTCGGATTTATACGGACTGCTAACGTCATTTGTACGGACGCTGACGCCATCATTCACCTTCCGGTCACCAAGTCAAACCTGAAACTTTGACCGCTGATAACTCTCGCGTCCGATGTCGGATTTCGACGAAACGAGTTGCGTTGGAAAGCTTGTGACGAGCTCTTCCCGATGGTGCCGAATTCGACAACTTTTGACGACATCATTTTTTCCACTTCCTGGACAGCCCTGATCCTAGTTTGACAGAAGGTTTGACCGACCATAACACGTGCAAACGGACTCCTTTTCACTCAATTCGAGTTGCGTTGGAACCAGGACGCTGAGCTCTTTCTGATGGTGCAGATTTTGGAGAAAAATAAGACACTTCAATTTTCACTGAAAAATGTCCACCGGATCACTCAAGATAAGGTTTTCTTTAGGGAATCAATGAGTGCAAAATCAGTATAAAGGCTAGTTGGTTTGTGATGAATGTTCTATTGTGGGCCTCTAGCCTATCCTAGGTCTTTGTAGTAGTTTTTTTATTCTTTGTTATCATATTTTAAATGTTCTATACAACGGCCAAGTTTCTATTTGCAGTATGCTTTAATTTGGTCATTAAAAAGAGATATATGGTTTGTTTCCTTATAGAAATAATTCATTTATAAGATTCATGTGTTTTTCATTTAAAATAATGGAATTTGGTAATAATAAGAAGGAAGTGTGAAGTTTGAAAAGTCATAATTTCAAATTTATTTTTTTGTCTTTTTTGAAACAATTAAATAAGTTTGATGCATACGAGGAATCGATAAGTTGTTTAGAACAGTAAAATGGTGTCAATGTTTGTGATGAGGAAAAATGAATTGGAGAGTGGTTCAAAACTAGTTACAAGGTTTGAAAGGGATGTTTAATTTGTACTTTTTAGAGTGATAAGGTTGACATTAAACTTTTGAAAAAAAATTAGTTCATATTTTTAAGATAAAGATTCTCTTAAACAAAAAAAAATGTTTTAAATTTCATACTTGGAAAACAAAAATGCAAATGCAACAAATGAATAATGGAGAATCATGCATGGGAACAAAACACCATCTACAAATGCAAATAAGTTATTGGAATGACATAAAACAGATGATAAAGTCAAATATATTATTGGTCTTTCCCTTTTTGACATTAAATTTTATTATATAGATTTAGATAAATCATCATAGGAAATTTGGGATAATTTCAATAAAATATTTGGAGCAAAAATAGTTAATGTGAAGTTTTTCCTAAAACTTCACTATTTAGATTCAAAATGATAGATATAATCACGTAATAAATTTGAGATCTCTCATTAAACAACTGGTAGAAGTCAAGGCTCTATTAGATGATGAAGATGCTAAGGATATTTTGTTAAATAGTTTGAAAATACAACAATTTTATTTCTATGCTTAGTTCAATAACTTCTCAAACACAAGAAGATGTGATTTTGGCCCTATTAGGAGAAGAAAAAAGAACAATGGAAAAGATTTAAAAGTTGATTCTCAACATGAGAATGTATTATACTCATGAGGTAATAATAAAAAATAAAAAAAAATGAATGTTATTATTGTAAGAAAAAGGATCACATAGTGTGGACTTGTATAACTCGAGTCAATGATGTTCTTCAGGGAGACCTTAAAGAAAAATAAAATGATGTTAGCTTAGCCTATATATATTTGTTTGTTTCAATCACCATGTTTTGTTGTGTGGAATGTAAAACTTAAGGTAGGGTGTTGGAATATTAAGATTAACCTTAATAAATTCACCTTACTAACTTGTTTATTTATTTTTATTAAATAATTAGTTATATTCTTATAAGATAGTAATTCAAATGGAAAGGTATATTTGAAAGGCTTTGTAAAAGCCACATTGTAATATATTCCCAAATGAACTGTCTGATATAATTATTATTTTGAGTGTTTTTATGTGCAAATATAAGTTCTCTTGACTTTTCCAATATATTTTGTATGCTCTATTAGCCGTGATTTCATGATTAGTTTTCCACTTTCGACACTACTTCTTACTAACTTTGACATCCAAATTTGGCTCTTAGACTAAATATTGCATAAAGGTGCATTTTAATTTTCTTACTATCACCTTTGGCTGAATTTTAAAAAAATTTCAACAATGAAAAAAGTGTGGTTACTTTTAATTATTTCCACTTAAATTTTGGTTACAATTTTCTAACTTTATTTCCATTTAGCTAGTCATAATTACATACTAGCATTAGTACTTGAAAATGGCAGTTTACTTCTACTTAAAACTTGTGGTAATTTCATTAATCTCTTGCTACCTCTAGTGTTGAATCAGACTAGTTATCTCATCTAGGATTTGTTCCTCAATTTTTTTTTACTTTTTTAAAAAAAATGTTATGATGGTTATACTTATATTACCATGAATGGACATAAATTTGAGGATTTTGGGTTTTTTCATTCAATTTTTCATGTTTTCCCCTTAGCTCCTACTTTATGTGTTTTTTACAGAAGTCTTTGGATATCTTTTGGCTAATAGTATTTCATGGAACCTTATTAAAGGCGCTACTTTTCTTAACTCTATAGCCCAAATATTCAATGGTCATTTTTCTAATGACTCCTTTTTCAATCTCTTGGAGGAAAAACTCTAAATGGTGCCATAATAGGCTTGGCTTGCTTTATATTCACTAATCTAAATGGCACCCTAATTTTAAATTTAATTAACATACTGTAAAACCTAATGAAACCAGGTTGTAGCTCATCAAATTAAAGAAATGAAAGGTCAATACCAGCACTGAGGAAGAGTTTGGAGGAGTGAAAACAAGGTCAATACCTGGGCCGAGGAAGAGTTTGGAGTTAAAACAAGGTCAATAACAACACCGGCGAAGAGTTTGGAGGAGTGAAAACAAGGTCAATACCAACGCCGAGGAATATTATGGAGGAGTGAAAACAAGGTCAACACCAATGCTGAGGAAGAGTATGGAGGAGTGAAAACAAGGTCAATATCAGTGTTGAAGAAGAGTTTGGAGTTAAAACAAGGTCAATACTAGCGCCGACAAAGAGTTTGGAGGAATGAAAACAAGGTCAATACCAGTGCTGACGAAGAGTATGGAGGAGTGAAAACAAGGTCAATACCAGCGTCGAGGAAAATTATGGAGGAGTGAAAACAAGGTCAATACCAGCGTCGAGGACGAGGTTGAGGGCACTCAAGGAAAATCGACGACCAAGGGACAATGAGTACTATAATTTTGGCACCCCCATTCTCTTTAACCTACAATTTTCATGCCTAATTTCCAAAGATATTCTCGTATATTGGCACCCCATTCTCATAAAATGGTATAAGATAAGACAAAAAATAAAATAACTTAGTCTTTCACATTTTTATCGACCAGCCTCAGGTCTTGGCAAAACTCCCATAATCTACCCACATCTTGGTTGTTGGTGGGAACATGTTATTATTTGTTGTATGGCCTACCTCAAATCTTATGTCCACAAAGTTGCTAAAAACATAAAACAATAAGAAAAAATTTGAAGGTACAACTAAAAAAGGGTTATTTTATTTTGGCCTCATCCACCTCTTATATTTCAACATAGCATGGAATTATGCTTACATAACATAAACTCAAAAAAAATTAAGTTTATAGGGGCAAAGGAGCCCAAGTATATGCTAGGATAAGCTAGATCTAATTAATGGAAATATTCATATAGTTCTTCTTTAATACCTCCACCACAAAACATATGCAAGGAAAGGTCTCCTCCCTTCTTGGTAGTGATAACTTGCTCCACACACAACCCTTAAAAATTTTGAATAGAGGAATATAATATTTGAAGAACTCAAAGTTGATTCTCTCCTACCTAATGCAATTATTCATTTTATCTTTACAAACATTTATAGTGATTACTAGAGGCACATAGACCAATTCTTCATAATAGAATAATTTGATCATACTTTTCCAATGATGGCATTATGAGAAAACCTTAGGTTAAATGAATAATTCCTAGCTAAGTTCTTTAAATCATGTCCAACCATATAAGAGAAGACTACTGCTATGTGTACTTGGATACCATGGAGAAAGGCTCTTTGGGCTCTTTCATCAATCAAGGTATTGTTAAATTTTAACACCTAAAAGTGACAATGAAGAATCTTTCCTAGGATGGTGGCCAATTATGCTTCTCAACACCTAGATTACAAAATCCTTGTCAATATCATTGCCATCAAAATTAAACCTATTGCTTGAGATATAGTCATACAGGTAAACAAATTGGCTTTCTTGATAGTAGATACATTCTAGACAATTCAATCCTTGCATCAGAGATTGTTGAATGGGCCCAAAAAACTACTCACATGATGCCCTTACAATTAAGTTAAAAGTTTGACAAGGCATATGATTGCATCAAATGTCCTTTCATTTATAAAAGGCTCAAATGGATTTATTTTTAACCCTAAATTATTATCACACATTCAAAATTAAAAAATACCAGTTGAATGAAGAACCTTCATTTGAAGGTGATGTCATCATGACCTTTGAATGAAGAACCTTCATTCAAAAATGATGCCATGTCAAGACTTTCAAATGAAGGTATTTTTAATTTTAAATATTTCATGTCCAAAATGCTTTATAAAAGGAACCTTTGCATGAAGGACCTTCAAATGAAAACCTTAATTCAAAGTTCCTTCATTAGAAGATCCTTCATATGAAGGTTCCTTTAATTCCATCCCATTATATCTCTTATATTTGTTAGAAATATTTTTGTTTTGAAGTAGAGATTGAACCATCAAATAGTGTCACCATGACTCTACCAAGATATCCATCAAATTGATAAACCCTAATTTAACAACCACAAATTCACAAGAAATTGCCCCTATTAGCCCTAGGGCATCAATTCAATGCCAAGTTTCTTGCTTTAACAGACCCCTAAATGCAATGAACCTCTATCATACCATGATGCACACCAATCCACCGAGTTATAGTTCCAAGACGGTGGGTGGATTGGTGGATGTCATTTCTATTTAGCCCTCAAACCCTTACATAGGCACAACAGGGAAGTCCCTATATTTGACTGTTTTCTCCCAAAAAATAGTGATTGAGCACTTCAAAACAAATGCAAATGAAATGAACACATATATTTATCTACACCAATGATCTCAAAGAATTTCAAGCTTGTACGGATCCATACAACACAAAATAACTTCAAAAAATAGTAAAAACACAGAAAATTGCTTCAAGAACCGGGTATTTGATATGAAATTTTGGTATCAACTCCTCCAAAAATTTCAATGGGATGGGAATACAATATTATAGAAGTGGGATAAGAAATGTATCATTTGAAGCATCAAACCAATATCCAAAGATGAAAGAAAGTGCTAACCCCTTAAACTGAAAAAAGTTTCTTTTAACTTTAAGTTTGTTGGGTAGCCAATTCGTTTAAGTTATCAAATCCTACCATCATACATAATAAAAATGTTGTTGTTTCAAATTACTATTAGCACTATCTTTCACTATTTGAAGATGTTGAAACCTTGTCATAGAGAATTAGAACACTGATGTCACCACTCATCCTACCTTAAAACATACCAAAAGTCTCCTAGCAATTAGACATTGGAAGATTTACGATGACTTAAACAATTTTTATTGCCAAAGCATAAAATTATGATGACTTTACCAGGCCTAGTACACACTCCCTCCCCATTAACCACTTAGACATGTGGAAATTAAATGTAAATTTTCTGCTATTTTTAGTCATGTAGGTGTCCAATAAACCACTTGGTGGTGTTTCCCTTCAAGTTTATTTATTGAAATTAAGGGTAAAAGTCCTTTGATTACAATTAGAGAATACATTTGAGGCCTTGGTTGTGTAACTGGTGGACCATAGTCACATTTAACACTTGTTACAAAGTTTGGGAGTTAAAAGGTTAAGCAGATTTGATTTGTGATGGACACATTTGGATGGTAGTAACAATAACTTGCAATCTATCAAGAATTGATTACCTTATAACTTGTCAAATTCTAGGGATGAAATGATAGATTAATCATAATGTCACCTTGGGATCACATTACCATGAAAGAACTTCATCCAACATCCTTATGAGTGTAGGTACCACCAAATAGGTATTTTTCAAATTTGTCTTCCTCGAGCAAGGGAAATTCAGGAAGAGAAGAGGAAAGCGAGACATGAGTAGGTCTAAAAGAGGGAGATCAACTAGAGGTCAAAAGATTAGAAGAAAATTATGTAAACGCATGGAATTTTTTCTTGTTGAAGGGGGGTCTTCTTCTTATGATGATGAGAGCATAGGCGACATCGAGGTTCCCTTGAGGTACAAACATCTACGGAAACAATGGGTACCCAAGGAACTTCCTCCAATAAACACTGATCTTTGTGTCAACGAGAGGATATATCACATAGCACCATCGTCATTACATGGTTTGGGTCTATTTTGCATGGACGACATAAAGGTTTGTTATGACAAGGTTACTAAATTGATGGAGTATGTTGGACCTTGTTACAGTTACAAAGATTGGATGCAGTTGGTTCGATATACACAAAGTATGCGTAGGTATGCACTATCAACAAATTATATACAACTTAAATATAAGGATCAAAATAAAGGAGTGGCTAGGTACATTTATGGAAGGCCAAAAGCATGAGGGAATATTGTAGGGTTTATAAATAGTACACGACCTGGGTCAACAAATAAGCAACCCAATTGCATATTTGAGGCGCGAGAGGGAAACTGTGTATTCGTATGTGCGATAAAATCAATAACTACAGGGGAAGAGTTTCTAATTGATTGCAATCTGAATCACTTAGATACAAACACAATTACTATGGGTGTGGTATGTACTATATACCATTTTACCCAGCCTCCAATTAATGACTCCAATATACCATTTTATTATTATGTTTTTTTTTGTAAGTCTATTGGTTTCATTTTGGTAATATTTTTGATATTTAATTTTTTTCACAATGGGACATTGATCATACGAGGAAGGCTCCAGCCTAGAGCACAAATCCTGAGCCATCTTCAGGTGTTTCTACCTGACATGTTTACCTCATTGTAATTGTACAAATTAGATATGGGAAAAATGTTTTATTATTATGTTTTTTTCATGAGTTTATTGGGTTAATTTCAATAATGTTTTTAATATTCTTGTTGTAGTCAGTTGATCGAGGAAAGGCACCAACAGTATGGGACGGCATCCATATGGAGGTGCAGTCACTATTATGCGATGATGACATCGCATTTTCTGCAAACCCTATGGATATGATGAGGAAGGTACAAAAAAATACAATGAAGAAATCCTTAAGTTGGTATTCATGGTGCCTCAAATAGATGAGATAAGAGAAAGGGTTAAAATATTATCTGAGAGAGCACATAACTTGAAAGTAAGCTATCATGAGATCTTTAATTATAACATAAGTTCATTCATGGTGTTATATTCTGTAATCTTTTATGTCATGAACTAAAATATGTGTTGTTTTTATAGGATTATTTGCATCCTCGTCATGTTGTTGGCCATGATCAAGGTACTACAAGTGTTGCTCGAGAAGTAGGGGTCGGTACAAGTGTCAACCCTGATCTTCCTGCGCATACATCACATCATCCCACCCCATCATCCGTGCCTATATTTTTGACTTAAATGTCGACAACACATACCATGCAAGAATTCGGTAGTGCACCCTCTGGCAATGAACACATGCCACTACATGTGTCAGTACATGTACCTGGGGATGCAGAGGCCACTAGTACTAGTGATGTTTTAGAAAAATTTCCTTGATCTTCCTCTATTACTAGTACGGAAACATTACCGGTCTCATTTGTGGTGATCGAGGATTTTGTTCCCGTAAAGATAGAGAAGGTCCCAGGTACTTTAAAATGTTTTATTATATATAAACCAATTAAAATTTACTTATTGATCACTCTTTATAGATTAATGATCCCATGATCATTTTGCAAGAAATGATGTTTTTAATAAACATCTAAGTCATATTACATTGGAACTCTTCGGGCCCACCATACGTACACGGTGGAATACCCAAAATCAAGATTTAAAAGATGAGCTCATTAACCATTTAGTTGTGTTGTTTGGTGATAAAACATTCAACCAAACCAAGGTCCTTAAGAAAGTTGGTACCTATCTAAAGTATTTCAGGGACCAATATAGGTCACATTTAGAGAAGAACAGAAAATATGAGCGTCCCCCAATGATTCTGGAGAGGGAGTGGAAAGACTTGGTGTCAGATGGAAAGGAGAAGGCTGAAAAGAAAAAAGGAAAGACACCATTGGGCCAAGGAAGGTATGTGATACTCTCAACAATGTAATTATATACTGATTACTCTTTCTTTTTACATAATCTAACGTATTTCAAATTTTTCATAGGTTGCCTGACACATCGAAGGCAATAAAGGCAAGACTAGAAAAACATGGGCAGCACAAACTTGGCTTTGGTGGTTATATGAAATTAGCCACACAAATTGTAAGTATCAATAAATGAAATATTGCATCCAAATAATAAATTACAAAAAAATTTGGTTTTATCACACTATAAAAGAAAAATTCATGATCTTATGCAAAAATGTAGGGCTCTGATTTCAACAAAGTGCCCACAAAAGAGGACCTAAAGATTTCCTTCCAGCAAGGCTATGGAGCCTTGGCTGAACACCTAAGAGTCTCGAATGGGAAAACACAATCTTCCACTGCATCCAACACACAGGTAATCAAACTCAAATTTTATTTAAAATTGAATACTTGTGCAATCTATTCAATATTAATTTCCACCATAATAATGTGCCTATTTGTTTTAAACAAATAAGCAATGATAATACTGCACATGACATTGGAATGCAGCTTGGCGAGGGTGGAGCACAACCTGCAAATGAAGGCCATGGTGTGCATCTCGATACTGGATTTATTCATGTGCTATACAAAACATAGTATGGATTAATACAATTAAACATCTTTAATTACATTTGGTGTATTAATCAATGTAACCTTTCATGTTTCAACTTTAGAGCATGTAGAGCGTGATCAACATGTTGAGCATGATTAGGCTAGAGAAGATTAGGAACATGATGTGGCCCCATTAGGTAAAGAGGACCACTCTAATGTTCTTTTAAACATATTTAATTGCAATTGGTGTATTAATTAATGTAACCTTTCATGTTTCAACTCCAGATCAGGATTTAGAGGGTGTTCAGCATGTTGAGCATGAGGCTATAAGACAATATCAGGAACATGATGTGGCCCCATCAAGTAAAGAGAACCACTCTAATTTTCTTTTAATTAATGAAATACTTGTAACAATAATTAAAAAAAAATCAATTTAACATTTATTTGTTATTGCAACAGACCGCCCCTTGCAACGGCATCCACATTGTGAGTACAGGACTAGGCATACATTAAGATCATGAGTAGAGCTCAAAACAATTGAAGGGGGGACAGATTATTTTGAAAATGATACTCCACTTTAGCTTTTTTTAGCTGCAAAAAAGAAACAAAAAACAATTTCATTGTAATCATATTATGACAACCATATTTTTGATAATATGTAAAAACTCAAAAAATGAATGCTATATGTTAATGAATGAATGTGAATATGTTAATGAATAAATGTTATATGTTAATGAATGAATTTTATATGTTATTAATGGATGAATGAATGAATGAATGTGAATATGTTAATGAATGAATGTTATATGTTATTAATGCAGGATGAATGAATGAATGTTATATGTTATTAATGGATGAATGAATGATTAATGTTATATGATCAGGTATGGGGAATTGAGAGTGATGTGAGGGGGGTGAGGGGCCAAATGAGCTTCCACCTTCATGTGGTTGGCCCTATTAAGTAAAGAATATTAAACTATTCTCAAAACAAAGAGAAGCTCAATAAGGTATTGCACTTTTCAATATAAGAAATGCATTGTTTGAAGCATCAAACCAATATGCAAAGATGAAAGAAAGTGCTAAATTTTCACTATGAACATTGTGTTGTGTGTGGATTTGGTTTCAAATCTCTATTTTTTATTTATTTTAGTGGTCTCTAAAATTTGACTTTTGTTCATAACAAGTTCATGGAAAATTTGACAGCTCTGAAGGGTTTAGAGGCTCGATTGAGATAGATACACAGATATTTGGATCTTGTTGTTGATTGGAGGCTTCCACTTAACCATGAAATTTTGTACCATTTGCAGGTATGCAAAAATTTCTCTACTTACATTCATTCAACTTACTGTAATATAATATCTGACAAAAATCTCCTTTTCATTATACTTAGATGGATTTTCATGCCCTGTTCCAAAGCACATGTTCAATATACACTTGGTTTTCCTGCCTTCTCTTGCCTTGTGGCCAGAGATTTTCTACAAAAGGCATCAAAGTAACCTTGAAGATTGACAATGGAAATGATTACAAGGTCAATATAACTTAACGCTAATTGAGTATGATTTTATTTGTTCAAGACCAATTTAGATTCATTTTCTGCTCACACTACTTTTATTTACATTTATGTTTTGCTAATATCCATTTTCCTTTACATTCATATTCTTCTATACATATTGTGTTTACAATGATGTTTTCCTCGGATCAATTCATAAGATATTTTTTTTCTAATAGGGTTGACTAGTTGCTTCTTTCTTTTTGATTCTCAAGAAGTCATCAATATACACTTGGTTTCCTGCCTTCTCTTGCCTTGTGGCCAGAGAGTTTCTACATAAGGCATCAAAGTAACCTTCAAGATTGACAATGGCAATGAGTACAAGGTCAGTATAACTTAATGCTAATTGGGTATGATTTTATTTTTTCAAGACCAATTTAGATTCATTTTTTGCTCACACTATTTTTATTTACATTTATGTTTTGCTAATATCCATTTTCCTTTACATTCATATTATTCTATACATATTATGTTTACAATAATGTTTTCCTTAATTTAATCTAGGGGGGAGGACCCAGTACCTGAGCATGTTTCAATAGTTGTGATAGTAGTGGTTTATATAGTGCCCAACCCTAATTATTTGATTCTTCTTACTAATCCAATTAATACTTTCCATTTATTGTGATTGATTATAAGGATTTAATCTTTACTTGATTGTGATAAACTTAGATTTCCGGGCTTATTTTATAGGTGCTTGTTTAGATGGGTGAGGATTTTTCTTGTGCTAAAAATATTTTTATTTGTTAATACTAAACTTACATAGTTGAATCAAGGGGTAGAGGTTGTCCTCTTCAAATGGAATAAGGAGAGTCAAAAGTAGAAGATTAGTCTCATCTTTAAGTTTCGTGTGTAGCTGCATTGTATGAAATTATTTTTCTTGGGTATTACTTAAATTTAGAATTTTGATTATCTGAAAAAATTCATGTTTCCATAGAGGGTTTGGAGGCTTTATCTCACAATTCAGATTTCTTGTTTCATTGTGTTTTTCAATTCAATATTATATGTATCTCAAGTAGGATATGGATTTGGTTCTTCATACCATCAACTTAATGAAGAGGAGCCTCAATGTTATGTTGTTAGGATTTACTGTGAAGCTAATCCAAATTTTTTCATTGCTACTCGAGGCCATATTGTAGTGCTTTCTCTAGGAATCCCACATGATCCCCATCAAGTATCTTCTTTTTGTAGTCTCTAAATTTCTTAGAAGAAATCAACAACCAGTTTGTCTAAATGTGCCTCCTTGTTTACACATTAATATCTCTTTTGGCATCAATGGATCAAAGTGGATTCATGGGGTCTTAAAGAGAAAGCTCTCAAACATGGAGATCAAGAGTGGGACCAGGTAAAACCATTCATAATAATTCCCATATTGTTTTATTGTCTGTCTAAGAGCTAAGTATCTAGGATAGCATTCTGTATTTTTCTATTGAATTTCTAGAGTGAGAATAATTTTGGGTTTGCAACCCTATTTTTTAGTACACTAGCTAAGTATCCAAGATGCACTATAGGTACTTTTTCTCATCAAATTGCTCATTTTCCACAAAATTAGATTCTAGTGTGTAGTTTAATATTCACTAGTTTTTTTTTTCTTTTTTAGAAAAAATAGAATCCATTTTGTAGGTTGTGCTTGTTGTCCATGACAGTCTCCTTGATCTCATGACTCATCATAGGTTTTATATTTTTCTCCAATTTTTGATCAACATCAAATGTGGCCATCATAATATCATCCATAACCTCCATATTCTACAATTATTCATTGCTCATTTCTCATACATAGTAACCAAATAATGCAGACCTAGAGCTTGGATTGCAGATGTATGCAAAAAATGATAAATACCTGCCTTTGTAAGCCTAATTAAACACAACAACTGACATGTTGTTTGATATTTTAAATATTCATATGACTTTTCTTTTTCTACCTTGAAAACACTTACTCAATGCATACAATAATTTATTCAAATGCAAAGTTGAATGGCCTCTTAACTCTTGACACTAATGTCATTGCATTTATCAAAACAGGGTTAATCATATTGTGATCTAAATTTTTATAATGAAGTCTTCCAATTTGTTCTTTATATCTGAGCATTGATGACAATCCATCTTGTCTTTTACTACCCCTTTTAAATGCTCATGGTATTGGCACATCAACTTTCTCTCTTTGATGGACCTATCCTTATGTCATGTAATTATCCCTATGGATGCACTTTGGAGCCTCCTACTACTTTTAAATATCACCCAGAGTCACCCCGAGTATTTCGATCCATTTGTATCTTCATCGACAATATATCATGTATCGCTAGGATATTATGTCATTTCCCCAACGTGGTGATTCTCCCCGATGATTATTCTTTCAATCTCAAGTATGTCGCCAAGACTCATGTCGATGTAATATTATCAGCGTGACATAGTGGGTCAGGTAGATATTCAAAAATTACTCTGATGGTATATGTCTTGCCGATATGCTTCCCTTGTGCTTCATCGATGAGACAAGATGAGTATCTCATTGATGAAACTTCATCATTGAGACCACAGGCGAGTCCTCTCGATATATCTTCTCAGAAGATTTTGATCATTGTAATAGTCTTGATCTTTCCCCGATATTCCTACATTTGAACGAATAGTTTTTTTTTTTCAATTGCATTGTTTCGTTGAATTTTCAACGAACCTCCAAAAGCATCTGACGAATTTGCAATACATCTGACAAACTTTCATCGTAATGACTTGCCTATTGTGCCATGAGAGTTTGACGAACTGCTTTCATTATTTTGATCTGAAGTATGTCACCAAGACTCCTGCTGATGTAATCTTATCGGTGTGACATAAAGGGTCAGGTAGACATTCAAAACTTACTCTGATGGTATATTTCTTGCCAATATGCTTCCCTCACACTTCATCGATGAGACAAGATGAGTATCTCACTCATGCAACTTCATCACTAAGACCACAAGTGAGTCCTCCCGATATATCTTCATAGGAAATTTTGATCGTTGTAACAGTCTTGATCTTTCACTGATATGCCTACATTTGAATGAATAGCTTTTTTTAAAATATTGCATTGTTCCATCAAATTTTTGACGAACCTCCAAAAGCGTCCAACAAATCTCCAATACATCCGACGAACTTTCATCATAATTACTTGCCTACTTCATCGCGAGTTCGATGAACAATTGTCATTATTTTGATCTAAAGTATGTCGCAAGACTCCTACCAATGTAATCTTATCCGCATGACAAAGCAGGTTGAGAAGACATGCAAAACTTACTTTGATGGTATATATCTTCATCGCTGAGACCACAGGCCAGTCCTCTCGATATGTCTTCTCAGAAAATTTTGATCACGGTAACAGTCTTGATCTCTCACCAATATTTGCAATACATCAAAACTTTCATAGTAATTGTGACAAAATTTTGTTGTTAATCTGATGCTTTGGCAAAGGTATGCCTCTTGTGTTCTGGCTACTATTCGTCGCTCGATCGATGAAATTGTCGTCATTGTTCTGACGAACTTCTATTTTTGATCCGATGCTTTGGAAAAGGTATGTCGCTTGTGTTCTAGCTACTGTTCATCGCTAGATCGATGAAACTGTCTTCGTAGTTCCAACAAATGTGCGTCATGACTTTGACATAAAAAAATTCATCTGAATATTGACGAAAATTGAGCGATGACAATTATTTCTACGATTCGTCGGTATTCTGACAATAGATCATCGAATTCCAACAAACCGTCATCGAAAATTGGAGTCAAATTCAGTAGTGCTATAATCCCTCGAGTGGCCAGCTCGTGGGTTCTTCTATAATCTAACTTAGGTCACATGAACTGATAATTCTAGAATTACTCCATCCAGTACAATTCCATTCACAACACTTAACAAGACAGAATAAGGTAAACTAGATTTTCTTTATTCACATTAAGAGTGTAACACATAAACATAGCTTAGAGATTCATTATGACAACATAATGATATTCTCCAGTTGTCTTTCATTTATGAAAAATTACATATTTATAAAAACTGTTTACCAGAATCCTAAATTTCAGTTGGCAAGAAGTGCCTCTGAAAAAGTCTTCAATTGATCTTAACAAACTAAAAAAAATTGAGTTCAAACGTAAAAACATTAAAGAGGCTCCTAATCGAGCCACAAGTCTTTAAAAAAAAATAATAAAACAACTATAAAAGCTCGATACATCAAATACCCTATAATTTCAATGCCTATCTTCAACTTTAAGGAGTGTGTGTTCAGTTTTTAATGTTGAACCTTCTGCGTTTAATTCTTTCTGGTTGGACATGATGACCGATTGTTCTTAAGAAACCTATTTACTTCTATAAAATCTAAAATATTAAGTCAACGCGGGTTAGTTAATTCCAAGAAATAATGTTTATACAATTTCCTAAAAAAGAAAGCACTTATTAATCCTAAAGATAACTAATTGGCAGAGTAAAGGGCTGGAAAAATATAGGGAAGGGGTATTTAATCACTTTCATTGATGAGTTTATTTTTACCTCATCATTTCCTCCCCTTCCTAAGCTTGAGCAAGTCCTTCAGCTCTTTGTTGTGGGCCTTTACCTACATTTCCTTTGTTCCCATTTTGTTCTTCACATTTGGCATTGAGATCATACACATTGTCTGCCTCTTTGTCAAAGTCCTCAGGTTCCCTTAGAAAACCCTGATGTAGAGTAACCCTGTCCTTCCATCTTTCAAAATTGTCATCACTTTGATCTGTGTTAACATATAAGGAAGGAGGTGGTGAAAGAAATAGAGGAGGTTTGTACGTCATACCAATCCACTTAGTCTTCAATTGTGAAAGTATATCAGCTAATGCCACAACTCTCCTACATGACCACTTGAT
Source organism: Sequoiadendron giganteum (assembly GCA_007115665.2). NCBI lineage: Eukaryota > Viridiplantae > Streptophyta > Pinopsida > Cupressales > Cupressaceae > Sequoiadendron > Sequoiadendron giganteum. The sequence continues at coordinate 136,437,360 of CM021102.1, read as the reverse complement.
GTTAAGGGGTGATATTATCTCTCTTCTTCTGAGATACATGAGAAGAGGGTTATATCTTTCCTCACACCCATGCTATGCTTTCCCTATAATCTTTGGCCGATGTTCTTGGAAATTATTATAGCACAGCCTTAGTTTATTGTTATACTTAGTTTTTATTTCCTCATGAATCTTAAAGCCCAGAAACTGTGCCTTAAAGGCAAAAGGTTTCTTGTGTGGATGTATCATCTGCAACCCAATGGTTCTCTCAGCTTGAAGATATTCTCTTGACCTTTCTTTCCACTAAACTTGATTTCACATGGTTAAGAGAAATGATCTCAATTGTACTTATCCAACAAAAATATTAACATAAAAATCTGTACAATCTTCTACAAGTAAATTATGAACAAAGAATTCACAAAACATATCTTGTTGTTCACGAGTTGATTCAACAAAGATTTTGATAAATTCTTTATCATCAGGGTTATATGGCTAATTATTGTAAATTTGGATCAGTTTCCATCTCATAATTTTTTCATTAACAAACATTGCATATAATCTAGATGGTCTTCTACAAATCAGCAATAACTCACCAATTTGGCAAGCATCTTGTTTAGCCCTGTAAACCCTAACAAAGGATTCTTTTAATAACACCAACTCCTTTTTCAACCGAGAGTTTTTAGCCATTTCTTTTAGAAAGTAACACCTTTCCATCCATTTCATGAGCAATGGAGGTATTTTCACCTGAAACCATTTTGTCACAACTGGCTCAGTCTATATTTCTTTGGACTCCATGATAGGTTTAGTGTTGCTTTCTTGAAGATCTTGCTAATCTAATTCCACAATTCTACTTGTCAAAGAATTTAATTCAATTTTGTGTTTGTTTCTCTCTTCTTCAAAAGCATAAAATAATTACATAAAATTATTTGTTAACTTCTTAATCTCTTCATCTCTTTCATAAATATTAGACACATAATTTTTATCTTTTTCATCTTGTTGCTAGATTTGAAATTGTAACTGTTCAATCATTCTATCTCTCTGTTTAATTTGCATTTTTAAATTCACAATTTCCTTATCCCTTTTCACTATGATTGTGCTATGTAACTCAAGTTGTTCCTGTTGTTGGTTTATTTTCTCCTTGTTTCCTTGCAATTGACTTTTTAACTCAACAATTTATGCATTCAATTTTTCTAATTCTACTTTTCCTTGTTCAAATTCTTCATTTACAGTGCTACTAGAAAAAGGAAAATTGGGGTTTTCTATATTTACATCATCTACAAAATATGGTACAATTTCTTCATCAAGCACATCAAATGAGCTGGACTCAACAAGTTTATCAACAAAGGAGGAAAATTGCCTTATAGTTTCATCGTCAATTTCTACATCATGGGGTGATTGTTCCCCTTCCTCTTCTTGCTTCTCTGAGGATTACAGAGTTTCCACTTCCACCCTAGGAGATTGATCAGGTTGTTGTTCACTTCCTCTTATTTCCTCACTACCAAGTGGGGTATCAATATCCACTGTCTAATATGCAATCCTTGATTTTCTCTTTTTAGGGGCATTTAATATATCAGGACGCATATTCTTGTTGAACTCAGCAGACAATCACTTGCTTCTTCGACGAAGAGGAGGGGTTGTCTGAGAGTTATTTTTAGTCTGCCTCTTCCTCTTGTGAGGAGGTTACTCTTCTTCATAATGTATAACCTCTACATTTGGTTGTTCTTGAATTTATGGGACATTAAGCAATGTTTTCGACACATTGTTACTGGGAGTAATTGAGACCTGACGAAGTTCAAGAGCATCGAGAGCTTCAGAGGAGGGTTCCCCTATAGAATGAACTATGTGTTTCGATGACTCTCCTTCTTCACAATGTTTATCAAACTCCTCATTCGCAAATTTTTGTAATTTTTTTTTCCATTTTTCCTTTGGCTTCTTGTGGAAATGATACTTGCAAATCAATTGAATTAGGCCATGATGCTTCAGTGGCCCATTAATAACCTTATACCTTTCTATCATACTAATAACTTAATCACACAAAAATGTAGGGACATTAATCCTGAGAGCAGGGTCTTTAGTGCCATGATGCAAATGGGTCAATAACCAAAAAGGAGGCCCTACTATAGTAGCTATTTTCCCTTCACAAGTGAATTACTTGATTATCCATGCTATGATAGTTCACCATGGTTCAGGAATTGACATTCTATGAAATCCCTTTTTTTATCCCTAGTGCTTATGGTTACTAGAGCTTGGGGCTCACCTTCCCTATCGAACAATTTTGCCATCTTTTGATATATAATGTGTGTAATTTAAGACAAATTAATACCCTTATTTTCTAAATATAGAGATGAGAGATGATCTTTGTAATCACCCAAAAATGCTTGCCTCATAGCATTGTTTTCCCATCTACAAAGTTCTCTACAAATTATTTCACCAACTGCTCTGAATATCCTTCAAAAATTTTGATGAATTTGAGCCATCCTACTTCCTGAAATAGGCTTGCAATATTTCCCAATGCAAGAAATTTTTCTACTGAAGTTGGCTCAGACTTTTTCTTGGCTCCCCCCATTTTTCTCTCCTTAATTTCGTTCCTCAAATTCTGCATAAATGCTTCAAAAATACTTAGTTTAAGCCTTTGAATTGTAGGAGAGAGAGAATATGAATTCAACACAACCGGTGAAAGGAAAATAATTAATTCATCTTGCTTTATTTTTGTTGTATAATTATGGAAATTATGCATGGGAAAATGAGCAAGTGTCACCATACTTCATGCGATCACTCAATGGCGCAATTTACAAAATTAGGGAAGGAAAGGGCTTCTGCCAATTAATTTACCTTTATTCAAAATAATTACTAACTTTAAGCAAAAATGTAATTACCTTACATCTTGTCATTAACTTGAACGTCACTCACCTTTGCTAATATAACAAATTAGTTGTACAATTGGTGAGGGTGGCAATGACCTTTATATGAGATGGAAAGGATGACTATTAATGAAAAATTCATTATGATGAAAATATTTTCATAATAGTTTTATTTATTGCGAGGGATTTGATATGATCGGGTGAAGTGGACAAAAAGTTAGGAAATGAGCATGTGAAAAATTCAGATAAATCAAAGGATTGGAAGAAGAAAATTATTTACAAATTTCTAGAGCATCGCAAGGGAATGTGGCCCGAAAGTGAAGTGGAAAAAGTTTCGATGCATCGGTGAAGGATGCCATTGGAACACAGCAACAAAATTTTTGGAGCATCATTGAGAGATGCAACCAGAGTAGGAACCAAAATTTCTAGAGCATTGTCAAAAGATGCAACCATATCAGCAACCAAAAGTTCTAGAGCATTGTCAAAAGATGCAGCCAAAGCAACAACAAAAATTTCTAGAGAATCATTGAAAGATGCAGTCAGAGCAACAACCAAAAGTTTTGGAGTGTCGTTGAAAGATGCAATTGAAAGAAAGAAGGGAAATGTACAACTTGGATCTTGAATTTTCAAAACATCAACGAAGGATGTCCCCAAAATATAGGAGAAAAATGTGAGATGTCACCATTGAGTCGTGCAAGTTTCAGAGCATAGCAGCAATAGAGCCAACAAGTTTTAGAGCACCGCAACAACCAACCAACAAGTTCTGGAGCATCTCAACAAGACACACTAGAATTTGTTTCAAAGGAAACATGAAGTACTACAAGAATAAAAACGATAATTAGCCAAGTCCAAAAGATGAAAAATTTTCAGATGAAATACTTTGAAAGAAAATTATACACATGCTTTGCTTTTTTTTGCATTTTTTTGTTTTTTTTTTGTTTTTGTTTTTGTTTTTTGTTTTGTTTTTTATTATTATTTTTTTTTAGGTATACGATTGAAAAAAAAAACTAAAACTATATTGACTCTGCAAGATCAGAGTCAATGTGTCAGATTTCTCCCTACATCACTACCATTTTTGTGAAATCTTCTTTGTTGAATGGTTTGTGGTAGATGCATAATCAATATCCATTGACCAGGAGGGTTTGATTATTTCCATCGATGGGTTTTAGTTGAACTGACCCATTTGAGAATACCTCGGAAATTTTGTATGGGTCGAGCCAATGGGTAATGAGTTTTCCTTGATGATCTTTGTATTTGGAGTCAAATAATAGGGAAGAATCACCATTATGGAACTCTCTCTCCTTGATATTCTTGTCATGCTAGAATTTACATTGTTGTTGCACCAGTTCAGTTTGATGGACAACATCCAAATGAAGCTCATCCAGTTCACTAAGCTACAAGACTCTCTCAACCTAGGCTCATTTAATATCTATTCCTAACTCCATGGTTGTTATCAAAATTTGGAGTTTGAATTCATTGGGTAAGAGAGGTTTATTTCTAAAGATCATCTTGTATAGACTAAAACTAGTGATTGACTTCCACGTTGTGTTATAAGCCTAGACGGATTCAAGTAGTTTCCAAGCCCAATCCTTTCTTCTTGATGACACTATTTTCATTAAGATGTTTTCGAGCTCCCTATTGGTAACTTCCACCTGAATGTTTTCCTGAGGATGATAGGGTGATAATTTCTTATGACTAACCTGAAAGTGATCGATGAAGGCTAATAAAACCTTGGACATGAACTGAGGGCCCTGGTCTGTAATAATTGTCCTAGGAGCACCAAACCTAGAGAAAATTTTATTGTAGAGGAAATCAGCCACCTGCTCCTCCCTAGCAACTTGTAGTGCTTGAAATTTTGTGCACTTAGTCAAATAATCGATGCAAACCAAAATGTACTCCTTCCCTTGTGGCGTTGGATCTATTGGACCGATAAAGTCTAATCCCCATTTTTCAAATGGTTCAAGAACTACCTAAGGCTGAAGGGGCATTTCATTGGATTTTGTTGGTCTTCCTACCCTTTGACATTCATCACAATGGTGGACATATTTCTTGACATCCTTATACATAGAGGGCCAGTAGTACCCCGCACCTAAGATCTTATGGGATGTTCTCTTTGTAGAATAATTTCCTCTGAAAGAATCATCATGGAAATCTCTTAGAATAATCAAGGTTTCATCTTCCCTAACACATCATCGTAGAACCATATCAAGCCTACATCTGAATAGGATCCCATTAATCCACTTGAAAACTGGGCACTTTCTCTTATAAGGTGTTTTTTCTGTTTAGATGTAAAAGCAGGTGGTACTTTTGAGGTTGCCAAGTAATTGGCAATACCCATAAACCAGGGAGTTTAGTAGAGATAGAAAATAGATTCTCATCTAGGAACTCATCTTGTACTGGAGCACATTCACCATCATCTTGTTTAATTCGGGATAAGAAATCTGTAACTACATTAAATTTCCATGGTTTGTCAATAATTGTCACATTGAATTTCTGAAGAAGCAACAACCATCTGATTATCCTCTCATTCACTACAAGTTTATTCATAAGGTTTTTTATGGTCGAGTGGTCGGTGTATACTGTGACTTTGTATCCTATAATGTAGTGTCAAAATTTATTAATTACATGGATTATAGCTAAGAATTCCTTCTCCATTGTGTAATTATTTTCCGTTGGATTTAGATTCTTACTAATGAAGTATATAACATACTTCCTGCCATTCTCATCTTCTTGTCCTAAGACTACTTCAATAGAATCATCAGATGCATCTGCATAAATATGGAATGGTAAGTTCCAATTAGGTCCACGAAGGATAGGAGTCAAGATAAGCTTTTCCTTGATGATTTCAAATGATGATTGACACTTAGGTCTCCAAATAAAATCCACATTCTTTTGGAGAAGATCAAACATAGGAGCTGCAATTTTGTTGAAGTTTTCTATAAATCTTCTATACTATCCAGCATGCCCTAGGAAACTTCTAACATCAGTTTGGGTTTTTGGGGTGACCAATTGTTGGATTACTTCAATTTTCTTTAGATCAAATTTTATTCCATCAACAAAAATGTGATGTCCTAACACAGTTCCTTGTTCTACCATTATCAAACATTTCTCATGGCTTAGGGACAAATGATGATCCTCACATCGCTTCACAACTTTTTCTAAACTTTGAAGAGCTTCATCAAAATTTGAATCATAGACAGTGAAGTCATCCATATAGACTTCTATGCACTCATTTACCAATTCAACAAATATAGCCAAGATGGCACTCTAGAACATTGCAGGAGCATTGCACAACCCAAAGCGAATGACTCTATATGTGAATGTACCCCATGGACATGTAAATTTTATTTTATCCTGGTCTTCTATTGCAACTTGTATCTAGTTGTACCCACTAAATCCATCTATAAACAAGAAATATTTTCTCGCAGCCAAGTTATCCAAAACCTTGACTACAAATGGTAGAGGAAAATAATATTTATGGGTTGCCTTGTTAAGTTCCCTATAATCTATGCATAGTATCCACTTTCCATTATTTTTTGGAACCACAACTAGTGGTGAAACCCATTTTCGATCAAAAATGGGATAAATAAACCCCACTTGTAGGAGCTTCTCAATCTCAGTTTTAGCAATATCTTTCAAGGTGGGATTGAGTCTTCTTTTTGGTTGGAAAATAGGTCAAACATTTTTCAGTGTAGATATGATGAGTGTAGACACTAGGGTGTATTCCCCTCATATCCATGTAGTCCCAAGAAAAGGCTTTAGATCTACTCACTAGGACATCAAAGATTTTATGTTCTTCTGGCTCGGTCAACCAACTATTAATGTTCAGAGTTTTTCCTGGTAGCAGCATAATGGATTTAACACCCAGATGATTGGATGTGATAGAATACATAGGTCTTCTCAAAGTGTTAAGGGGGAAACTATGAGCATTGGTATTATGAAGTCTGGTAATATCCTCAAAGAAATATTATGTTTTTGGAATGATATTCGCCAAAGGACAAGGTAGTCCCATGAAACTGGCACTATCGAATTCAAAGTCTCCTATGTTGATGGTTTGTCCTAAGATTTCTTCTATGTCCAAAATCTCCTCATCACTTGAATCCATGGTGAGATTTTTCAAATTGTTTTCTAATTCATCTTCCAGCTCTTCACCATGTTGTCTGATGACTACCATGGCCAATGAAGTTAGATTTTCATGTCCGTTGGGGCCTTCTAGTTCATCAACCCAAACTTTGTTACATTCAGCGGGCTTGGTGGGGGGATACAAGAATAAATTTTTATTGTTTGGACCATGTGATATAGTCATTCCTCTCTCCCTACAGTCAATTTTGGTTGCAACCGTTTCCAGCCATGGTCTCCCTAGGATTATAGGGTAACTCTCTTTTGGTGTAAGAGATTGAATTACTTGAAAGTCCATAGGATATTCCCATCCATTGAATTTGACAAGAAAATTCCCAAGGACGCCCTTGGGAATGGCTATAGCTTGATTTTCCATCTATAAGACTATGGTTGTGGGGCATAAGTCAGTTAGTTCTAATTCTTCCATTACATCAATAGTCATTGTGTTAATGGATTATCCCAAGTTGAATAATGCATTAGGTATCACCACTTCATTAATTATGATTGTTATCAGTGGACTACCTCGATCAATCATATTTCAGAGCAGTAGTGTTCCTAGCCAAGAAGTCAGCCAAATAACCATTTATGTGGACAATCTTTATTTTCTTTGGTTTCCTTCTTATGGTCTTGATACACAACTATTTGATCAGTTGGTTTAGCTCTAGAATCTCCTTGATGGATTGTAGTAAGGGAGCCTCAATTTGTAACTATTTGATTTCTTCAATCAACACAGTTTCAGTGGACGAGGACATTTCTGGAGCACCTCTCACAATAGCTGGTTTAAGATGCTCTGAAAAAGGCACTTGAGTTTTATTTTTGACAAGTGAATTGTTCATAGTTTCAGTTGGAGACTGACCCTCCCCTTCCTAAGGTAGGTTGGAAGCTCTAGTTGGAGCTGGGGGACGGTTTTGTCTTGAGTAATTTCTGGGGCTGGTTTGGTAGAAAAGAGAGTTGTTTTCATGGCCTCAATAGATTATTTAATAGGCTCGTCCAATATCTCAATAATAGTCGAGGGATGAAGTGTTTTTCGATATCTTAATTATGAATTTCCATAATGTATGGCATTAAGTCCATTAACATTATCCTGTTCAGTAGAATACACTAGAGCATTTCAGTTATTCTTTGGGTTTGGAACAGGTTGTGCTAGAAGTTGTGGTTGATTAACTTTCTTAGTTTGTTGAGTGTTTTGGGGGGTAAGAAATTTTTTTGTTGATTGGCCCCCCTCCTGGGACCAATTTAAAACTGATTCTATTGTTGACTCCATTGAGGGGAAGAATTCTAAGTATACCACTATTGTTGGTTCTGGTTGGGCCATTGAGGGTTTCCTCATGACTGATTTCCCCATTCAGGCGGTCCCCAAGGGTAAGTTCCCCAATTAGGTGGTACTTGAGGTGGAACCTGAGGCTAGGGTGTGGCCTAGTGATTATTATTCCAATTTTTTTGTGGTCTCTAGGTAGGATTCAAATTTTGGCCATAAGAAAAATTGCCTCTAGTTCTTTAATTTAAAAATTTGATTTCTTCCTCAATTGGGATTGCTCTTTTCTTAGAGTTCTTAATGAAATTCAAGAGTTCACATTCATTAGTGGAATGGTCCTTATCACAAACCTGGAAAACAATAATTTTATCAATTTTTTCCAAAGGGAATTCCCTTAACGAATTCTTATTCTGAAACCTAGGGCAGTAGATGGATAAGGTCTTTGGGTTTTTTGTTTTAGCTTGTATCCCATCTAACATGGTATTTAACTAAACCAGGATGTCAGTCTTAAGGTTGGCTATATCCTCTCGTAGTTTTCCTATCTCATTGGAATCTTTAAATAGGGTAGACTTTTGGATCCCTCCTCGAGTATGAGAGAAATTCTAACATAACTCAGTGATTTCATCAAGTCCCATTTGGGACACATCCCCTTTTCCCATAAAATCAAGGCTCCTTCGAGCATCATCATCAAAACATTTGAGAAATATGGTCTTTAAAATATCTGGACTTATGGCTTCTTTGCCACATCTTTTAGACAAGAAGATAAACCTATCTAGATAGTCTTCTAGGCACTCATCTCCATTCTACCTTAGTTTGATCAACTCTTCCTTCCTATCGATCACCCTACAGTAGTTTGATACTTATCCAAAAAAGAAGATTCCATGTCATCCCATGAGGTTATGGATCTGAGACTAGCCCCATGAACCATCGCATTGCTCAGTCCTTCAGAGTGGAAGGAAAAAGCTTAAGTTTTTTATTATTATTCTTGTAGTCATATGTTTGACATAGGACCTTAAACTCTAAGAGAAACTGGTCAGGGTTAGAAGACAACCCTTGAAAGGCTAAAAAGAAAGCAAGCGAAATATTTTTCATGGTCGTGTCATCATCTGCATCAATAGCAATAGGATAAGTGAATGTATGTGGTGGCGATGGAGGAGGGTTAGCATTAGCATTTCTATGGTCACGGTCAAGGTCACCCATGTTGTTGAAGGGAATTCATTCCTCTTCAATTTTTTGTTCAAATGGGCAAGGCTTAGGAGTTTGTAGAGTAATATGCTCCTCTACAAATATATGGTCTCTATCTAGGGTATGGGAAGGTCTTGGGTTGATCTTGGTCGATCAATTCTTCAGAGAGTTCTTGAGCTAAGATTTCTTCTTCCCTACTTGTGGTTGGTATGTCATTTGGGGGGGTTCTTAGTATGAATCTTTCATGGGGGGCTTGTTTCTTGACCATGCAAAAAAAGGAAGCCAAAGCACTATTCTTGTGCCCAAAAGAGGTACTCAAGGTATTTCCTACTAACACTTAGAAAAATAATAATCTTCGACAACTACGCCAAAAATTGATAGGTTGTTGTTAGGCCCTATCTCTTTAGTTTGAAAAGTGCATCAAAATATCAACTGGGCAGTGTTCAAGTCTATATGCAATAGGAAACCCCTTAACTAACTATCACAAATTTTCTAAGTAGATGGAAGAATTGAAATAAAACTTGAACTAAAGGCCATTAAAATAGAAAGCTTTGAAATAACTAAACTAGAAAGCAGGAAATTATCAGTCTAAAAAGAATCACAACTAAACTAGAAAGCATTGAAATGATTAAACTAATAAGCATATAAATTGTTGAAGAAGAAAAACATGTAAATAAACTATGAAACATTTAACTAGCTATGGATTAACAAACTTAACAACTAACAAAAAACAATCTATTAACTTAAAATTTAATGGTAAGGAAAGGTGCATCGAAACTTTAATTAACAGAACTGTAGAGAGACTCGACTTCACACTTTATCATTTACAAAGCATAAGTAACAAAATACTGAAAGTAAAAATACTTATCCATCTATTTCTATAATCTCTTGAGTGGCTAGCTCATGGGTTCTTCTATAATCTAACTCAGGTCACATGAATTGATAATTTCAGAATTACTCCATCTAGTACAATTCCATTCACAACACTTAGCAAGATAGAATAAGGTAAATTAGTTTTTCTTTATTGATATTAGGAGTGTAATACATAAACATAGCTCAGAGATTCATTACGATAGCATAATGATATTCTTCAATTATCTTTCATTTCTAAAATTACATATTTATAAAAACTCTTTACCAAAATCCTAAATTTTAGTTGGCAAGAAGTGCCTCTGAAAAAGTCTTCAACTGATCTTAACAAACTAACAAACTTCAAATTAGTTCAAACATAAAAAAATTAAAGAGGCTCATAATCAAGCCATAAGTCTTTAACATAAAATAATAAAACAACTATAAAATCTCAATACATAAAATTCCCTAGAATTTTGACACCTAAACTTTCGGTGCATGTCTTCAACTTTATGGGGTGTGCATTGAGTCTTTAATGTTGAACCTTCTACGTTGATTTTTTTCTAGCTGGACATGATGACCGATTATTCTTAAAAACCCTATTTACTTTTGAAAAATCTAAACTATTAAGGCAGCGCAGATTAGTTAATTCCAAGTAATTCTAAGAAATGAAGTTTATAAAATTTCCTCAAAAAGAAAGCACTTATTAATCCTAAAGATAACTAATTGGAAATTAAAGGGCTAGAAAAATATAAGGAAGGGGTATTTAATCACTTTTATCGATGAGGTTATTTTTACCTCATCAATTTATAATATTCTTTTGTGTTTACTTCCTTTGTATATGATTCATTTGGGTTTTTCCCTAGGGAAATGTGGACTATTTTGTTTCATCATCAAACAATATCTCTTCCTTCCTTGAGTCTACAATATCATTTACATTGACAAACCACCTTAGTCCTAGTAATACGTTGAATGAATAAAAGGTTTCTTTGATGGAAACTACCTCAAAGTCTATAATTTATTTTACTCCTCTAACACTGTACTTGTAAGTCCCTAAGGTTTTAATCTCGATACCATTTACTAGGCTAACGTTCCAGAGTATTTGTTCCAGGTTATGTTTCCCTATTTGTTCCATTACCCTTTTTCGGAGCATATTTATGTTAGCTCTAAAGTCTACCATTATATTGGTTATTTTCTTATGATTTCTATTAATAGTAATCATTGTGGGTCTAGTATTCCATTGTCTATCATTATTTCCTATTGTTTTTATTTACAGTGATTTGTATTGTTGTTTATTCTAGTATTTGCATAATTGCTTTAGTTTGTCCAATAGATTAGAGTGTTTAAATTTTATTATTATTTGTTTTGGTACTCCCACCTCAAGTTTGAAGAAGTAGTCATTATGTTATACTTATTGAAATTGTTCTTTGGTGATTTTTTTTGTTCTCTACTATTTAGTCATGGTGTTTCTTTGTTGGGTGAAATTCTTCTTCATCTATAGTATTTTCTTCCTCGGTGGTTATATCTCTTTCATTTGTTGTATTCATTCCCTATCTCATAATCACTTTTGCTTTATTTTTCTTTATTTTTCATGGTTTTTGATGCAGAGCATGGAAGGATATCACTAACAATCACAATTCAACAATTTCAAACAATCTTTCAATCCTCAAAACTCTAACTTGACCTTGTTTCACCAACTCTTCATATTCTCCTTGTAGCATATCAAACAGATAAATATGAGCATATCTTTTAAAATACTTTTCAAACCCATCAAAGAATCATAATTTTAGATACCCTTTATTTATTACCTCAATATATCTTAAAATATCATGGGGTCACTTTGGACCATCAACCTAAAATAACTATTGCTACGTTGTCCTAATGCTCAATTAGCCCTATTTTCCAAAGAAACTTTGTGAAAATCTTCTAAAAAATTACCAAACTAAACTCCAATGTTCTATGAAGGTCTCAAATATACTTAATCAACAACTTTTGTCAATGGAAACCCTTACAAATTCACCCAACACCAAAACCTCCTATTTAGGCCTTTTAGGCTTGCCACACAAGGGGGTTTATTGAAAATCTTTATTCCATACCTCAACCCACTTCAAAAAAACCTCAAAAACATCATATTAGGTCTGAAAATTCTTACTAAATCAACTCCCACACTCTATCCATGCCCTTTCATCAAACCCTAGCATCTACACCTCTCTTTTGCTTGAAAACAATGTAAAATTCACCTAAGGCATCACCATATCAGCCCCAAAAAATCTTCCCTGATCCTACCAACCTACCAGCATGAAAAATAACCTAAAATAACCCATTTCCACTAATTCATAGAGGTTTCCATTGGTGGAAAGGTCCATTACACCATTATTTTACTCTCAAACCCTTAAAAACAGGGTTTCTTGGCTACCTTCAATAAAATTGCAATAAAAACCTTAAAAATTAATGAAATATTATGAGACAAAAATAAAAGTGAATCTAGTTCAATACCCCATCAGTTCCAACCCATAAAATTGTGTGTTCTAACCGTACCATGCCGTACAAGATCATGTAGTAGCAAAATTAACTAAAAACACACCAAAAAAGAGAGGTTTATTATTGCTTTTTCAATGAAATCAACTCCAGCACCTTGTCTTCAATTTTAAAAGCCTTATTTATTACAATATTAATATATTTCAACTGTGTTCCATGTCTTTTCACTTGAGTGACTCTTCAACTTCCACAAAAGGCCAAAATTACAAAGTTGGATAGCAACTTTTTACAAGATTTGCAAAATTTTACTAAATGACAACAAAAAGATCCCATATGACATGAAAGACATCAAATGGTCTAAATCGACCTTATTAAACCTAAAAAATACTCAAAATTCCCAAAAATATAACATTTGACCATATTTACAAAAGTTGACTTGGTGCCCCTGCACCAATTTTACATAGGTTTGATATCCTTCATCGGAGCTACTAGTCTTAGCAATTTCAATGTAAATTTGATTTTCTTTTTGGCATCTCATATTTTTTTCATCTAATTCTTTTCGTATTTTTCTTAAGATTCTTGCTCCTCTAGGTGGATTTAAATTCTAGAGCTCATCAATTTTGGATTGTGGTGTCACATTATTATAATAAGTTTGGGCTTTGTCACAATTGAATATATCATGCTCAGTGCTTTTGGAAAATCCACATTGTTTTTCTTATCTCCCCAACATTTCATTGTGAAGTGATTCTTCTTATTGAAATTGAATAATATGGCATCTATTCACCTTCTTCTTCCTCTACCTTAACCTTTCTCTCCTCTGAATTGGCCTCTATCACTATATGGTCCCTAATTATGTTGGTTCTATAGGGCGTTTATGTTCCTCTGGTTTTTCTATTTTGGTACTATATACCCATGATCATGTAGGTAAGTGGTCTTTCCACCTAACCTTTTGCATATGCCAACCCTCTTTCTTCATTATGGTCTCCTAGGCTTGGATCCTCCCTTAATTGAAATAGTTTTCTTTTGTTGCATGATCATCCTATTCTTCGCAAACTCCATAGTAAACTAAGTTCATATTTATAATTAGTGTCGTTAGATCTACTATTAGTGCATTTGATTTATTCTCGCCTATTTCCTTGGGGCATTCATTTCACAAGTGACCTTCCCATCCGCAATAGATACACCAAATAGTAGGTCTCTTATTGAAGGTATCATATTTTGACATAATCTCCCATCAGAGTCTTAGTTGTTCAACTGAACGAATCTTAATTTTTATATTTCTTTATTTTCTTTTTCCTTCTCTAGTTTTTGCCAAGACTAGATTTCTATCTAGCAAGCCAAAGTTACTAGTTCTAGATATGTATTAAAACTTCTTCCATCTAGGGCCATTATGATTTTTGGTGTTACTTCGGATATGAACCATTCAATTTTTTTCTTTTCAGTCAGTGGTTCCTCCAATCTTCTAGTTATTTCTTTGAATCTCTTATTGAATTCAGTTATAGTTTTATCTTCATTTTGTGCGAGTTATTTGAGTTTTCTTACCCCTTCGATAGGTAGTTCTAAAGTGTCAAAATTTGCTAAAAATTATTGTTTTACTACATCCCATGAACCTTGTCATTTTTTGGATGTCTTGCAGTACCATTTGAGGGAATCACTTCATAATGAACCAATAAAATCAAATAATTTAGTGTTGTCCCTAGTTATATTTTATCTTTGTCGCATTGATTCTAGAATGAAGATATGTTCTACAACCTCATTGGTGTCCTTTCCAAAAATGGGTAGCTTCCTGGAGGTATTCATGTCTACTTCTTCACAATCATTGTTTGTATCTCCTACATTTATGTTGAACAACTGTGTTCCCAGGGTTACTATGTTATTTTCCTCACCTTCCTTTTCTCTTCTTTCTTGCTCACTTAGGATGTTTTCTATTGCTTCTATGGAAATTCTTTGTGACTTTAATTCCATTAAGGGTGACTCTTGGTCCAAGGCAAGTGTCTATTCAAAGTATCTTTTCATTCTCAAATATGTCCTTTTTTTAATAAACGACATTTGATTAGTTAATGGTTTCGCTTCATCATATGTTGTTAAATTCAACGAATCAAAATTATTTTCCACCCCATCTTCTCCTCGTATTTTTAGAAAACTTCTAGTTACCAAATCATCTAAGTATTTTACATTAACTGTTATGGTTCAGAGATTTCTTATAGGGGTAACAGCTGGTAACCAATCCTCATCTATCCTTAATTAAATATTTTTGCAATCCAGATGAGTAGTTAGTGTTCAAGTTATCCAGGTTGTGTCACAATTCTTGTAACTTCTTTCTCTAAATCCTTTCTATTTTTTCCATAATTGTTAATTTCTCCCTCGATCTTATGTATAACTTAACTTATTTTATCCATGCTAGAACTTATTTGCAGTATCTCCTTCCTTACTTACTCAGTTGCACCCACAATGACATGCTTAGCAATACCCTCGGTGGCATGTTCATCCTTTTCATTCATATTTTCTACCACTATCTCTTTGTCTTGTTCCCTTTCTATATTTTTTGCTTCTTCCATCCTTTTGCAGTATCAATCCTATTGATCTTGGGTTTGGTTCAACTTTCTTTATTTTGCATTAATTTTCATTTCCAAATTAATTCTTTCAATAAGCTCAAATTTCCTTTTGTTATCTCCCTTTTTCATGAGTTTTTTTTATCTGGATTTTGATTAACCCTTATATATCCCATTGTTAGTTTAACTTTTGAATAGTCACATCTTTTCAGGAATATTTTCAGATTCCTTCCCACTTTACATTTTTCATCCCTTAAGTGCCTAACCCCCTCTCACAAGGGTGGTACCTAAGAGTTGTGTTTACATAAAAAAAATCTTGTTGTCATTGTCCTCTCTTTTTTCTATCGCTACCACTTCTTTTCTCTACCTTGAATTTTCTTCACTACTTGCTCTAGGCTCCCAAAAATGAAACCAATGTTGGCAAGAGGAAATGGGGAATTACAATCCAAAAACTTGTAACCTAATATCTCTTATGTGGTCTATTTATACCCTAGGGGATACAGAGAGAAAATAGTATTTGTGGAAGGGAAACTACAACTAACTACATTCCATAGGTAGATTAAATAAGAACCACATTCATTCATAACACATATATTGATCAAATCCTTATCACTCCATATATATTCATAAGACATATACAATGGAAAGTCTTAGTCTCTGCTCTTCATTATCTTCTATCCTATCTTCATATTCTTATCCACTACTCTTCTACATCTATTGAATACATATATTTATACTTTGTCTCTTACAGAGACATGACCCTTATAGGGTACCTTTTCCTTATTATTCCTTGCCAACCTTAGGTTCCACAAGTCTTATGCAGTAGCTTTTGGTCTCTGCTCTATAATTTGCTAACACATTGATTTCCTCAGGCATCTAGAACTACTATGTTTTTTAATATTCTCACATACACACCATTTCTTTAATAATTTATGTGAATTATTCATGTGCTTTTGCACTTATCTATTAAACATGGTCCACATTATCACTTATCAAATTATTCTATTAGGATATTTAGAGATTTATTATTTGATTATTACACTTCAATTGTGAGCTGACATCGATACATCCTTCAAGTCATATTAGGAGGTATCATACATTCCCCTTTTATATTTGGGTTGTCATTTCTATATATATATACACATGGGGAGAATTGAGCCTTCCCTTTTACACATTTCCACAACTTATCATATTGTCTTTCCTATGAGGGGGCCTCTTATTCAATATGATCTTTAAGACTTACATCTTATGTTGTTTTTCTCACTTGAGTCATGTTATCATATTAGGAGGCATTAAGCCTTCCCATTGGGGGGCACTGGGCTTTCCCTCTTTATACCTTTTCATGGCTTATCATAACATCATTCCCATGAGATGCTTCTTATTTGATACAAGCTTTCATACTTACATCTTATATTTTTTGTGATTACTTAATCCATTTGATCACATCAGGAGTATTGAACTCCCCTTTTATCACATTAAGGGGCATTAAACCTTCTCTTTTTAAATCATTGTACTTCACTCTTTATTGCATTTTGGGGGAGGGGTATTTAAAGAATGAAGAAGAAGCCCCTTAATGTGTTTTCATTGATGTCAACATTGGTTGTTGATATCTACACTAATCCAGTGAACAAAATGGAGATATCTTAATCTATTATTTTGGTGCACATTTGCTCACATGATAAGATCTACTTATATGGTGATAATATGTTGTTTCTGACTATAATTCACATCTATGTTCAATATTTCAGTGGTTTTGGATGTATAGTTTGAAAGATACAAGTGACGATAGTTTGACATACAATTTTGGCTATGTATAGTGCAATTGGGTATGTGTAAACCGGTCCACATTTCTCTAGTGATAAGAATAAATTTTTTCAATTTTAGGAGATTTCTTACAAGTGTCAGTACATTGTATATTCTAGGTGGCACGTGTTTAGGTGGTCAGATTGGTCAATAGTGTTGATCAGTTAGCATATTTTGAGATTAGGTCTAATTCTTGGTTGACCTAATGCTTGGTGTGTGTTACAGTGATTAAATATGTAATGTGGATGTTAGTAAGATCTATTTTAGGTCCATGCTGACCTAAATCAAGTGTTGCACATTTAGTTTAATCTCGAAGATGTTTTTGATTCAAGTGTGGAGCCAACAAGGCAATTTTGGTTTAATATAGGACTACATCTAATTAGGCTGACCTAATTGATGTACGTGGATGAATTGGGTATATATGTAAGACATTTTTGAAGTTGTAAGAGATATGAGATGTGAGTATACAAATTTTGTATGTACTTGGAGATATTGTAAATATTGAGCGACTGTAAAGTAGAGCAGTGTTTTATATTTTGTATATGATATAGTTCATAGAGTTAGTATTCAAAGCTTCAAAGGAACCGAATTCAGCACGAGGAAGGTGCATTTTGTATTAGTTCACATCCTGGTCGTGCGGTCATTCTATCTTCTATCTATAATTCTTTTTGTGGTTGTGAGCCTTATTGGACAATGTGTCCTAGAAGTGAGCCTTTTTAATATCTTATAACTAATTATAAAATATTGTGAGTTAATCCTCACCATGGTTTTTTCCTTTTTGGGTTTTCCACATAAAATTATTGGTGTTTATGTGTTATGTGATCTTGTGATTATTTCATGGTTTCGTTCATTATTACTGTTGGATGTGTTTTGTTAATTGGATGGATTATGATCAAATGGTTTAATGGAATACTAATTCACCCCCCTCTCAGTATTTTGGGTGTTCAACAATCGGTATCATAGCAAGGTTCCTTCTAAAAATCCTAACAACTTGAGGAAAATCTTAGAGATTGAACACATGGCTGATAGAAAGTATCCTACTCCTCTGAAAGAAATTTCTGCAATTGAATACATAGAAGATGGTTGCATGATTGACAATGAATAATTTAAGAGAACTCTTGAAGATCTTGATAAGGTTGAAGGAAAAAACAAAGATCTGAAGGAAAATATCAAGGTGGAAAATGAATGCATCAAAAAACTGAGAGAACAAATTAAGAAATTCAAAGAAAGACATAGGGAATTCAATGAACAATTGAGGCAAGAAAATGAAGACATCATTGGACTAAAATTGCAAGTGGGAGAAAATAAAAGAATTGAGGAATGTATGAATGCAATGGTAAAATGCAATACTAATGAATGCACAAGACTTGAACAAGAAGTGGTAAATTTGAGATCAGATCTAGAAAAAGAAAGATTTCATGAGGACAAATTCAAAACAAGTTCTACAATACTTGATGAGTTAATTACAGGATAGAAACCATCTAACAATAAAGGAGGTTTGGGACTTGAAGAAGGAGAAAACTCAAAGGCTAACCACACCCCAAACAAGGTTGACAATCAAGAGAAGACTCAAGGAAATGATAAAAAAATTAGGAATCAAAGAAGCAATGTTGGAAGACCCCCTATTAGACAACCAAATTCTCAAAGGTACCCATATTTTAATGGAATTTTATTTTCTTGCAATAAATTTGGACATAAGGCAATAAAATGTAGAAGTAGAATGAATCGAAATGTTGGATCCTTCTCCAGATAATGTTTTGCATGCAAGAAATTTGGACATAGAGCTATTGAGTGCAGAAATCAGATGATGAATAGATATAATGTTGGTAGAATGGTTTAACCTTTCAATGGTTACTGTTATACATGCAATGTATTTGGACACAAAGCTAACTAGTGCAGATCCAGATTGAATAGAGGTAAATTTGGTCAAAAAAATAATGTATGCTATAGTTACAACAAACCTAGACACATTTCAAAATTTTGTAAAAGTAAGAATGGAAGACAGACTAATCAAACAAAGAGAAATGAACTTGTGAAGAAAATTGATCCTACTAAAGTCAAGAAGGAATGTAAAAGATTTGAAGAAATAAATAGGAACCTGAGAACAAAGAAGAATCATGAACTACAAATGAATTTGTACATCCCTTTGGTGTAGATAATTCTCTTGAAAATTAGACCTAGGCATGGGCTTAGGGGGAGCAATAATAGAAAAATCAAACAACACCCTAGAAATATGAGGTGTCAAGGAGTGACACAAATATATGTGGTGCAAACTAACATGCTTAATATTCTGGAGAAGAAATCGATAGAAAATATGCAAATCTGAAGAAATGTGGAGTGTTTTAGGGTTTATTGTTTATTAAGGAAGGGTTTTATTAGCTTTATGGAATTTGAAGCATTTAATGCAGAATTAGGGAAAATAAAAAAGATTTAAAGTGACTTTCTAATTTGATTTCAATCGCATTTGCACATTTGAAGAAAGCATAAAATGAAGAAGATTCTGAAGAAAGAAAGAATGAAGAAAAAACACAAAAGACCATGGACCTACCCAAGCCATCTGGAGAATCTTCCTCCAAGAATCCTCTTGAGGGTCTTTTGTCAAGACAGATAAGATTTCAACTTGCAATATCTCCTTAGTTATTACAGCTCCCCATGTATCAAGGAAGTGTGGATCTAGAGAAGATCTCACCAATTCAAAAGTTGGAGCTTGGAGATGTCTTTCATGCTTTTGAAAGAAAGGAAATAATTGAAACTCACCAGAAGGGAACATATATAATAAATGAAGAAATAAAGACCTTGCAGGATGCCACCCTCAGTTCTTCAATTGACAATTCTTTAACTTTTGTTGAAAATATTAAGTTGTTGGTAGATTCTCTTAAGGAGTACGCCTCCAGTATGAAAGAACAAGTTGTAAATAAAGTTGAAACAAGATTTGTAGACAAGAGGCTATTGGACCTACAAGAGAGATGTGCATCAATACATAATAAAGTGGAGAAATATCTGAAGGATGTCAAAGAATTTGAAGATGAAGCAAAGATGGTGTTTCTATATTGCATGAAGTGGTTGGATGCCACTCAGGGCATTAAGGACCTAATGAACTCGATTGAGTTTCAACTAACCAATGCCTCTAGTGCCTATGACCCGACATAGGATAGAGATCACACCACTTGGAAATCCATCAATGATATGCAAAATAAAATCTTTGCATTACAAAGGAAAAAAGAAGACATCATAAGGTGGTTTGGACAGCTTGGGGACTTGGTGAAAACCAAGAATATTATTGGGGATAAGGAGTTCACTTTGTCATCAAGATAGACATCTAAGACAACAATGCCTTAGTAATTTCAATTCAAAATCACATCAAATACATAAACAATTATACCATAAAGCAGAAACAGGCACATTGAATCCCCCATTGATCCTACTGAGGAAAGTAAATGCATACCTATCACAGATTCAACACAAATAGATAACCATGAAAGACAAATATGATGACCCACAGATATACATGGGGAAAACCCTTTTGGGTAAAAAACCCCACACTCCAAAATATTGAGCCATTGTATTATTCAGTGACAGAAAACAGTTACAATTAAATCGCAGGCTCATAGCCTATATAGGAGTCACATCTTGTTCATCTAGAGAATAGCAGGCAACAAAAAAATAGAACCTTCACATAGTTGCAATGTCATACATCTGACATACTATATAGATTCCCTTAATCTTCTCAAAAAAGACTGTCTCAGCCAGCCTTTCCCTTAGCCCAACCTCAAACCTCATAGGTTCACATCATTCAGATACAGGAGACAGAGTGTTCGTAGTTACAATGCCTTCGCATACTACTTGAACACACTTCACGCCTCTTTCTGTCGATAGATCTTCCGCTCCCTTATCACCTTTTGGTTTTTATCATAATGTATATCTCTGACCGAGCCATACATAACATTCAATGACCCAACTAATCGCTGACCCTCAGGTTCATGCATTGAATAGCCAAGCATGCATCCAATCTGCACAAATTGCATCGAGCCACCAAGGCAATAAATCCATCACCTTAATTGGGTTTTGTTTCCATGACCTGTAATAACTAGCATTACCTCTTTGGTCTTCAGTTAATCAGATGCTTCCAACCTGCCACATGTCACCTTCACATTCATTGATCGCTCTGACAGAATCGGTCCAGATCAGTCAAGCTCGGTCCAGCTTGGTCAACCGAGCTCTGAGCTCACCTGAGCACCTACTGCATCATCGACGAGTCCAAATCACCCAATCGTGGTATGGTGGTTGTTGTGAAATTTTTTGCACACATGCCCCACTTGATGTGGGGACCCTCTTTTTTCGCTTTTCTGGTGTTTTGGGGCTTCTTTCTGGGGGTTTTGTTTGCTTGGGTTTGAGCATTAATGTCCAATTTTTCCAATTGAAGTGGCATTCTTTTGAACCATGTTGAAAATCTAAAGTTTCAGCTTGATCTCGGCTTTTTTCATTGTTTTTGAGAAAATCCGCTTGGGCCGGATTCTCTCAGTTTCCCCTTAATGTCCAAAATTGCTACCTTTTTCACTGTTTTCGGGAAAATCCGCACATCCCGGATTTCCCCGAAATTCCTCCCCGGTGTCGAATCCCCGAAGGTCTTTTGTGACCGCGGTTGTCTTGTTGAGTGTATTAATCGCGCTTGTACGGAGGTCTTTGGGCTTTGATTTATTGATTGTTTGAGAGGGTATTGATCATTTGAGTTGGTGCATTTATTTTCATTTGTGCTTGTGCGTTGAAGTTCTTGGTGTTTTCTAGATCCTGGTTCTTGAGGCCATTCGAGTTGTGCGTTGGCATTTCTTGTGCGCAGGTTGTATTCGGTTTGCATTCAGCGGTTGTATCTCAACTTCACCAATTTCAACCTTTGCATTTCCATGGTATGTAGACGTGCCCCTTTTCTTTGTCGATTTCGATGGCTTTTCTTTGTTTGCTCGAGGGGTTCTTCGTGGTTTTTTTGGTTTTTCGATGCACGTCTTCATTGGGTGTTTTGGGGGTTGTGTTTGGCACACTAGTCTGCTTTTATTGATCAAGCGTCTGCATTCTAGTCTAGTATTGCTTCCTTTTGAGCATTGGTTTGTTGTGGTTTCATATTTTCCATTTTAGTATATGAGCAAGTCGTTTGTGCTTTCATGGCAGACATTTAGGGTTTTTGACCTAGGGCATGGCCAGTCCTCTTTAAAATTCTATGAGGAGTGTCTTTAGTTCACATTTTATCCATCAGGGTCTTAGGTTGAGTTGGCTTCGGAGTTCTGGCGTAGATCCGGAGTGATTTGAATTAGTTTGGTAAAAGTACCGAGGATGTTGACAGGTTCGGGTTTTTGAGGTCTTCGCGGAATTTCGCTTCTCCCGGATTTCCCCAAATTTTCCATCTCCTCTTCGTTTACCACTTTCTATCGGATTTCATTTGGTTCCGCCAAAATCCGTTCCATCCAGATTTTCTTGAAGTCTGCGATCAGGTCATTTTACCGATTTTGAGCTTTGATATTGTTATATATGAATTTCGCCAAAATCCGTTCCATCCGGATTTTCCTGATATTCTGAGCCCCTTCATTTTCCCTGAGTTTGTCGTAACTGTTGCTAATCTCGCCAGAATCCGTCTCTAGCGGATTCTCCCGGGTGTTTTAGGGAAGCGCTGAATTTGGTGGTTATAGATGGTGGGTTTTTTGGTAATACATTTGATTAATTTAAGGAACTTATGCTAAGTGTTCTCAATGCTTTTCTTGATTAAGTTGGTGATTTAAATAATGTTATGGGATTTTGGTATGTTTGGTTTGCTGGAATCCGCCTGGTCCGGATTTTCCCAAAAATCCTTCCTAGTGCAGAATCCGCGAGGGGAGCTAAATCCTGAATTTTGAAATAATGATCTTTTACACTTATTGCTTCTTGTGGATCTAATTATGATTGCTTTTATGTGTTTACAAGAAGGATCAGGACAAAATGTTGCTGGTAGAGGCAAAGGAAAGGCAACTGATCCTGGTGCAAAGGCTTCTGCTATTTTGGATGCAGAGAAGGTTAAGTTGGATATCAAGAGTAGGATTCCTGATAGCAAGTTGACCTCAATCTGGTCAAGGATCACGGATACAAACGTAGGCATGTGGGATTATGAAGAATTCAAGGCTGAGATGTCAGCACCGAATCCTCCTCTGTTGGCAGTGGGGATGGTACAATCTGCATTGGCTCATGTGGCAGGTTTCCCTCCTGCAGTACAGTGTTATGAGTTGGTGTTAGAGTGTGCAATGAATTATGATAGAGGAACACAGAGAATAGTGGGTCCCCAAGGAAGAATTCTTGTTGGTATCATTCCTGTGTCAATTGCTGCAACCTTTGACAAGCTTGACAAGTCCCATGTGGTAGGTTTTGACATAAACGATGCCAGAAAATACTATGAAGAGAACATAGTCAAGTCACAACTGGTGATCAACTCCTGGCTAGAGAAGCCTAAGTCTCATTTCTCTAAGTTGCCCAAGTAATTATCTAGGCTCAAGTTCAAAAAGGAGTACTATAATGCTATCACTTTTCTCAGCAGGTTGGTGGGATTGAAGAGTGTAGGTGTGTTTGAGACATGGATGTTTAGTGTGATTTCCAGGATGGGGCAGGGAACTGATTATCATTGGGCAGGTGTTATTAGTGCTGAAATCCATCATCAGTTATGTAATGTCTTGCAGACCAAGACCTTCACCATGACCTCTTACCTAGTGTATTCATTGGCTAGACTTTATCCATACAAGGGATTGAGCACTAGAAGGTGTCTTTGGGCAAGATGCTATTTATGAGGTGTATCCGCAATTGCACTTAACTGGTGGAAGCTATTGGAGGTCAAATGATGCCTTTACAATGTATATTACCAGACTGCTCGAGGGTGCAGAGGATGTGAGAATCTCGGATAAGGAAAAAGAATTAATAAGAAAGTATGGAGCATGGTTTATCCAGTTCCCAACCTTCTCATATATTAGAATTGATGGTTTTCAGAGGACTCCCTACAGACTCCCCAGGTATCCTACAGATCATCTTGTGTTGTTAGAGGTTGTTACACAAATATGTGATTTTGACAATGTTGTGAAAGGAGAAATGCACAAGACAGGGTTTGGGAATGATTTCCCTCTAAAGATTGGAATGGGTGAAGTTTGTGCCTCCATTCAATCTGCTCATGCTGCCGAGGAGGATATGGGTACTTTTGGACTTCCTTTCCACACTAAGAGAACAACGTTTGATATAATAGGTGAAGCACAGAAGAGGGCCAATAGAGATTATAGCCATAAGACTCACATTGAGGACTATTGGGCAAACCTTGCCGATGAGTTTGAGGTAAGAAAGAAGAGATTTTCCAGGTTACCAGTAGATTTGGTGAGATTGTATAATGTGAAATCCATCTCGGGCCAAGTGGAAGAAGATGGGAATGTGATCCAAGGTTATGTGTACGAGGAAGTAAAAGATAAACCAGTAGGAGAAGTTGACTGGTTAGAAGAGGAAAAAACTGACTTGGATCAAGTTATGGCCCCTATGATTAAATTTACCAAAATGTGGTTGAAGCACAAGATGCTGGAGCTGGAGAGCAAGGGTGTTCCATGCACCTATGACCTGATGGGAGACTTAGAGTCTCATTCTGCTTCTGAGGCTTCTCTTGAATCAGATCAAAAGGGCAAGGAGAAGGTGGCCTCTCCTTTTAGAATTTAGGTAAGAGATGTTCAAGCTGAGAAAGTTGTTGAGCTAGATAGGGTCCTGTTGGCCGTACATGGAGAGGAAGATAAAATATAGATAAGGATGGGGAATGATTATATAGAGCTACTTTGATATTTTTGCTTCCCATTAAGTGCATTGGGCCGACCTTTTGGTGTCATGGCGGTTTAGAATGAAATTGGTGCCAATGGCACATTTCATGTGTTCGAATTTAATCTTTGAGGCCGACCTCTTGTAGGTTATGTTTTATTGTAAATTATCATTTGGGCCGACCTATCTTGGGTATTCTTTATGAAAGCGGGCATGTTGCCTCATTTAGATAGATAGGAGATTGATAAATAGAGATATAAGGATAAGTAGATCAAGTGGTATTAGAGAAAGTTAGGGTTTATCTTCAAGCAAATGTTGTAACAGAGAACTGGAATTGCTGCTATTTTGGATGATTTAATATAAGGAGGATATTGTGTTTGGTATCAATCTTTTGGAATCTCATCTGGCACGGTTCTAGTTATTCTATCTTTCAAATTGCTTATTGTTTATGGTTAAACGATTTGATAATGCTTAAGGTTAAATATTTGGAATGTTTGCAGCGATCTCTAGTCCATACTTTTTGCAGTTAGCTGATAGTTAGCTGCTTTGCAAAGTTAGCCTGGACTTATATTTGTGCTTAGTTCAATTGTGAAGGTTTATTCATCTCAATTACTGTAGGATTGATTGAATGAATATTTATGATTTGAAAATATTTCAACACCTTAGAAGATTGCATTATTTCTGTAGAATTAAAGATTCATCTGGGTCAAGCAGGGAATAATTTATAAGAGATCGGTCCATTTTAAGCATTTTATCCTATTGCATTTCCAATCTTAGGGTTAGAAGTAGTTTTATGATTATCTCTAAAACCTTTATCTTTTGTTATTTCTTGATTATTTGGGTTCCAATCAAGTTTCAAAGTATCATTTTAGGGTCTATATTAGATAAGATTCGAAATCCAGTGTTGCTCGTAGTAAGGTCCCATTGTGATTATCAGCATTTTCACATTTGTCACTGAGTTGTTTGCTGCATTGTCAAGACCTGACATTAGAGACCTTGGGGTTATCTCTTTTCCATAGAGGTTTACCTTTCAAGAGAGCTAGGATATCATATTCTGTTTGAGTTGTTGCTGTGCAAAAAACACCATCAACAGTGGTGAGCTCATGCGAGCTCACCCCTCGACTTCACCGAGCTCCATCACACCTTCCTCATGCTACCGCTGCCTTGGCTGACACACCTCGCATTATGGCGGTAAACCTATTTGAGCTCGCCTTCTGACTCCACCACACTACCACTGGGCTTGGTTTTTCCCATCACGATATGGCGGTAACCGCCAACCAGATAGTCAGCGATCTCACCGCGCTACTGCAGAGACCACCAGGTCACCTCGTGGTAGAGCGGTGACCGCTCTGGTAGACCGCCAATCGTCTCACCACGACCACTGTGGTCACACCAAGCACAAATTGTAGTAGGGTAGTAACCATCGCTAGACCTCCACCCTCCAACTGCTAGCAGTTTACCATGCCCATCACGGCTTAGAAAATAAGCCTCACGGTAGGGCGGTAACCACATCCTCGAACCACCGTAGCCTCCGTCGTGCATAAAGAAAACCATCGCGGTAGAGCAGTAACACCGCCCAACTGTGAACCAAGCAACAGAGGCTCATGGTAAAGCGGTAAACTACACAACCGCACCTCTATGGAAAGCATGCAACGGTATGGTAGTAAATGCCATAATCATGGAGAAATCGGCCAAGTCTTCAAGGGAAACACGAATGTTGAGGCATAAATTTCCCAACAATCTCCCACTTGACGAATACATTCAAGCTTCCTCCAAACATGAACAAGGACCAACATAATTCCCCCACGCTCCAACCAAGACACCTGCAACGACATTTAAAAAAATTTCACCATCTCAAGCAACAGCTCCAAACAGAGGAACACGCCAAGGTGAAAAAGCACCAGTCTTAGGAACACAAACATCTGATCCTTAAGGAAAAAAAGGCACCACAATAGCAACAGAAAAGCACACAAAAGAGAACACAGAAAGAGAAACACTTCTCCAAAACAAGACAAACCATTAGCTTGAATTGCAACTAGAAAACTGACCACCCTTCATCCAGCTGATCAAAACCCACATGATTGAAAAATAGCACCCACAACAAGTGCTAACCATCCAATCATCCATACCTCTAAGGTATCCACCAATAGTAAACCCATTCCAATGACACAAACAACCCATCAATAGTAAAACACAAGCACCATGTGCCAACCAGTCAATAAAGACAAGGCACATCCAGGAACTCCCACTGCATGGGTAATGTCATATCTAAAAGATCAATGGCATTACCAGTCTACCAATAACAACATATATAAACAATGTGAACATGTAGTACCAAGGAATTATCCACGGTGATATGTACAACTTGCAACAAGCTATTACAGGAACCATCTCTCTTAGCAGTCTTCCAGAATTCTTCCAAGTTCTTCTCACCCAACATAGAGTGAAAAAAACACTTCGAGGAAGAAGTCCAAGACCAAAAAAAGATAACCGTTGCACAACATAAATTTGTAGAACATCCTCCTACATTACATCTTTAAAGCCAGCTATGACAAGTATGATCTTCTTCACATCCCAAGGGAAATTCCAAAACAACACCCAACAAATCCATGAATGTAAGCATCAGAAAGAAGATTAGACTAACCCATATTAACATCTCCTACCAGTCCTCAAAGAAAAACAAGGAGATAAACTATGTTGTCCATCTTTCATAATGAATCATCCAGAATCTCAAGACAACTCAAGATTCATATCTATGAAAAATAAAGCATAAAAAAGACATCTGAAAGATGTAATGGGTAAACACCTTTCAAATAAACACCATCGAGCAAATCAGAAGAAGAGAGAAAAAATGCTCCTCCAAGATTTACAAGTCACCGTGACTTACCCAAGAGAATTCTCCTTCATGGTCACTATTGAACTCACATTCAACCAAGGTGTAGGCTACTCAAACTTTCAGCTATAACAACACTATTCTCAAAGGAATTCCAGCATCACCTTATTCTCCATGCATCCATGAGCACCAGCAACCTGTCATTTCATGCTAACTCCAATTTGCAATACTGCACTTATATGAAGTCCTCTAGCATATGACCAATGTACTCAAAACATAGAGAAACCAAACCACTGTCAAAGCTCCAAAACTAGGAATAGGAACTTATCATGACACCATGATCTACACATCTCCATAGGATAAAACCATGCTTCAAGTGAACAAGACATGGTCTCAAGAGCAAAGCAACATGCCAAAACTCTAAGAAAGAGTAACCATGACATAAATCAAACAACTCTAAACCAAAACCAGCATCACCTATCAAGCACCACCAACAACTCAGCCAAAACTAACAATTTCTTCCATGGCACCAAGATGTTGCACACCTTCAAATAGTGAACATGCAGATGCAAAAGAACACAGCAACTGCAACACCAAAGAAGGACACCAATCATTGCTAAAGCTCCCACTGCAACGTGACAACAATCTTTCCAAGCACCATGACTGACCACACCATCACTGCCAAAAGCTTACACTAACCAGTGTAACAAGCTCTTCATGACAACATGACTAATCATGCTATAGCTCCCCATAACTGACTATTCAGGTACTCAGAATGCCATTCACCTTCTCATCTCAAAACAGCTACACCAATGCACAAGTGACCACAGACAAGGCCAACTAGCAGATCTGCAACAACACAGAAGCAATCTCGTGGATATTGACAACCCACTTCTGATTTGTCCCACTGCACCCAATGGGTAGCTAATCCATCATTCGCACAACTCAAA
Source organism: Sequoiadendron giganteum (assembly GCA_007115665.2). Classification (NCBI taxonomy): domain Eukaryota; kingdom Viridiplantae; phylum Streptophyta; class Pinopsida; order Cupressales; family Cupressaceae; genus Sequoiadendron; species Sequoiadendron giganteum. The sequence goes on along the minus strand of CM021102.1, from coordinate 136,408,705 downwards.
TATCCACTTCAAAACCTACAAATCTATCATCACACTGGAAACTACAAAATTGAGATCACCAAAGAGAACAACCCATGTAGATGAATATGACTCAAACACTAGATCAAACACCAGATCCGATTTTCCAATCACGTCCACAACTCAAGCACCATAGTCCAAGAAACCATTAAGCAAACACACCACAAGAATTTTGAATGGGTAAAACACATACCAACACTCCCATGTAGAGAAGACAACACACCTCCTCAAGATACATGTCGAACTACAGCTATCTCATCCAGTCACACCCTAGAAACCAAGGTCTAGAAAATAGTAGAACAACAACTCCACAAGTCATAATTTTTACTTGACCATGCAAAACCACAGTGTTTATAAAACACCCATGCATATCCATATTCACTGCTCATCTGGATGACTCAGGAGTCTGCACACAACCATCATGGTTAACCAGAACAATGAAACAACATGAAAATTCAATATAAAATTTTTAGGAAAGTCTACACAAAACCTCAAGAGCCAAAGACATGAATCTGAAACCATGCAAGTGCAAGTCACAAGCACACAGGAACAACAGGTCCATTTCAGACCAGTTCCAACACCACAGTCATGCATAAGCAAATGAGAGAGCCAGGCTATCTAGAAGTTGAAAACCACCAAGGTCACTTCATAGCCTCCATGCAATCAGAGCACCAGAGAAACTACCTTCAATGTTAAGTCAAAAAAAACCCAGCACAAGCACAACTCTCCATAGCTGATCAGCAACACAAGCAAGTCCATACCACCAAGGAGCCTCTCACACAGACACCTAGTATGAACACCACACTTTTCTACAACACAACCATGAACATACCTCATGCCCTTTGCATCAAGAACTTTTCCTGTGAGCCAAGAGCCTCAGACCATGTTGCCACAACATGACCAACTCCAGTCATCTCTAGCATTTTTCAAACTGTGTGTTGAATCAAAGAAACACACATGTCCACTCATTGAAGGATCAATCACCAACCGATTTCTCCAGACTTCTTCAAGCTTGCCAGGCTCATAAATTAGCACAGGAGAAAACCCAGAACTTTAGCAACGAGGAGAAGACTTTGATACCACTGGTTGGTATCATCAAGCCTTGACCTCCTTCAACCAGCTCTGATACCACTTGTTGGGGATAAGGAGTTTGTTCTATCATCAAGATAGACATCTAAGACAACAATGCCTTAGTGATTTCAATTCAAAATCACATCAAAGACATAAACAATTGTACCATAAAGTGGAAACAGGCACAGTGAATCCTCCATTGATCCTACTGAGGAAAGTAAATGCATACCTATCAAAGATTCAACACAAATAGATAACCATGAAAGACAAATATGATGACACACAAATATAAGTAGGGAAAACCCTTTTGAGTAAAAAACCCCACACTCCAAAAGATCAAGCCATTGTACTATTCAGCAACAGAAAACAGTTACAATAAAATCTCAAGCTCATAGCCTATACAGGAGTCACATCTTGTTCATCTGGAGAATAGCAGGAAACAAAAAACCAGAACCTTCACATAGTTGCAATGTCATACATCTGACATACTATATAGATTCCCTTCAACTTCTTAAAAAATATTATCTCAGCCATCCTTTCGGCCAGCCCAACCTCAAGCCTCACAGGTTCACATTGTTCAGATCCAAGAGACAGAGTGTTTGCAATTGCAATGCCTTCACATACTGCTCAAACACTCTTCACGCCTCTTTTTGTCAATGACTCTTCCTCTCCCTTATCACCTTTTGGTTTTTATCATAATGTATATCTTTGACCAAGCTATACATAGCATTCAATGACCAAACCAATCGTTGACCCTTAGGTTCATGCATCGAATAGCCAAGCATGCATCTAATTTGCACCGATTGCATCGAGCCACCCAGGCAATAAATCCATCACCTTAATCAGGTTTTATTTCCACGACCTGCAATAACTATCATTACCTCTTTGGTCTTTGGTCAATCAGATGTTGCCAACTTGCCATGTCTTCACATTCGTTGATTGCTTTGACAGAATTGGTCTAGCTCGGTCAACCAAGCTCTGAGCTCACCCGAGCACCTACCGCATCACCGCCGAGTCCAAATCACCTAGCCGCGGTATGGCGGTGAGCTCATTCGAGCTCACCCCTTGACTTCACCGAGCTCCGTCACACCTTCCCTGTGCTACCGCTGCCCTGGATAACATGCCTCATGGTATGGCAGTAAACCTGTTCAAGCTCGCCTTCTGACTCCACCATGCTACCACTGGGCTTGGCTTTGCCCATCATGGTATGGCAGTAACCACCAACCAGACCGTCAGCGGTCTCACCGCGCTACCGCGGAGACCGCCAGGTCACCCTGCGGTAGGGCGGTGACCACTCTGGTAGACCGCCAGCGATCTCACCACGCTACCGCGAAGACTGCTAGGTCACCCCATGGTAGGACAGTGACCACTCTGGTAGACCGCCAGCGGTCTCACCGCGACCACCGCGGTCACACCGAGCACAAACCGCGGTAGGGCGGTAACCATCACTAGACCATTGCCCTCCAACCGCTAGCAGTTTACCGCGCCCACCGCGGCTTAGAAAATAAGCCTCACGATAGGGCGGTAACCACATCCTCGAATAGCTGCAACCTCCGTCGCTCATAAAGAAGACCACCGCGGTAGAGCAGTAACACCGCCCAACCGCAGAGCGAGCAACAGAGGCTCGCGATAAAGCGGTAAATTGCACTGCACCTCTATGGAAAGAATGCAGCGGTATGGCGGTAAATGCCATAAACATGGAGAAATCGGCCAAGTCTTCAAAGGAAACATGAATGTTGAGGCATAAATTTTCCAACAAATATACTAGTATCAAGTGCCCTAGTTCATGCTGAGAAAATTGAAAGGATAAATCCAAATCCCAATACCTCAAAAGAGGGTGAGGAGAGTATAGTAGAGTTGGAATCACTATATAGAATGCTTGCAACAACCAAGAAAACTTGGAATGAAGGGAAGTTTTCTTGGCAAGCAATTCTCAAGGATCTTGAAGGTGCTAGTTAAACATTTTTCACTTGTATATTCTTTCATTGTTTTAGTTATTTTCCAGTATTTCCATTGTACATGTGGATGGTTCAAATTTTTGGGTTGTCTCTCTAAGGGGGAGATTATATATATGTTATTGACACACTCTTTGTCTTTGATGTCAAAGGGGGAGATGATTGGATATGTTTACAGTGGGTGATCCCATGATAGTGGTTTACAATTTTTGGCCAAACTAGACACTGCAATTATTATTTTTAACTAAATCTTCATATTTGGGAACCTATAGTGGCTAAACCGCGAGGAATTTGAAGATGATGCAAACTAGAGTCCCATCAAATTTTTTCTTTAGATTCTAAAAATATTTTTTTCAAAATTTTTGGAACCAGATTACACTTTTTTTTCCATCTCCCACGAAAACTGGTTTTTTTCATAAAACAACATTTTTAAAAAGTGACGCTCACCGTATACAACATAACTTTTTTTGTATGAAAGATAAAATTCTAATTTCTTTGAATTTAGATTTTTAACTACGATATCTAGCACTTTCATTTTGTCTCATAGCTTTTTATTGAATTTTTTTTCCTTAATCAAGTTTCAAAGTCAAACCAATTGCAATTCAGACATAGGTGGACTGTATACAACATAGCTTTTTTTTTATGAATCGAAATTCAATTTTTTTTTTTTAATGGATCAAGGACATCAATACCCAGCCTTAGTGTATTTAAAAAAAATTATTTTGATAATATGCTATTTTTCCACATGTGCAAAATAGAGAGCTTGATTTTCGATGAAAAACCTATGTTTAATAAAACTAAGAAAACACATACATAATAAAACCAAAAAATATTAAAATTATATTCGTTGGATAGCTCATTCTGAGGACTACCTGATTCTAGTTGGGTTTGTGAAGATTCCTCCATTTTCATCCTCAACCTGAGCTCCGAAGTGCCAAAATTTAGGGTTTTTTTCTGTCTCAGATGGGGGATTAGGGATAAGGGGGTTCGTTCGAACCCATAGGGGTTCGAGCGAACCTCTTTGAAGGGGTTCACTCGAACCAGGGTTTGGTCGAACCCCTTCAAAGAGGTTCCCTGGTTCGACCGAACCCCTTCAAAGAGGTTCGCTCGAACCCCTTTCCCATGCATTGTAATGTTTTTTTTGGCGGCTAAAATTCAAAGGGGTTTGGTCGAACCCTAGTTCGAGTGAACCCCTTTTTGGTTCGGTTGAACAAGAAGGTTCGTACGAACCCCTAAAATCACTTTTTTTGTCTTGGGATTGTTTTTTGTGAGTTTTCCTTCCTCATTTGAATTTTAAACCACTATTGTGGCTTCACCCTTGTAGATGTTTGAAGTTTGAAGTTTTTGGAGAGAATCTTTTTTGGCACATGTTTCTATCAATGACAAAGGGGGAGATTGTTGAAATAATGAAGAAGGATCCCCTTAATTTGTTGTCATTGATGTCAACATTGGTTGTTGATATTTATGCTAATCCGGTGAACAAAATGGAGATATCTTAATCCAATATTTTGGTCTGCATTTTCTCACATGATAAGATCTATTTATATGGTTATAATATGTTGTTTCTGACTATAATTTACATCTATGTTCAATATTTCAGTGGTTTTGGATGTATAGTTCGAAAGATACAAGTGATAGTAGTTCGACATACACTTTTGTCTATGTACAATGCAATTGGGTATGTGTAAACTGGTCCACATTTCTCCGATGATGAGAATCAATTTTTGTAATTTTGGGAGATTTCTTATAGGTGTCAGTACATTGTATATTCTATATGGTGCATGTTTATGTGGTCAGATTGGTTGCTAGTGTTGATAAGTTAGCATATTTTGAAATTAGGTATAATTTATGGCCAACCTAATGCTTGGTGTGTGTTGCAATGATTAAATATGTAATGCAAATGTTAGTGAGATCTATTTTAGGTCCATGACAACCTAAATCAATTGTTTCATGTCTAGTTTAAGCTTGAAGATTTTTTTTGAATCTTTGATTCAAGTGTGGAGCCGACAAGGAAATTTTGGTTTAATTTTGATTTAATATAGGGCTACATCTAATTAGGTTGACCTAATTGATGTATGTGGATGAATTGGGTAATATGTAAAACATTTTTTAAGTTGTAAGAGAGATGAGATGTGAGTATGCAAATTTGTACGTACTTGATCTGAACTATAGCAGAGATATTGTGAATATTGAGTGACTGTAAAGCAAAGCAGTGTTTTTTATTTTGTATTTCATATAGTGAATAGAGTCAGTATTCAGAGCTTCAAATGAACTAAATTCAGCACAAGGAAGGTACATTTTGTATCAGTTCACATCCTAGCTATGTGGCCATTATATCTTTTATCTATCTTTATTTTTGTGGTTGTGAGCCTTATTGGACAGTGTGTCCTAATAGTGAGCCTTTATAATATCTTATAACTAGTTATAATATATTGTGAGCTAATCCTCACCATGGTTTTTCCCTTTTTGGATTTTCCACGTAAAAATATTGGTGTTCATGTGTTATGTGATCTTGTGATTGTTTCATGCTTTCATTCATTATTATTGTTTCATGTGTTTTATTAATTGGATGGATTGTGATAAAATGGTTTAATGGAATACTGATTCACCCCCCCTCTCAATATTTCAGGTGTTCAACAAGGGGGGGTAATCAAGCATTCCCATTTGGAATTGAGCTTCCTTTTTATATATTGTGCCTTCATGATTATATATTTCCATTTGGAAGCATTGAGCTTCCCCTTTATCACAAATTCATGCCTTTCTCATGGCTTTGTTTCATTATACTTACATGGGTGTTTCTAGCCACTTAGGCCCACCCAACTATTTTTTTCCCATGTTTGGATCAATGTTATTATTCATTGATACTATCTCTGATGGATGTGCTTACATAATGAATTTTAGTCATTGTTATATGTGCTTAATTATGATTACAAAATTTTGTGCTTATATGCTTAGATTGCATTTCCTCTTCATGTGTTTTTTCCTCTTCTAATAATTCCTTATATCATAGAGCTACAACCAACTTCTATTACTTTATATGGACTATGTGGTAATATCTTGGAAGTGTCTAAGATATTTAGTCTACATATATGTTTGTAGGTGCTACATACTTTTTGATGCATGATTATTCTAGGATTCATATGCACCTCAAAGTAAAGGGAAAATGTAATGGTGAAATATGCATACTCATGTCATTTTTATTTAGTTTTATGCCTATTTTGAGGGGAATATTTTGACACATAGACATATTGACAAATGGCATAATTTTGAGAAAAGTCAGGTACCTTACCCTATGCATCCACCTACCCATTTAAACAAGCTCCTATACACCTACCACTCATCGCCATTCATAGGTTCACACTCTTTATGCATTCGCTCTATACAATTTTTTATCACGCATATGCTCACAACCACTTCAATACATATATTACCCATCAAAATGTATCCCCTTTTCTACTTCAGGACTAGTTCACGGTCACAAGGCCACACTCACAATTGTAGACTCATCCCATCCTAATTTTAAATTTTAAATCCTAAATTGATCAAATTCCCACCTTTACCCTTCCTAGCTAAGGACAACTAGTGTGTGATGTGTTGTTATTTCCTTGTATTTAAAGGTATTCAATGTATTCGATTTGATCATCCATGATTTAAGAATGATTTGATAATCATTCACCTTACACACTACAATTGGTGCTTTAAAAGGAATCTAGCTCTACACAAACATTTATAAGAGTGTATGCATAATTGAAGATTGTTGTTTTCAATTATTCATACACATTTTTTAGGGTTGATATCAGAAAACATGTCCACTTGTGACATGTAGCCTTGCAAAGGTATTTATAAATACCACTGATATAAAGATACATAAAGGAAATCAAGACACATGGGGTAAAGTACTCTACATATCACAAGACAAGTCTGCGGTCTCATATTCAACCTTGCAATATGGAAACATATTATTTTTACTTTGAGGAAATCGCCAATCTATAATGTACTATTCCTAATCCCAAGATATTGGATTCAGGATATTCATCATACTATGTGCATTCATCAACTATTGAGCTAAGTACCTAATTATTTCCATTTATATTTCATGTTTCAATTGTTATCACATATTTAAAATATCTCTACACATTCAAAATATCTTACATAACTTTACAAAATAATAAATAATAATTACATTGACATTTTTCTTCAATATGTTGGTATTGGGAGCATAAATCAAATTCAATATCTATTTCAATTAAGAGTTAAGGGTTGAAGAGTATCCATTATGCCCATCTCTTGGGGTGTTATCCCAACTAATAGTTTTTTTTAACCTTAGTGAATGTCAAAATCAAAGAACATACCATCATCCTCAACCAATTGAACTACAACCTTTTTTTGTAATATATTTTATTTTCTAATTTTTACGGAGGCTTAAATAAAGGTGATCAAGTTGATACCATATCTTACAAATTTATATATTTCATCTAATTTTATTTCATTCATGTGAAACATAAAATCATCTCATTTACAAACCAGCTAAGATGCTTTTAACTTTTTTAACTAAACGACTACTATGGAAAACCAAGAAGTAAATTTTAAAAAATAGATCTCTTAGACATTATTCATTTGATTTTAAATGTACCTATGTTTCTTCTAGTTTTTCTATAATTAGTAGATTCCTTGTGTTTTGTTTTCTACAACATTTAGATTTGGTGAAATCTTATTGTAATTTTCAATGTTTTATGTATATCTCCAAATCTCATACTATTAAGCATATTGGCTTCATTTAGATAAGAATGTATTAATTTATGTAAATGAAAATGGCATTCATTAAAGTGGAACTAATTTCCAAACATGTGAGTATAAAATTCATTGCAAAGAGCTTGGAGTACATGTACACCATCTTGTACAATATTTTTGATATGAAATTTATGCCACTTGAGGCAATTCTAATTTGTGGATTTTTTGTGATAGATTTATGAGTGACAATGAAGAGAATCCAATTTCACTAACTATTTAATGACTTGTACTAACGTAGACATCTATGAGAACAAAAAAATTGCCATTCAAAGGTTGTCAAGGTGTAAAACTTAATGCACCAAATTGTCATTTAAAGGTTGTCAAGGTGTAAAATTTAATGCACCAAACTGTTTCAAAGGTTGTCAAGGTGTAAAATTTAATGCGCCAATCTACAAAACCTTTTGTTAGATAAGAAAAATGTTTATAAAAAAATCGCATAATCAAATATTTTTCATTGCAATGACACCATCTAAGTAAAAAGGATTAATGGATGGGATGATAAGTTATAAAATATTTCAACGTGGCATTATAATGTTTGTTAGAGTATAAATGAACAAAATCCATTCACACCATAATAAAGAGCTTTGTGGTGTCACAACCACATTGAAAAACCTGCACGAAGCATTGATCATAACTACCATAAACAAGTAGAGGAAGAGTAAAGGAGATATTAAAAAATTCCAAATAATTTCAACAAGAATGATGAATGGAACTAAATTACATTTGAAAAACTATAAGTGATCAATCATCTAATACCTTAAGAATCTAGAAATGTAATTGATTTTAATTAAACTAGAGAAAAGATAAAAAAGCTTATGTATTGAATTTGAATACTTATGGGTCTCTAGGTCTCACAAGTCACATAAGTTATAGGATAATCAAGATATCTATCAAATCACAATAAACAAGACCATCGAAGAAAAAGTTGGGAAAAAAATCACAATTAATTGTGAAATATTTAAATCTTAATTTTTCCCCAAAAACCATTTGCATAAAAATCATTGACTTCCAATTTTGACCATTTATTTTGGATTTTGGTCATTTTTTAAAGTTTGACTATGACTAAATCATGGAAAGGAACATGGGTTTACTTTCCCAATTGCCGAGCTACGGGGCTTAGCTCGATTGGCTAAAGCATCCTGTTGCAAGCAAGAGGTCACAAGGTCTAGACTCCCCCCTGTCCCCGTGGTACTTGAGGGCATGTTCCGGTAGCGTCACCGGTCATGTGAAACAGGTTTACCAGGTGCACTGTAGTTTATAGGGGGGCTACTTGATTCCTATAGTCTAAAAGAAAAATCTCAATTGTCAGTAGATGGAACGAAGCGAGAAAGGGAGCGAAGGTGTAAGATTTGAAACAAACAAGGATGAGGGTGATGGAGAAGAGGATGCAAAAGATGAAGATATGAACTTCCCCTAGGATAGTGTTGACAATGATGAGTTGTTGGATATTCTTCTTGAGGCACGATTGTTGGGTTTTTACCTTGACTCCCCTGGGGCTGTTTGAAGTGTGTTGGTTATAGAAGAGCCTCCATTCTCTTCTAACTTTGAACTACGTAAGGGGTTTCTTCTCCAAGCAGTGGTTGTTTCATCTCCTCCTATGTTTCTTGCTCTGTCTAATGTTTAGGTTGGATCCATCTTTGCTAGGGTTAATTCGATTCTTCTCCTCAACAGGGTGTGTGTTTGTTGGAATGTGGTGATGGGGCTATTGTTGATCCCTGGGTCCAAATCTTGAATGTTTTACATCATGTTTTTCTTCCCTTGTGCTACTCTTGGATCATTTGCTCTCTTGTTCTACGACTAGGGTTGATTCCATTATTTTAGGCATTGGCTTGAGTAAGGGGTCCCTACCCTAGGTTGTTGATAAGGTTGGCTGTGTGGATGTCCTCGCTAGTATTTGGCCTGATGGAGATGTATTATAGGTACCCTCTCCTCCTTGTGCTTAGCAAGGTTGTGGTATCGTGGTTATCTCCTATGTTGGTGCACCCCATGCTTCTATTTCCCTAAGTGTTTCTCATGCATGGGTGGATAGAGCTTCAATCAGTTTGATGTCTACCCTTACTGGGAGATTCTTTGGTTATAGACCAAACATCGATTTTATTCGTAGTAGGGCATCCAATTGCTTTCATGGTCTACTATGTGTGACAACCCTAATGAATGGTTTCCTCTTGTTCTCCTTTCAATCCTTTGAGGAATGCAATAGTATTCTTTAGGGAGGTCCTTGGCTTCTTGGTAAGGCCTTTCTTCTTTTAGTAAGATGGATTGTTGGTTTTGATGCTACCAAGGTGAACATGGTTCCTATTTGGGTTCATCTCCGAAAGGTCCCTTTGGAGTTTTGGGATGAAAGTATCATTCACGATATTGTTGATGTGATTAGGTAATTTGTCGCCATTGACGGTGTCACAAAATCTAGAAAAGGGTTCCTTTTTACGATATTTTGTGCCTGTGTTGATATTGTTTTGGAGTTGCCTAACATTATTAAACTTTGCCCCAAGCTTGGTGTTTGGGATTAAGAACTTCATTATGAGACCTCTTTGTTGTACCATTTCCACAAAGTTGGGCACTTCTCCTTGATGTGCCAAGATCTTCATAAAAATGTGCACTCCAATGAGATGTGTGTTGTGGAGTGTCCTCGGTCTCACTCAAAGGGATGGTGTTGGAAACTATTGTGGGATACCACATTGCCCTTAGTTGTCATCTTCAAAGCCCTCTAGCGAGTGGGAAGGTGTTGGTTTCTCTCGTAAAGGATCACACTGATGTGGGTAGAGGTTTTGCATGCAAGGTTGAAAGAAAAATTGATGTTGCGCTTGTGAATTCTTCGATCGCTTTCTTCTTTGAAAACAACAGGACATTCTTTTTTGGTTCTACTCCTATTTTGAGCCCTTTGGTGAGGTTTGGATTCAAACTACCTTGAGTGTCTATTGAGCTTTTTTTTGTAGGTGTCAGGTTCCTTTCTTTACCCATATCTAGTTCATTGCTTTGGTCAAAAGCATATGTTGGTCCTTGTTGCTCCTTTAATTTTGTTTTGCTGGTTTTCGTCTCTCTTCTTGTGAGACTTGTTTTATTCGCCTTCTTGGTTGCTTTGTAAATGGGTCCTGGCCCTTACAGTTATTTTAACTTAATCAAAACAAATTTCGTTCTTGGTAGAATTTATTCCCGCATTTTGCAATGTTTGTCATTTTTCTTCCTTCTTATAGCTTTGTGACGACTTTGCATGTCAACATTGAAGAGCTTTTTTCCTATGCATCCCCTATTGATGTTTTTTTCCCTGTGCATCTCCGATTGTTGACAAAAGATTCAAGTCACATTTTGTGATTGTTGATGTTTTTGCAAAACATTTTGAAACTGATATGTTCAACAATATTTGATGTGAAATCATTATGGTACTTGAATATTCTCACTATTATATTCATTATGGCTAGTAAGATCTGTTGCAAAAATCATTGTTAAATTAGAAGTTTATGTAATTTCTAAGAATTGTATATTTTTATTTCTATTAGTTATTAATTAATGGAGGAAACTGATTTTTACTTTTAAAAAGCAAGTCACAGATTTAGAGATAACCGTGCTAATAATCTACGTTCTTGTGATGAATGCAGTTTTCACTGTGGCAATGGTTTGAATCTTGATGTAGTAATGAGTTGGAATCAAGGATTCTTAGAACCCAAATCTATGTTAGAGAGAACAAAATGTCACAGCACTACTACAAGGCTATAGAAAAGGAATAGCAGAATCAAACTTTGGGGAAGAACTCCAAATTACTATTGTAGTTATCATTCTGGAAACTGATTTTTACTAGGAAATTGATGTTGTTTGCTAACAGGTCTTAGTTCAAAGATCTAGTAGTTGTATCTAGCAACAAATAACCACTGACCAAATCAACTTCTGCTATTCACCTGCAAACTATAACATGACTCGGGGATTTAGCGGTGGCTTAGCTCTTAGTGCAAACACCTGGTTCTTATGGTTTTGGAAGCTTGTAAGGATCTGCCTGCACTTTCAGCTTAGATATTATACAAGTATGTTGTTAAGTGATCTCCTTCCTTTAATCCTTCAGATGAATGAATTGGGGATATTGGAGATTAGACAACTAATACTGGAGACATGGTTGTAAAAATGCAATTTTGTAGCCTCCAAATCTGTTGTGAATCAGATCCAAACTACTGTAAAGTAACTAAAGTTTCAAGTATGAATGTCTAGTTTCTGCAATCAAATAGCCTTGGACGTATGCAACTTAGCAAAATTTAATAGCTATGATAAGCAGGATGTAATAAGTAAACTAAACTCTTAAGTCTTGACTGTTGTCTTTTTCAGGATTGTTCTCATTTCTCAGTCAATGAAGTCCTCATGTCTCATGATTATCACCGATGAAAAAGTCTGGTGGTCTAATAGTATCATCATCTGAAGCTCTGGACTTTTTCTTGGAATCTTCAATGACATGATACTTTAATGCTGCTTACTTGTGTAAGTTGAAATGCTTGTTCATCTTCACAGGTCACGATTGAGGATTGAAGAGCAAAAATAGAATAAATCAGAGTTAAGAAAAATATTAAATTGTTGCATACTTAGTTTGATATTCCATGACTGATGGCTAAATTCTCAATTTTATTTTCTCTTTATATCTTTATGCTACTGAATTGCCTTTAAATTTCACCTTTTTCTGCATTTTTTTTAATCCATTTTTTTCCCCAAAAGATTTTGGTTGATATGGACAAGACAATTCATTTTGAGGCTCTTCAACTCCCATAAGAAAGAGTGAGCATTCCACAGAATTGGGAATCTGGGTGAAGATGAAAAAGGAAAATCTATCTGAGTATCGAAATGTTTTTGAATGATGATCTGGTTTTCTCTAAAGCTTATAATTTTTATCCTGATTCAACCAGTGTGGTCTAATATGTTTATTTATGGAAGCAATAAAAGCAAAAGTTCATAATTTTTAAACAAAAAAAATCAAGACGTTTCAAAATTTGGAATCCAAAACCCAAAGAGCATATTGCCTTGCCTCAATTCAATTAATAAAAGAAAGAGCAGTGAGCTCTGTCTCTCCTTGATCTCTGCTCGCAATCCTGTACAACATTTGGTCTGCATGTATGTATCACTTGGAGAGGATAGAACACCGGTTTGCAAAATGGATCTTTGTGACTGCATTAATAGTGTTGGGCTGCTTCAGATTTTCCACAATATTATCCGCTTGTCCTTCTGCCTGTACATTGCAAATTGTTTGCTTGGTTTCCAGTCTTTTCTCTTATGTAAGGTTTCTCAACCCCATTGAATGGAGAAGCTGAAATTTGGCCATATTTGGACATTTTCATCACTTGGGCAGAATCAGCAACCAAATTCAACACAATGCAAGCAATGTAGCAAAAATAAGGCCAAACTTAGATGGACGTAATGCATAAAATGGATTCCAATAGCCCAAAGAAGGGTTTGAACTTTGATCCATGATGCCTCTAAGCTGCCATCATAAGACTTGAAAATTGCCTCTATATCTTTTGCAATATCTCTTGTTATCTCTGTAGGACAAGCCTTTTCCATATAGAGACAATATCCTCATCTTGATCATCAGTTATTAGCTTTTCTGCATTGACAGTGAACAATGGGAAGGGAAAAAGGGTTAAGACCAGAACCGGTTGAGTGCCATGACAGTAGTCTATGCAACAGTCAATTCTCCAAGCCTGGGTCTTCTATTTGGAGGTTGTTCTGGAATATTCTCAAGGTTTTCAGTTATAGCTTTTCTTTTTGATGATGAAGTGGACAGTTGCTGTTGCTGCTGTTGTTGCTGCTGCTGAAGTTGTTCCTTTGTCAGACCCTTAACAATGTGATCTTTCAACCTTTTCACATCGGATAGCTTTACAGGCTTCAATATGAACTCTTCTGCTCCTTCCTCCAAACATCTGTCCAAGGATTACAATTTGGCAAGATCAGAATCCAATCCAATCCAAAACTAACCCATATGAGATCGGGACCAAAATTTTCAACATCTGAATTTTTTCTTTGTCACAATTTCAAAGTGAATAGAGACAAAAGGTTTCTGTAGAAAGTGCACAAAGCAATAGATCCATCAAAACTTCTAAATATTTAGAGTAAATTGTAGTGCATAGTCAATTGTAAAAATTCTTTTAAATAAACTGCATATGTGTTTTATTTAAAGGTCAGACTCGTTGAACCGCTTTCAAGGTAAATATCCCTGAAGATGGCTAAACAAATGAGAAATTTCTCTTGAATGAAGGTCAAGAAGCATCACCAGAAATGTTGAGAAATAAAAATTCTCTATCCAGAAGAATTATTTTGTCTCTATTTTTCTCAATGCAATTTCTTTTGTGGCTCTTACCTATCTATCCGAGCCAGAACATTTTCAGAAGACATGATCACAACAGGAATCTCCTTTAGTGTCGAGGATTCCTGAAAATTAGAAAATAGTATTAATTTTATTCGAATCCCAAACATAGAACAGAATTCCTTTATTTCCTTTAGAGAGACAACAAAATAATACCTTGATTTTCTTGAGTAAATCATAGCCTGTCATACCAGGCATACAGTAATCTGTGATAATCATATTTACTTTAACCTTAAGGCTCTGCATCAGAAAGAGACGAATAGAAATTCCCATCAGATCACGTATCGTAGTATCGAAATTTTTAATATTCTACGATTTGTAATTAAATTCCAAATGACAGTGAAATACAAAAACAAATTGTGGTATGGTAAAAACTGCATACATCAATTTTTACAGATGAGTCCTGTTCTTCATCCAGGCCGAGGAACTCCAGAGCTCTTCTTCCACTTTCGACGGTGGTTACTGAAATAAATAAATTTCACAACAAATAATCAGACGCTAAAATCATCATCAACATTCAGTCCTAATTTTAAAAAAACCCCAAAATTAATAATGTAGAAATAAAAAAGGACTTGGGTAGGGTACCATGAAAGGGGCTACAGCTACAAATTTTATTAACCGACAATCCTACGAAAACAAGCAATGGATCTTTACCAGGCAATTGAGAAATGCATTTTTTCTAAAGAAATTTTTAAGCTGCTGCTGGAGGAGGGGCCTGGATGTTTCAGAGCACCAGCTTAAATTTTTTTTTAGGATTTTCGTCTTCCAAAAACCTCATCAGCCATGAGAACGTTACTCTGTAAATCGTTCCGAATTTTCATCTGTAAAGCCCCCGTCGGGCATTGTTGTATAATTTATTCATTGCCAATTGTTGTATAAACTTAATTCAGACCGAGCTTGTAGATGGATTGACAAGGTCCCCCATTTACTCTAAAGAATATAAAAAATTTAACAGTATTAACTTAAAAAAAAAACCCAAAAAATCTTCTCCCGTTCGCCCGCCGTAAAAGGGTTTCATACTCAATCTGACTTATGCCTTAGCTGTGAGTCTGCAACCTTTAAAAAATCTCTGGCAGTAAATGGACGGGATTTCATAACAAACACTTAGGCTCAAATGGGATCATATTGAATAACATAGAAAAATAAAGCAGTCCAGATGCACTCCAATACTGATAGAAATTTATATTGAAAAAATACACAGCATTCTGGCACTACTGTTTCCAGGGAAACTAAAATTCTGGATTGACAGCTTCCATCCAATCCCCAGTACAGCCCACTTCAACATACACGGCGAGGCACGAGAATCGCGATATTTTAGCTTTCATCTTGACGATGAGTGTGATCGGCAAAGTTGATGCAAATAAATTACAGAGACTTTAAGGAAAGCTTTTAATGTCAATCTGACAGACTCTGAAAATCTCATGTAAATTAGAATAAATATCATCAAGATTTCGAGATTATTTCCATGGGTACACCAATTTTGATCATACATTTCAAAGAATAAATAGCACTAAATTGCAAATAAATATAAACGCCCCAATTTGTCAATAAAATCAATTTAGACAATGAAAAGCTCAGCCCATTGATGTGCAGAATCAAAATTACCTTTGTAGGCAGAGATCTTGAGGAGCCTCTCAATGACTTTCCTGTCCACAATGCTATCATCCACAGCAAGCACATGGAATTGAGATGTACTGGGCTGTTCTTCGTCATTAGCTGTTTGCTTCTGAGAGTTTAAATCCAAGCCATCGTCTGTCCTTCCCATAGAAGCTGATGATGAGAAAACCTACCCTGCTCTCACTACTTAATCTAAATACTCGTCTACCGATCAACACACACCGATGCTGCAAACATGTCCTCTATATTCTAGAGAATTGGTATTGTTCATCAGGAAAAAGCTTGTGACACTGACCTGTCCCCTCTACTGGACACCATTCCCAAAAAGAAAACTGTAGATGAAAACATGTATCTGATACTGTGTAAACTGCTAATGTGATGTAGAGACCCAAAACACCCTTTTTATAACACCTGGTGTTTCTTCTTTGTGGGCGAAGAAATCAAGACGCAGAGAAACGCCCGAAGATCTTGTCTGGGAAATGTTGCAGACAGTGGGCGAGTAGCGCAACTACACAATCTCCCAATAATAATAAGATTGCACAGGCGTTTCGAATCTCCCAAAAGAAGTTGGCCAAAATCAGGAAGTGATTTGGAGGAGCGTGGAAACGAAGAAAATGTGAATGCAAAGTGTGAGTTGGGCAGGCTGATATTTCGGTTATGAATATGGTGGAAAATCTGTCAGAAAATCCTTCTTTTTCCCACTCCACACGCTCGGGCTACTCACCAAGCTTTCACTTCAACCAGACGCTCTAGTTATTAGAATAATGTTATTGGACTGCCTGCCATTGTTTTTTATGTTTTTACACAACCAGATGGGCAGCAACGTGCAGTGCATGGTAAACAAATAAGAGAGTTAAAACTTTTTTTGCTTCCAACGCCCAAGAATGAGGGGGATTTGGATTTGGATTTGCAAAGATTCTGCCATTGCTTGTCCACGCATGTGAGCATCACAAGATACGCAAAATCACACCACATGACTTCACATCTGTTTTTATTTTTGTTTTTATGACCCCGAACAGCCTTTCTGAAACTGCCACTTTTTCCTTGTCTACTCCAATCGGCTATGCCCAATCACACTTCTTTTCATATTTTCAATAAATCTTTGTTTTTTGCTCTTTATTTCTAAAGCATAAGATGGTGGATGGCCTTTGATGGGCATACGAAAGCAACCTAACCATTTTCAGGGTGGTGATGGCCTACACCTTAACAGATTTATTATTGTGAAAACTTTAAACTAAAGATATTTAAATGTTTGTGAAGTTTTGTTTATTGTTGTAAAGAATAACATGGTGTGTCTTGTCTTTTTATATTTATATTGTTTTTGTTGAATTTGATGTATTTGGTTCCTTTTAAGAATAAGTTGATTCAATCCTAAACTTATAATCATTCATATTATTTTCTTTAGAACAAGATAAACCTATCTCTTTAGATTTATTTTCAACTTAGACTAAAATCATAGATACAGATTTATTTCTAGATAGAGACACAAACATAGCCTTGTCATCATAGTCTTGTCCTCCTAATTTAAATGGAATTCCTTTTCTTTCCTCCCTTTTGGAGAATATAGTTGTTGTATGCCAACTTGCACTCCAAAATACTTTGATTCGAGCACCTTGGATATTGTATTTAACAAGAGCCTAAGGTCATCAATTATCATGTTTGATCATGGAAGAGATTTGACTCATATCACCACAAAGCATCATAAGGCTTATATCAACATTGCATCAACAAATATTACACATTGATGTATCATCTTGGCATTTGTACGTTTGATTAGCATGTATTTAGACTTTGTTCATCAATAATGAGGGATAATTAGTTATCAAGGAACTTATCGTGCTTCCCTCTACACATTAGCAATCTCTTAAAGATGTTTCTCCAACCTTGCATGCTATGAATGTGCATTTTCTTTCTTGTGCATGCATATGTGGGTAGACCTTGAAAAGCTAAACTTCTACATGTGTGAAATGACCTTGCAACATTACTTGGCAAAAATCAAGGCCGTCTTAGTCTTCAATGAAGACTCGTTCAAATGTTGAAATAGTCATTGGTAATGTATGTATTGTCCGCCATTGTGACCTTGCCTAATAGACAACATCTTTGTCATACAAATATGACCTCCCAAATAGTATGTCAAAGACTTGAAATGATGTTGCATCACAAGTTATTATCTCCTACATGAGCTTAGCTACATACTTGAAGGACATAATTGTTTTACCTAAATGTCCCTACCTTATTGAAAGTATCTAGAGAGTATGATCTCAAATGTGCTTTAGTGGAAAGACTTGGAATCTTAACTATGTCTTGTGTGATGATGGTTCTTTGAATGTAGTTTTTGATGATGGTATGCATTAGTTGTCTATTGTCCAACACTTTGTATGAAAGAGATAACCACATTTATTTGAAGTGTTAATTTGCATAGCACTAGCTTAGAGACACTTTGATCCAAAATATTTGTGTCAAAATATATATTAGACCATTGGAATCATTGTGCTCTATGTTCTTTGGAGTGCTTTTGTAGGGTTAGGAGATGCATTTTATCACAAAACTATGTGGTGGAAAGTAGAAAAGGATGATATAATGTCAAAGGGATGATCAAGGTAAGCTAGAACATCTTGGGAAGTGTTAAAGATAAGTTTCACACCTTTAAAATAATCATATTTTTACCTATGGTAAATCATCACTCTACACAATTATCAAAATTTCCAATAAATACTCCTACATTATGGAAAACACTCCATCTAGTATAGTGAATGTACATTTCCCCCTAGCAAAGCTGACAATTTCATCTAAATGCAAACAAAATATGGAATACAAAGAGTTTCCATGATTTGGATTTTAATTTATTGTTTGATCTTCCATTTTTTGAAGATGGGAGGTTAGAGGAATGCTATGTATTGTTGTTACATGAAGTGTAAGTGGTAGGATTTATTTTTAATGATGGTTTTTAGTCCATCTTGTGATTGTAATAAGCATTGTTGCGAGAGTTTGATAATGACAAAAGTATTGCATGTATTTTATGGGATTCTTGTTGATTGTTGGAGATCAAATAAATTGCCATTAAAATGCATTATAAAAAATCTATAAGCTATTGTTCATGGTAATTTGGGGAGATTATAACTCAATCTTGCTAGAAATTTCTCATTTGAAGGGTTTCTCTAGGGAAAACATTCATGTGTTTACATGGGTGATCCCAAAATATTGGTTTACAATTTTTGGGCAAACTGGACACTGAACTATTTTTTTTAACGAAATCTTCACTTTCGAGCTCCTATAGCAACTAAACCGTGAGGAATTTGAAGATGATGCAAACTAGTGATTTGTGACATTTGGTTTATAGATTCTAAATTTATTTTTTTCAAAAAATTTGGAATCAAATTGCACTTATTTTTCCATCTCCTTCGAAAACTAGCTTTTTTTTTAAAACAACATTTTTAAGGAGTGACGCTCACCGTATACAACATAACTTTTTTTGTATAAAGGATAAAATTCTATTTTTTCAAATTTAGATTTGTAACTATGATATCCAGCACTTTCATTTGGTTTCATAGTGTTTTATTAAATATTTTTTCCTTAATAAAGTTTCGAAGTCAAACCAATTACAATTCAAACATAGGCAGACTGTATACAACATAACTTTTTTTGTATGTATCCAAATTCAAAAAATAAAATTAATGGATCAAGGACATCAATACCCAACCTAAACATATTTTTTAAAATTTTATTTTGATAATCTGCTATTTTTCCACATGTGTAGAACAAAGAGCTTGATTTTTGGTGAAAAACCTATGTTTAATAAAACTAAAAAAGAAAATACATAATAAAACCAAAACATATTAAAATTATATTCATTGGATAGCTCGTTTCGAGGACTACCATCATCTAGTTGGGTTTGTGAAGTCTCCTCCATTTTCATCCTCAACCCGAGCTTCGAAGCACAAAACTCTAGAATATTTTACCACCTAAGGGGGAGAAGGAGGGAAATGGGGGGTTCGAGTGAACCCCAGGGTTCATTTGAACCACCTTTCAAAAAGGGTTTCTTTCAGGTTTTTTTGCAGGAATGGTGGGAAGTTAATTAAATGGGTATGTTCGAACCCTTGTTCATTCAAACCCTCTTTAGGTTCGTTTGAACCCCAAAAACATTTTTTTTTGACATGGGGTCATTTTTTTCAACTTTTCCTTCCTCACTCCAATTGTAAACCACTTTTGTGGGTTCACCCACATCTTTGTGTGATGTTTAAAGCATGCATTTTTTAAAATTTTATTGTGTTTCTATGTTGTTTCCTTTTATTTAAATTTGGTATATCGATTTGATGGGCATTGTCAGAGATTAGATTATTTATGTTAGGAAATTTGTGAAGAAATTGCAATGATGTGTGTTGGTGAAACAACATGTTGGGGACCCCAAAATTATTTCTCACACTTCTAGAGGAATCAATTTGCTTCATGACTAGGGAAATGTCATCCTAAAGGGGGATTGATCAACTCATCAGGATAATTTGAGTGATTTAAATAATTTATGATAATGGATAATCTCTCCTTTACTTTGGGCTTAGCTAGCCCATGAGAGTGTTCCTAGAGATATCCTTAGCAAGATTAATCACAACTAAAGTTAAACAAACTATAATTTTTGCAATAGTATCCAATATATGCTTGGGACCAGAGGTTGTCACTAGACCAAACTCTAACCTACTACACATAAAACCTATATTAAGATGGCATGAATGTATCACTACACAAATGCAAGATGAAGGTATGCAAAACATGTTTCCTCGGGATAAGAAAGTTCTTATGGCTCACTATAGATGCTTCCTTGGATAAATCATTGAATCATGAGATGCATATAAACTACTAACCTACTACCAAATTACTGGTGAAAGATGTTTTTTTTAGTGTATGGTTGATCATATACTTCTAGGGTTGATGCCTAATCTATTAGGTCATAGAACTTCATAGTTTACCAAGAGAAAAAAACATTAAAATCATAGTAGAATATGAGATATACATATACATACAACAAAGATATGTTATCAGACAATCAAACATACTTAATAATCCATCTCCAAACTCTATAAATCTATATGTGATAAAGAAAATACCATCATAAAGATTGAAATGACTTAAAATATTGTAAAAAAAATCAAATCCTTATTACAATCATACTAGAAAATATGGCAAGAGAAAACACAAAGCTAGAATTCTACCATAATTCATTACATATAATTTCCCTTAAAGATCTACAAATGGTTATGTAGACATTTGATTATAGACATCAATTATAGATTTATGAACTTGTTTTATAGGTGATTGGACTTGCAATTGTTGAAACCTTAGATAATCCTCAATAGTTGTAGTTGAAAGAGATGCACAAATGAGTGACCATTTATTTTGAGAAAAAAACTATATATATATATATATAGAATTTTGCTTGGTGGCTTAGTTGTTTGTGAGAATTTGATGAAGAATATTAGGTCCTTAAATATGGTATGCAAGAGAAGAAAAAACCCATAAAACCCATTAAATGGATGATCCAGAGCTTGCATGAGTATAATTGCCATTTAGAACTCATTATGAACTAGACTTCATCATCCACCATTGATATTGCATGTATATATGTTCCCTAGGGATGACCAATGGTTTTTAGGTGGAAAAATCCTCTTAGGGTTTTTATAGGAATCAAATATAGTCATTAATGAAACTTTGAGAATATATGGTGAGTGATAATAGGTAATTTGGAAGAAATGTGAAACTTTAATGTGGGACAATAACAATAGGTTAGGATGGGAGATGTGGGGTTTCATGTAGGGACTAAATGTCAATATATGACATTACAATGGAAGTTCATAAGTCCATCAAAACTTTACAAATGGATAAAATTTAACAAAGGAAGCAATATGGATAAATATGAGATCTTGTTGTGAAACTAGAGGTCAGGATAAGATGTCTAGGTGGAAGACAAATTCTAGAAGTTAGCTAGAAATCCACACAAGGGATTGGAATGTATGTAGGAAAAACATGTGGAACCAATGAATGGAAGTGGAGGTAGAATTGGAGGAAGTCAAGTGGTTTGGAAGTGAAACAAGATTCTACAAAAAGGGAGCTAGAAGGAATGTAGGAAATGATCAAGGAACTCAACTTTTTATTCAAGAGGTGTAGGGGAAATATTAGAATTCTATAAAAAACCTACAAGTACACAAAATAGACGAAATGGAAGATTGAAGAAGTGCAAAGAAGGATCATGGTAGTTCAAGAGATATAAAGATGAAAATGGATGAACAAAGATGTTTGTCAAACTGTTAAGTTTACAAAGGGACACAAAGTGCAAGGATAAAAGATGAAACTTGACCAAATGTTGGGATGTCAATTGGAAAAAGTCTAGGTTAACCCCACAAGTTTACAAGAGAAAAATAGGGAAGGCAGAAAGGGTTGTGGAAATCATGAGCAAAGAAGGATCATAAGTTTGGAGGAAGAAAGGAAAGGGAAGAATTTAGGGAAAACTTGCAAGTCTATAAAAGGAGGAAAGGGGAAAGGAGAGAGAGAAAGGGATAATGTGAGTATGTTGAAGAGGATGGGAGTTTAAGAGTGAGGAAAAGGAAGTTGAAGTCTGGATATCCATCAAAATCCCATAAATTGATGAAATAAAGGAAAGAAAGGGAGGAAGAAACCCAATAGAGTATGTAGGATTTCTATGCAAGATCAATGGTCAAGAAAAAATACTAGACAACTAGACAAAGTTAAAAATTCTTATAAAACTCTACAACTCTACAAAACCAAGGAAAATGACCAAAAAATTCCTAGACTTAGAAATATTTTGTTAGAGTAATAGGTTAATTACTTAATTAATTTAATCATATTGATTAATTAATTAAGTCACCTTTACTTTATTTTTCACTTAAGCTAAACTTAGGCATTTAATAATTATTTTATTAAATCCTAGGGTTCACTTTAGGGTTTTGATCTCTTGTCTTGTTAGAATTGTGAAACAAGAACAAAACCACGAGCCACATGATCAAACAAATGCAAAATACACCTTCCATGCAAGAGATCTGTAAACAATATGTGCAATATTCCTCAACAAGAAAAAACTACAGAAGCAAGAGACTCTCAAGAAAATATGAAAGCTCTTGATTAATTACAATGAGGGTTGAGTGCTTATAAGAGAAAAACCCTAAATGAGAAAGGGATCAGATCATGACAAGTGTCAACATCACATGAGATGAGACATAATGATCTAATATTAGCTCAACTAATAAAACATAAAAGCACTCCTAAGTTTAGCTTAAGTGCATGAGAATAAATTAGACTATTAATCAATTAGAGAGTAATTAATCATTAGCCAATGCATGATTACTCTAATACCCCTCCTTAAGATGAACTTAGGGAGTAGCTAAAAATCCTAAAAAATAATGCATGATGGGTCTCAAAAAACAAGGCCAAATAAGGTACCCATGTACAAACAAAAGATCTCTATAATGTAGAGAAATAGAGAAAACCTCATGGCAAAAACTCCACTCCAAAAAGAGATGAAAGCCAAGTGAAGGATTGAAGAAGCCTCCAAACAAGACAGTGTCCTGAAAAATAGGAACATGTAGAACATACAGAAGCGCGAAGTTGTAGACTGTTGTCAAAGATGACTGATAGAGTGTCGAATGAAGAACCTCCAGAAATAGGAATGCAAGAGTGTCCATATGGTAAGTGATCCATCTCATCAAAATGCATGTAACTATCCATTGATGTATGCTACATCTGAAAGTACATAAGAACAAATATTGTATACATAGCTCACTCCAACGTGAAACCAAAGAAGCATTAGCAACCCCATAATGCTAAAAAAGG
Source organism: Sequoiadendron giganteum (assembly GCA_007115665.2). Lineage (NCBI taxonomy): Eukaryota > Viridiplantae > Streptophyta > Pinopsida > Cupressales > Cupressaceae > Sequoiadendron > Sequoiadendron giganteum. The sequence continues at coordinate 136,385,083 of CM021102.1, read as the reverse complement.
GAGAGTCATGACAGGTACACTGAAACTGTGTAAAAACAAGAAGTGTGTATAGGAGAAACAACCTGCAAATAAAGGGTATGCAAACTAATGCACACACGCATGAGGCAAGAATCAACAAGATTCACTACTATCATGGAAGGGACACTCACTTGGCAAAGGTGTGATGGAAAAAAAAGTCAAAACATCAACCCTCCTATGGCACTTTATATCTTAGTGCTAATGCATGATTACTCTAACATTTCTTAAGGATTGATCTCTTTGTAATTATTCATTCTTGTTAATGCAATTTTACTCTCTTGGTTTGCAGAGAAATATTTGTGTTTCTTGAATCTCTTCTACATGACAGGTTATTCTTCTTGTAGGTGATCATTGGGTTCTATGAGGTTGGCTTTTACAACTTCAACATGGTATCAGAGCTTCAGATATGCAACTTTTTGTTCGTCTTTTGAGGGATTCAAGCCTTGAAAGAGTATTTTGGTGCATCTTGAGTCACTTTTGATCACAACATTGCATTCAAAGTGTTGAAAATAGTCAAGATTAGCCTTTGTTTCATTAATTTTGGACTCACAGGCTCATATCTGCAATTTTGAAGCTTTTCTAGCCCAAACGGATCTCACCGTTGCATCCAGCGTGGCCAAAAACCCTATAAACGCTTGTCAAATCGTCAAACTAGATATTTTTGTTTGTGGACCACATTAAATTAGGTACCCACAGTACCTACAAATTGCAGGTCTTGCAGGCCCTTAATGCCCACCTCTGTCCTTTTCCAGCAACCGGTGGCTTATGTTTCACCCAACGCATGTTATTTTCGTTTCCCGATGCCACTGTTTTTCTCGGGGAACTTTTTACTACATATTTTGGCCTTTTTCGGTGGCGGCATCATTTTTTCAGCCTTTTTCCAGCTTGACCAATCTATAGCATATTTTGACTGCCCACATGAATATTCTATCAATTTTTGCTTAGCAAGGGGCCGTATTTTTTTTCTGACCCACAAGAATATTCCTCTGATTTCAGCATGATGTCATGCTGATATCAACAGTACAAACATACCTTATGGCCCCTTTGACCCCCTTTGTGCCCTAAAAGGGGTGTCTTTTATCTTTTTCCCATAACTTGGGCATATGATGTCATTTTTTGGAAAACGAGATATTGTCAAAAATTTGGTTCTGCCAGCTTTTCAGTGGTGTGGGTCTCATCGCTTTATTTTTCTGTTAGTACATTCTATAGTCTGTTGAAGTCAAAGGAGTTGTTTTTAGTCCCGAGCTCATAACTTTTGACTAGTTTCTTCATTTTTTCGTGATTCTAGCAATGTTGGAACTGTCTTTCAGAGCTCTTCAATTCTATCCATGCAATTTTTCTAGATTGTTCTCCAAGTACATTTTATTTAGTTTTTTGTGTTTTCGCACTTTGGTGAATTACTTGGATGGTTTAGCTCTTGGAAATTTTTTCATTTGCATGGGGTGAATCGTTTTTAGTTGTTCTATATGTATTTCCACTATTTTGTCCTATTTTGGTATTGTAGACATCTTTTTCATGCACATTCTCTTTTATAGATGCACTGAGCTACAATGCCATTATGGTGTATATCTTTTTGGGGATTTTGCACATCTTGTTTTGCCTATTGTATTCCCACTAAGATATAGAGCTCCATGGGAGGGTTGATGTTTTCCTTTATTTTTCCATCACACCTTTGTCAAGTGAGTGTCCCTTCCACGACAACAATGAATCTTAGTGATTCTTGCCTCATGTGTGTGTGCATTAGTTTGCATACCCTTTTATTTGCAAGTTGTTTCTCCTGCATGCACTTCATGGTATCACAAAATTTCAGTGTTCTTGTCATGTCTCTCCCTTTTTCAGCATTATGGGGGGGTTTCTATTGTTGGTTCTAATGGTTCCTTGGTTCATGTTTGAGTGATCTATGTATCTAGTATTTGTTCCTATGTAATTTCAGATGCAACATACATTAGTGGTTGGTTACATGTATTTTGATGAGATGGATCACTTATCATATGGACACTCTTGCATTCCTATTTATGAAGGTTCTTCATTCAACACACTATTAGTCATCTTCGACAAAATTCTACAACTTCATACTTCTGGATGTTCTACATGTTCCTATTTTTCATGACACTATCTTGTTTGGAGGCTTCTTCAATCCTTCACTTGTCTTTCATCTCTTTTTGGATTGGAGTATTTCCCATGAGGTTTTCTTTTTTTCTCTGCTTTATAGAGATTTTGGTTGTATTTGGGTACCTCATTAGGCCTTTTTGTTGAGACCCATATTTGCTTTCATGCATTTTGTCCTTAGTTTTTTAGCTTCTCCCTAAGTTCATCTTAAGGGAGGGTGTTAAAGTAATAGGTTAAGTACTTAATTAATTTAATCATATTCATTAATTAATTAAGTCACCTTTACTTTATTTTTCACTTAAGCTAAACTTAGGCACTTTAATAATTATTTTATTAAATTATAAGGTTCACTTTACGGTTTTGATCTTCCTTCTTAAGGATTGATCTCTTTGTAATTATTCATTCTTGTTAATGCAATTTTACTCTCTTGGTTTGTAGAGCAATATCTTTGTGTTTTTTGAATCTCTTCTACATGACATGTTATTTTTCTTGTAAGTGATCACTAGGTTATGTGAGGTTGGCTTTTACAACTTCAACATATTTTGGATTTTTGCAACCTCCATTAGTTAATAGGAACATGGGGGATGATGAGGGACAAAATTTATGAAATTTTCACCAAATGAGACCCAATTAAAGGTCTCTCAAATTAATTATAGATGATAGAAAAGTGAGGTCAAATGCATAAGGGGTTTTGGATTTAGCTATTTTTTGAATTTACAAATATGAGTCTCAACACTAGCTCTAATTGGGGACATGTGTCTCTTGTAGGAAAAACGAGAATCTAGTTATCTCTAAGAGTAGACCAAAAAATTAACAAAGAGAGAGTCGATACAATTAAACTTCATCATGACCAAGAGGGGTCACAATTGCATAAGGAAAACACACACACACAACATAATATATAGGGAATAACTCATTCTTTACAAGAATTAATACTTGATCCATAGATTCATGAACTAATAGCTCCATGAGGTCTTAGGTTACTCCTCTAAAGTAGAATGCACTATGACCATACTCATTATAAATTTATATGGCCATGCCACAAGTGCTCCAATTTGAGAATTTGAGTAGCATCCCATTATGATCTTCCCACATTAAATCTGTATGCATCAACACACACATTTCAAACTATAACTTCAATAATATTTTATAATTATCATTCAATCTAGAAGGACAACTCATTTTATTTAAACAAAATATATTGTATATATATTGTAGATCATCCTTGTGGTTACAAAAGGTGGATGCATAATGATAATTTACCTCGTAGGCCTCTATTGCATCCAAACTTGCACTTTCCATCAATTTGGTAAAGCCTTGACCTCTAACCAAATTTTTAACCTACAAATCCATATCGTGTTCTTCGATCTTTTTGATCCATCTACAACTTTTTCTTGAATCTTTCTATTAAGTGGGTATGCATTTCACAGAGAAAAAACATGATCTAGTTTTCTCTGAGATTACATCATTTCATTCTCCTCTAACATCATGGAGAAATTTTCACACTAGCAACTCGAATTTGATTGGCATATTAGCTTCTAATCCATAAACTAACTAAAATGATCTCTCACAAATGACTTGTTTAGATGTTATCATATCATGCCATGGTGCATACCTCCATTTTTCATCATGTAAAGACTCATTGATCAATGTAATGGAATGCTCGTATCCATCCTTGTCCTCATGAATAAAAACAACATCAATAGCATTGAGCGAAGTAGAGGGGATGAGCTAGAAAGGGTCATAATAATCAAGGCATAAAAATAATGGTACTTCTTGAAGAGCTTCATTAATTGTCACATATGCTTTAGTTGCTTCATCACCCCATGCGACTAATTTTTTCACTCATATCCTCAATAGGAATATGGCCAAGGAGAAAATTAGTAGTTCCTTGGTTTTATTCATCATAATATTCAATAAGATGTTCAAAACTAGCATCCATGCATGGTGCTTCATTTAATAATGTGCAACAATTTCTCTTCCCTATGTAGGTTGACCTCTTCTTTGTGTGATGGAGCAATAGCATTTGATTGATACATTTGATAATGTGGGATGGCCAATTAATTTGCACTAAGAATGAAAGGCATGAATTGACTACAAGAAGGAGAATTATTACCTTTTGGTTCTTCCTTCTTCTCCTTGTCTACACATTGTCCTTAGATAGTGGATAGGACTAAATTGATTGTGCCTTCTCATTATGATTCACCCCTTCTAAAACATTTGTAGAAGCTAATTTGGTATATCATGTTCGTGGACTTTTGGAAAAAAAAAATATTTGAATTTCCACTGTTGTGTTGGATTCTTCTTCTCCATTACCTTCTTTACAACACTACTATTCCTTATTTAAATGTTCAAACCTTTCATTCTTGTTGTTATTATTCATGTTTTCTATTTGATCTAGCAATAGTAGTATCACGTTGTGTAGGTATTTTCCAACTTCACAACTAGTATCCATTTAGAATTTACACTAATGTTGCATCTTTAGGGATTCTTATGTTTTCACTTGATGGCAAGGACCTTTTATCCTTATATTATATGAGTTCTCTCATAAGTTCAATGTTATGAGTGAGTAACTCATATTCATTTGGACTAGAACTATGTTCATACTAAGAGGTTGGATAAACTACATCATAATAAATATATACAATCTCCTCTCCCATGGAGTCATATTAACATACACCATATTAATCAACCTTGTCATCATAGTATTCTATATAGCCTTCCTCACAAGGGTATCCTTTCTCCTTGTTCATTGAGAGAGCATTTTCATTTTTAAGTGTAGCAGGTTGAGCATCCTTTACTATAACTTTTTATTTCTCCTATATAATTAGACATGGAAATCCATAATATTTAATTTCATATTTTTATGAAATATTGGGAGAAACAAAATTATGTCCATCAATGTAGGTTTTCATATCCTGATACTTCAAGCCACAAATTTGCATATATGCATAAATCATTTTATAACATTTCTCCTATTGATGAGCATATTATCCCTTTGTATCTAATCTTCCTACCATGCAATTTTATTTAGAATTTATCATTCCTCTTGTATGAGGCAATCTATTAATTATTCCTATTCAATTTAATCCCCATATGACATATTGGGAGAAGTGGGACGCTATCCAACAACATGTGTTTCCATATTTTAATTTCTAATACCAATATATATATATATCATGAAATCTACCCTTATTTCTTCCACTAATAAGTGTACCATTCCTTTGTATCTCATAGTTAGGACTATAAATTTGTATGTGTATCATTCCTTTATTTCATAGTTAGGACTATACATTTATATGTGTTTGAAACCAAGCTTATTTATAAGTTTATAGGTATTGATTTGTTGAACCCATGAATTAGTTATTTCTACCTAATATCCCTACTTCTAGATCTTGATGGGTAGGTCTAAGTGACTTATCAATATTTTAACCTTTCTAGGTTGGTTTTTGTATCCTTATATAAGTTGTAGCTTATTCTTGTCATGGTTGGTATTCAAGTTTCCTTATTTTTTCCATCTTCAAGTCTTTTAATTTATTCACTAATTCTAGATTTAACTAAGAATGATTCAACACTCTTCACTTGGAAAAGATATTTTCTTCTAATAGATGAAATATCCAATGTACTAAACAAAAAATTGCATCCATATCGCCATTCTATTGGTGCAAGTTGCAGCTATTGACTTACACAAAAATAACAACAATTATTTCTTAACTAAAAAAGTTACAAAAACTTTCAATAAATGTTTCCAATCATGTATTACCTAGCAATGACTAAAGTATCCCCAAAAATCATGCCATGTTGTTGGGTCCCAAAATTATTGCTCATACTCTTAGATGAATCAATCTACTTTAGGGCTAGGGAAATATCATCCTAAAGGGGGATGGATTAGCTTATCAATATAATGTGAGTGATTTAAGGATAACTACTGAGAGTAAATAATATTTCCTTCACTTTGGTCTAAGATAGACCTAGGAAGGTGTTCCTAGAGGTATCCTTAGTAGGATTAATCAAAAATAAAGATAATAAGACTGAAAATATTGCACTAGTATCCAATGTATGCTTGGCCCCAAAGGTTGTCACTAGACCAAAGAAAATTAATTTTATATGAAAATCATTATACAAATGCAATTTGAAGATATGATAAACATGATTCCTTAGGATAAGAACTCTTATGAATCACTTTATATGCTTCCCTAACCAAATCACTAAATCATGAGATGCATAGAAACCACTAACCTACTCTTAAACTACTAGTGTTTTTATTTATTTTGAGTGTGTGGTTGATCATATACTTCTAGCTAGTATTGGTGTGTAATTCATTGGGCTATAGAGTCACAATTTACCAAGAGAAAAAACACATTAAAATCACAATAGAATATGTGCTATGCATATACACATAACAAAGATATGATATTAAAGAACTAATCATACTTAATAATCCATCTCCAAAGTCCAAAAATCCACATGTAATAAAGAACAAACCATCACAAAGATTACAATGACTTAAAATGTTGTGAAATTTATCAAATCCTTATTACAATCATACCAACAAGTACGAAAAGAGGAAACCCTAAGATGAGTTCTATCATTATTAACCACATAGAAGTTCTACTAAATATTTATAAATGGTCATGGAAACATTCAGTTACAAACATGAGTTATATATTTATGACTTCCTTGTGATTTATAAAATGTGTTGATCTATAGGTGACTAGTCTTATAGGAGTTAAAACCTTAGACAATCCTCAAAACTTGCAATCATATGAAATTACTAACCATTTATTTGGAGAATAAACATATATATAGCATTCTCTTTGTCACATGTTTGTTTGTGAGAATTTGACAAAGAATAAGATCCCATAAAATGCGGTTGTGAGAGAAGTGAAATCCCATAAAATATATAGAATCAGTAGTTTGGAGCTTATAGTAAGATCATCATTATTTAGAACTCAACCACCACAATCATGGTGAATTGGACTTTGTCATAATCCACCATAAAGATTATGTGTAGATTCCTGCCCTCAAGATAAATAATGGTTTTTAGGAAAGAAAATCCTCTTGAAATAATTGTAGGAGTAAATTTTGGTCATTAATGGTTCTTTGGGAAGATATAATGAGTGACAAAGGAAATCTAGAATAAATGTAAGAAATTGATGTAGGATGAGAGGTTTGGATGGGAGATGTAGGATTTTTGTGTCGAGACTCGATGTCAACATAGGATATTATGTAATGATATTTTAGAAGTCCATAAAAACTCTACAAATGGGTGAAAATGAATAAAGGAAGCATTATGGAGAGATGTGAGATCTTGCTATAAAATTAGAGGTCATAACTAGATGTTTGGGTGGTAGACTAGAATTTAGGATGTTAGCTAATAATTTACACAAGGGATTGGAATATGTACAATAGATATATGTGAAGCTAGTAAAGTGAAGTGGTGATAGAATTGGAGGAACTTCAAAGGTCTGGAAGTGCAACACGAATCCACAAAAAGGAAATTGGAAGGAATGTAGGAAATGATTAGGGAACTAGGGATTTTCATGTTAGGACATGGAGTGAAAATGGAAGAATTCTATCAAAAACCTAAAATTCCACAAAATAGAGGGAATGGAATATTGTGGAGGTGTAGAGAAGGATGGGAGGTTGAGATATTTGGAGATGAAAATGGATGAAGAGAGATGTTTGTTAGAACTTTTCAAGTTTGTAAAGGGGCACAAATCACAAGGATGAAAGGTTGAACTTGATTGGAGGTCAATATGTCAAGTTATTTGGATATGGAAAAGGGTTTTAAGGAGTTCAAATAAACCCCTCAAGTCCACAAGAGGGAAACATGGAGGGATCAAGGTTTGTGATAGTGATAAGTGGGGAAGGATTGGAGGTCATGAAGAAGAAGGGAAATGTTAGAAGTTTGGGTGAACCCCACAATTCTATAAAAGGGGAAAAGGGGGAAAGATAAAGAGAAATGGATAATGTGAGGATGTGAAGAGTGAAATAATTCAAGAGGTAAGGACAAGGAAGTTGAAGTTCAAAAATCCATCAAAATCTCAAAAATTGATAGAATGAAGGAAACAAAAGGAGGAAGTGATTCAATAGAGTATATATAACTTTTGTATATCATAGATTATGAAGAAATGACAATGGAAAATTGGAAGAAGTCTAGAAGTCCACTAAAACTCCAAAATTCTATAGAAAGTAAGAAAATTTACCAAAAAATTTCCAGAATTTAATTTTTTATATTTTTATAACCTCCAACAACTTATAGGAACATTGGGGATGATGAGGGACAAAATTTAAGAAACTTCAAGCTCAGGATACCCATTTAAATGTTTCTCAAATTAGTTATAGATAACAGGTAAAATAAGGTTAAATACATAAGGGTTTGGGACTTAGGTAATTTTTTCATTTACATATTTGATTCTCGACATGACATGAGGGATAAGATCACTTTTATGCATCACATTATTCTTCCTTATCATTCTCCTCATCTTGCATTGGATTTGAAGTAGCTTGCATTATTAGGGATTGTTGTGTGTGACATTCTACATCATTATGGGTACTAGTGTAATGGTGAAGACATCATTTATCATTTCCCTTCTCCATGTTCCTGTCCTTTATTCATCCAAATAATATGGATAATTTGGTTTTATTTCTATGCAAAGGGGATTCTACTTCTATACAATGGGATTTGAAGGTAAATCTTGTACTAGCTTATCCTTATGTGAGGAAATATTTTGTTGGACCTTGGACTTGGCTTCAATTTTGGATTTGTTGTGAAATAATTGCTCAATTCTATCTAAAGTTATGAACTCCATTTTAGCATGAATATAAGGTAATAGACCACTTAAATATTTCATAATTTTTTTTCATGGGGTGCCCTCATGAAAGTGTGTAGAGTAGCCATGACACTAATTGGTATACTTTAATAATGGTTTTATCCTTACATTGGTACAACTACTATAAATTTTTGTACTCATCCTCATAATGTATGAGGGTGTAGTATTCCTCATATAAATCACCAACTAAGTAAACTCCATGTTCAAATTGGATCATGGTCCCTTTCATATTGTACATTAAGTTTTACCACTAATGGGGTGCTAAAATGGACATCTTCAATAGCATAAAATAATTTTTTTGTCACTAAATTTGTTGAAAAAGAAATATGCCTCCAATTTCCAAACCTAATAATCCAACAATATGACCTCAATTTCACCTTCAAAATTTGGTATGTCTAGGTTGAATTACACTAAAAAAGGCTTTGATGTTATGTGGGAATGTGCATGTCTAAAATTTCTTTTGGCATTAATCCAAGTTGGCACTTGAGTTCACAAAATCATCCAAAGAGATCTTAGTTTGCTTTCTTGAGAGTAGAAATGATCATCTTCCAAATATTTGGAGGCAACTCTATTGTTTCATTTTGTATGTCAACCATTTTAATCTTGTTGTGATGTTAATTTAGATGCTCAAAAATTAAACATAGTTAAAACCTTCCTTATACTATTGTGCATGCATTTATATAGACATGTTATAAACACTTCTCTAATATCAATGATTTGGATCTAAGATGGTCTAAGGGAAAATCATATATTAGTGAAAGATAATATTGTAGATTATGTAAATGAAAATAAGAGAACAAATTAATCCAATGCATAATCATAGAGGAATATTTTAAGAAAATATTTGCTACTTCTCTTCAAGTAAAAATAAATGGGGTATAATTGGATGTTACAAATGACAAGACTAACAATGAGAATTCTTGTAAATTGAATGGGTGAATACATGAAAGTGGTTTTCCTAAACTATTCTATAATCTACTACTAGTGTGAATGGATCTATTATACCTACTAGTGAATACTCTCAATGTGTTGTATTTTTTTTACTTTATCTATTTCTTATTCATATGTGTGACTCTATATGAGGTGGTGCATAGTAGGATATGTTTAAGGGTTTTTCAATTTGGATCCCAATACATCTTTAGAATGGAATATTCCATGTAGAACTATGTAGATTTATATTATATCCACATTGGAATAGAAAAAAATTCATCCCAAATTCTCAAATGCACATGGTAAATGCGCAAAAGATGTAATAGTGTGTGGTTAACCACTTCCATATGATTGTCTATCTCTAGATGAAAAAGATATAGATCTAATATGTTTATCTAGTCTCTCCTTTAAATATTTATAAAATTTACTAACAAACCCTTGGTCATGGTTAGACATAATGGATGTTGGTAGTTTATAATGCATACAAACATGATTGAAGAATATATGCATAATTTCCCATGATGTGATGCTTTTATTATAAGAAATCATGATGGCCATTTAAAAAAATATATCTACCACAACAAACATGGAGTTATTCTAATACATTTTTGTAGGTAGTCCACTAGTGAAACCCATGCTAATAGATTCTTAAGGATTTTGTATTACCATCAAAAGTGTATAAATATTGAGCTTCATATTAATGGCATTGGTGATGCAACATGGAATGCAAGAATTAATATGACACTAAATGTTTACAAACAAGCGAGGCAAATAGAAATGCCAATGTTTTGGTAATGTCAAAGTATCTAGTTATTTTAATCTAGTTATCTTAAATGAACCTTTGGCAAGGCGCACCTTTTAGTACATATAAAATTTCTAAGATTGAAAATCCTTAAACAAATGGAATTTACCTACACATTTAAAACTTATGCAAGCTCATTATAGATATGTACAAAGTTTGGATGTGATGAGTATAATTTATTTGAGTCAAATAATTTATGGTTACATGAGTTTTTAATTTTCATGAGCGCATGAAATGATAACTGACTAAGGCAACCTTGTGCCTTGTTTTTTTTCTCTTTCTTTTGCTTTATCACTAGATGGAACTATTAAAAATATGTGATCCAATTTGTATGGAACACCTTCTCCAACTTTCTCTATATTTTTAGAAACTAAAGTGGCTTATGATAATAATGAATGATTATCCAAGCTACTCACAATTTAGTGGTGTCACTACTCAACTACAAAAATAATGGTGTACAATTGTTTCTCATAGGCAAACTAACACTAAATAGTGAATTGCTAATGTTTCTAAGTAGTAAGTGACTAGATCCTTGTTTCATAGGATCATTGCACCAAGTACATAATCTTGTGCACCATTATGAATCTCAAAGGGTGATATAATGTCAAGTATTGCTAAATTTGATTTTATGCAAAACTATTGCTTGAGATTCTCAAAGACACAATGTTACTTAGTGTGCATGATTAGAATGAATGACTAAGAGATATGCATTATTTTGAGGACAAACCTTTGGTATATGTATGTGAATATGAGAAGGTTGCGCTATGTTAGGATTGAGTGTTGTATACCTTACAAATCTAGGTGGAAATTATATTTATCTAATATTATATACTATTTTATAAATATGGGGCCACATAGAAAAGGATGTCTCAATTGGGATGAATCTCAAGATTCCTTATGTATGGCATATTATGCCACTTGGATATTGTCCTATTATGCATGTAAGGGAATCTGTGTCATGTAAGATGTGTAAGATCATCTATAGAATTATAAGATGCATAAGATAATCTATGATGCATGAGAAAATGTAAGGAGTTAAAAAGTAGACAATGAAATTCACAGGATACTTTTGACTAGTTTATGGCATGTAATAATGGAAAGTAGGACCATATTTGAATAGGTTTATATAGTCCAAAATATAGTTCCCAATTTTATAAATTAGACTCCTTAGCTTGGGAGTTACATTCTATTATGGGATATATATTCATGTGTCATAATCTTGACCATGGACTTAGGCACCCAATGTAGGCTTGTGTTTTTTGGCCCATGTGGAAACCCTTTGTGGTTCTAGATATGGAGTTACTCTATAGATGGAATGCTTATGATGAAGGTATTATGCACATGTATATTTGAAGGGGTTATGTTGATAGGTTGAAGGTTTTGATTGAAGAGTATACTACTATAATATTGTATTGTAATATGGATGTTTAAGATAATATATCAAGTTCTTCTTTGTTAATAGGAATGTTTTCCCAAGGTGTACCTTATGTTGTGTGATTGTTTTTTGTTGTTGCATATATTGCTTATCTTTTTAAAATTATTAGGTTTACTCCTAGTTAGCATTTCTTCTCCCATTAGTTTAAGTAGAATTTATCGTAGTTTTACCTAACTTCCTAGAATTTGATACCAAGTAAAAGGAAACATGTAGCAATTCCTTACTTAATCCTACAGGGAGAGTATTATAAATTTCTCTATACAAATAAATTTTAATAGAGTTTTGACATGCAAATAATACTTAAAAGAAGACTAGAAGGAACAATCACAAGACAAAGTGACATTGATATACCTTGGGAAAACACTACAAAGAAAAAAATATAGCCTCGAAAGCATAAAATAAAATGTATTAATTGATAATAGTGGGATCTAATATAATAATAATCTTTGTGCTTCACATGAAATCTCTACTCTAAACCTAGAGGAATTTCGGTAGTATAACCTTACATAAAACACGACTCATAGAATCTCCATGTGAATCCTTGTAGGTGAGAAAAGAATGGACAAGAGTTGGCCAAAACTTGAATTTAAATTTTAAAAATTGTGACGAACCATGGATGCAAATTTGATTCCTAATTCCATGTATGTAAGATCAATCCACCAAATTCTAATAAAAACCCAATTCAAATTTCATAATTCTACTTCTAGCACATATAAGATTGCAATTTTAATCTACAATTGAAAAGTTATGATAAAAACAATACATCTATCTTTCGCCCATCAAATCAACTAAGTGTATTTATTTCCATTATTTTTAGATTCCAAAATTATGTTACATATGAAATACAATAAATACAAAATATTCAAAAATAAATAAATGAAATGAGATCAATTACGTAACAATGTGTATAAATAAAAATAAATGGAAGATCATAATGAAACCAACTTCACACAAAATTATACAAAATACACAAAATAAAATAAAATAAATATAAATATTCAAAATTCCCTATCACAAATTGTTTTATTTATTTATTTTTAAATAACCTACGTCACTGCAGAAAATCAAAACTACTCCACAAAGTTGTTAATGTGGATAAAATCGAAAGACCCTTCCTTTCCTAACAATCTTAGACACCCGTGCCCTAAAGATATTATTATTATTATTATTAATATTCTGTAATGCTTACGTTCCGTTGATCACATCTTTGTGGGGTTATGTTATAGTTGGTGGGCACTCATGTCTCACCGTTGTTCTTGCAATGCGATTGAAGAAAAGATGAGATGGGTGAAAATTCTGTTTAAGAGTGGGGGGAGGTCCCATGGCCCTAAGAATATGAGTAAACTTGTCCCATAAAGAGGGGACCCTACTATTCATGATGGTTTATGTGGAATGTTATGGTTATTTAGTGGGGACATACCTCCACAATTCATGGGACCACATTGTTTTTGTTGGTAGCCTAATACTTATCAAATATTCAACAACCCTCCATGAGATGGAATGGACACAGTGCCCCCCAATAACACCTAAGGATTGGGATCAAGGTCATGGGCATTTAATTAAATAAGTCAGTATAAAATATTGAATTTTAGTTTAGATTTAGGAAAGTTTACTTATGCTCTAGGGGCTAAATTTATATATAGAATTAATTAAGCAAAGTACCCCACATATTGATTTTATATTGAATGAAGTTGGAAGAGAATATAAATATTATTTTAGAACTAATAATGTATGGATAATTATGTTGTACAATCAGTTCATTTGAAAGACTTTAGTTGAGTTTTAAAGTTTTGAAAAAATAAAAATCAATATATTAATAAAAGGATGTATATTATTATGAGAGAATAAAGGGTACTCTATCTATTATGGAAGGGGCAATTTATATTCAATTGAAGAGTCATATCTTATATAGTACAACCAGCTCAAAATATTTTGTAAGATTATAGTTGAGTTTTAGAATTTTGGAAAAATAAAAATCAATATATTAATAAAAGGATGTATATTATTATGAGAGAATAAAGGGTACTTTATCTTTCACAATATGAAGGGGTAATCTATATTCAATTGAGGAGTCATATCTTATATAGTAGATTGAGTTATCTTGATATAGTGGAATTTTTTATTGTATTGACTTGATTGTGTAAATCATACATAGATTCCTTCATGGTAGAGGTGCCTTTTGTGATAGGATGCTTAATTTAGCAATATGTTCTTGTATTTGTTCCTATTGTTTTGTTACTTTCTTGTTGATCCTTAATGTATTCTACATAAGAGAAGACAATGAGGCTATCTAGAAGAGGGTGCAAGAGTAAAACATTGCAATGGTTGTTTAAATTGCATTATTAAAAACTAATTTGTAATTTATATCCATAAGTTTTTAATAATAACTTGTCTTGTAAACTCAGATATAACATACATTTTTGTTCCAATTCTAAACAAAGCCTCCTTCCAACTAAGAGGGCATCCAAAACTAATTAGGATACATCTAAATATCATATTTTAATGCAAATAGGAAAAAACTAGCATTCTATTTCACATGCCAATGAAGATTTCAATATGAAAATATAACAGGCCAAGTGTGAAGGAACCTTATTCTATCAACAATTAAGCATTGTCATCAATCTTAGACTTTCAAACCTTCAAACTAAGATTAGCCCAAAACTTTAAACCAAATTACATTGTCATTTGATATCAAGGCAAGCGGTGAGGGGAAGCACGGGATAAGCTAAATATAAATGTATTTAAGGGGGAAGATTAAGAAGTGTTGAGAGGATAACTAACTTTGATTTTGGAAGAAGTTGCATAGAGTCTAAGTGGAGAGTTTGATGTCCAAGTCAAGGAAGACTAAGGAAGGTATTAAAGTGTATGCTATTTTTTAACTTAGTTTTATAGTTATTTTTGTTATTGGGTAGATATAATGCAATATTTAATTTGGCTTGTTATATACATAAATTGACTATTGCATTGAACCTATCAATCAATCATCCATTCTTGCCAATTTTTTTAACCAACACTTCTTAAAACCTTTCCTCTATCCTAGACTAGATTGTGGTTCTAGTTTTTGCCTTTGGATAGATTTGCATTGAAGTATTATTCCCCTAGTTGAAATTCCAAATTTGTACTTTTGATGCTAATAATTTCAAAACTTGATTGTTTCTATTTAGCTTATGTGCCAAAACATTTCAAATTGGACATCTAGGATCTTATAATTAAGGACAATCCTAGGTGTAACACCCTTCCGTTTTGCTTCTTGTGTGTTTGCTTTATGCTATGTTTGGGATGCAGCTACTATTATACTGGACACACCTTGTTGTATGTGTTTTGATCGCTACTATTGAGCGACATTGATTATTGTGTGATGTGGATTATCTGACTATTATTTCACATGCATTATGGATTATTGATGTTAGTAGAGTTAGCATGAGATATTGTATTACGTGATTTCTGATTATGATGTAATGTCAGTCTTTGATGAGTGGATTGGTGAAGAGGACGGTTTCGCATCACTCGCTTGCGAGCGCCCTGCGAATCCGTGATTTCTTCTTTATGGTGTGTATTATATACTAGATATACTGTATTATGTTATTTACTTGGTTTCAGGTTGCAGGTACATAACATCGACTCCACCTGGTTTCACAGGTTTGAGCGTGTCGATCCAACGATTAAGTTGAAAGGGAGATAGTAACTAGGTAACATGTGTCAGGTCTACGCCCTAGCCTTAGTGTGTCATTAGTTCTGATTAGTGAGTCATGTTTACTTGGTTTAATGTTATATGATTTTATTAGATGCATTATTATTTGTTTAAAGTTTAGAATAATTGCATTGTATAAAATAGTGATTATTTTAATATTAAATTAAAATTATGCTTTGGTGTTTATTTAAAAGTTTTTAATGAAATTTAATTTAATTTAATTTTTATTTATTTAATTAATTAAATTTTAATCTCAAAAGGGTTAAATTTAGTTATTAAATAATTAAAATTGATTAATTAAGTTTATTAAATTAAATTAAATTAATTAAATCATGAGAAATTGAAAAGAAATGAAAATTGTATTTTAATTCAATGTTATGTTTTCAAAAATGAGAAAAGAAGAGAAATATCTAATTCTCTACTTTGCATGCAAAAGAGAATTAGGGTTAGATTAGATATTTTTAGTTTAATGTGAATGCATGTTTCAATTTTTGGGGAGAGAGAAGTTTTTGGAAGGATTGGTATTTTCAGAGGAATTTGGAAATTTTTGAAGAAATTGCACAAGTAGGGTTTGAAATAAAATTTGGATTTTGGAATTGGAATTGGTTGCACTTTTGAGGAAAAGCTTGGAGGAGGCTTCTATCAAGAAATTTCATCATCTTCTATAGCTTCATATTCCAGGTTTTATACTTGGTGTTTATTTCAATTTTTAATTTAATGGTTGAGGAAATTTTGATAAACTTATTGTAGGAGATTATTTAGTATACAAAACCATAGATCCATTGTTTAAATTTCAATTTAAAATGTTCTCAAACATTTAGGATTTATTGTGGAAATTCTATTTTGAAAAACAATCAGATCTGTAGTGCAAATTTAAACCCTGTAGAAAAATTACTTTGAAAATCAAACAAAATTTAGTTTTGTACAAAGTTCTTTGTTAAATTTTTCTAAAATCTGAAAGAATAGATTGTGGGAAACTAATATTATAACTTTTGAATTTTGGAATGAAAATCTGGAAAAATAAATTAATTTTCTTGTTTCTGGGTTTTGTTTATATATATTTTTCAACTTGACCAGTTTTAAATTCTGGTAAATATATATATTAATATATATTAATATATATTTATATATGAATTTGATTTGTGTATTCTATATATAAATTATAGAGCTTCTATTATTAAATTAAATCACTATTAAAATTCTGGGGTTGAATATTCCGTCTTGAAAAACGAACCTGTGTTAAATGGGGTTTTTCCATTTTTTTTTCGTTTTTGGGGTTCTGTGTTTTAAAAAATAAAAAATAAAAATAAAAATTACTTAATTTATAAAAAAAAAAAAAATAAATAAAATAAAGGGCAATGAAGGGCCGCACCCATGGTCAGTGGGAGGGACGCTGTCATGGGACAACACGCCCACCCTTTGGGGGACACACTGTCACATGACAGTGTCGGCCCCCACGCGACCACTATGGGTGCGTCCGGCCGGTACATAGTACCGTCAGCGCCCCACAATACCCTGTCTACGGGTACGGGTAAGCTCGACCTCTTAGATTTTTTTAAATTCTTTTTTTTTTTTAATTTGTTTTTTTTATATTTTTTTTTATTTACTTTAAGTTTATATGTTATTTGTTCAAGAATGTAAATTTGTCCTTTAAATTCGGATGCCTGTGTGTTTGTTCGTCGTCCGAGGTAGCTCGGGAAATGTGTCAAAAATATTAGAGTTTATATTAAACATATGTATATTAATGTTATATAAAAATATATATATAAATAGTATATATTTAATATATGTATTTATTTATATATTTGTTGGTATTTGTATTTTTAGGAGAAATGGTGATAGATTTTTCCAGAATGATTTAATTCTCAAATTGTAATATTTTTTTAACAGAGTTTCTTTTTCCTTATTTGAATAAGATGCAAGTATTACTTTTAACATAAAGTATAAATTTATATTACGTAAGTATGTTTAGTCATTATTAGAATATTATATATATATATATATATATATATATATGTAAATGATGATCAGTTTAGACATGTTAACACATGCATGTAGTTAGACAACAAATTTAACGGAAATCTCTTATTGAACATGATTGGGTAATGTTGCAAAAGTATTTGTTTTAATGATGAAATTATTGCGTTTTAGTGAAGATTTATAAGGATAATATTTATTTTCTGCGAGAAGCATTAAGTAGAAATGTGGATTTAATATATCCGAACATAGTGTTTTTCATTATCAATGCAATATTAAATTATTTTCCCTTTTAGTGAATGCTTTGGGAATGGGTAATTGTATTTATACATGAGAAGTCTTCTAGTGTATGTGGGTCATTCCCATGTTAGTTAATGTTCGTTTTCCTTGGGTAGATTTATTTGAGTTGTTTTCCTCCAAGTGTTGGAGTGAGATTCTTTATTTGTCATCTCCTAGATTAGGAGAGACTGAGTTATTCAGTTCTATAACACTTGAGTCACCCTTGGAGTCTAGATTTGAGTAGTGAGTTATCCATTAGAGGAGTGGCTTTTGTTAGGGGCCGGAGCCCAAAGAGGTAAACCGGGTAACCTTCGAAAGTGTTTTTAAGAAGTGATAATTAAAGCCAAGTACTTAGATGACTAGGATGCATTCACATTAACCAAGTTAAATTAATCTCACTCGCAGACACAAGGGCTTGTTTAGACTTGGGGTGAGTGAGAAGGCTTGGAATGGCAAGGTCAACTAGCTTTTCCATATGAAAGGTAGTTGATTTCGCTTGAGTGAGTATGAGGGCCGGGATTCGGTTGAGGTCACCAGGATTACCAGAGCCTATGAAGGATGCCCAGAGGAGATATCATGACGCACCTTGCGATGACAATCTATCTAGGATAACCTTGTTTATATGTTGTGTGTATGGTTTCTTTAGCACACTTGATTTTATTATGTCTGGAAGCAATATAACCATGTTAGTGTTAGATTTATATTGTGCATATGTATGGTTGAGTCAGTTTTGTTCAGTTAGTCAGCCTTTGGTTAGAGGTAGTAGATTTCTTGTCCATGTTGTATCTTTACTATCTCCTAGCATGGGGGGTGGGCCTTTGGGTACCACTAGGTTGGGTGGAACATGCACCAAAACCGTTGGGTCCCCCTTTGTTCTTCAGTTCATGGAAGCAAGACATCCAGTTGGACAACTTGCAGATATTGTTATTCTCTTCTTGTAATGTTGTAATCCTTCTTGTTATGAGTTGATGTACCCCTCTTGTTGTTACGAGGTGGCTTTTGTAATTATTACTCTTATGTACTTTGACTCATTCTGGGAATGAGGATTGTAATCTTGTAATGGTTTATGTGATGGTTAATCTATTCTTATCTTGTATTTACTTATGTTAAATGAATGTCATTTTTGAGTTATTTAATGCAATGTAATTTAGATGATGTATGTTAATGGGAATTAAGTAATCTTGGTTACGTAGCCTTAGGGGAGGTTGTCAATTATAGGTGAACATGTATGTTTAATTCACTTTAAATAAAAAAAAATTAGTACGCTTTTGTAGTGAATTGAAACTTCCTCTAGGGTTGCGTGGCGAGGCATTACATTAGGTCATTAGTGGTCATTGACAAATATTATTAGGATCTCAAATTGAAAGGCCATTAGAGAATCATAGAGCTTGAATCAACAATATCAATAAATACTACAACATATCATCATCTTATACAAGTTTACATTGTTTGATGTGTATTAACTTATTATACACTAGCAAACAAGTTGACCTATCAACAAGGAAGTTCTAAGTATTCCCTCTGAACACAATAGTTCTTCCAAGACACTTTCTTCACTGCTTGTTTCAAACATAGGTAGATCCATAACACACACACACACACACACACATATATATATATATAAGAGTAGATTAATATAGGACAACTTTATGCAATGACAACATATTTTAAGATTAATGTGGGAATACAATCTTATCCCTAAATAATATATAACTCTAAAACATGTATGTGATAATTAGAATAATACAAATGATATCACAATCCAATTCATAATCATCTAACATAATAATTCTTATAAAATCTATCATTAATTACATAAAATCAACCAATATAATGAACTATTTTAAAGCCTCCCATTTCCATTTGCTTTCATTAATCTCAACACATATTAATTTAAATCTACATATCATTTATTATAATATAAAGTACTATTTTTTTAACCCAATACTTTCATTCTTAGAAAATACCTATATATAATTATGTGAACTTTTTCTTATATTTCAATCGAAAAAGTGTTTAGAATGAAGAATAGAAAAGGGAACTTATGTTATATACGAGGCTTTTTAGGTTAGAAAAGGTAAATAGTATAAGAGGGGTTGGGAGTTTTTATAATAGTTAGTATTTTATTTATTTAATTTTAAGTGATTTACTTTTAGTTCGGAGGGAGGAAATTATCAATTTGACTTTTTTTAATGATTTATTATATATTTTTAAATTATTGACATTTGAGTTAATTTTTTATTTTTAATTTAGATGGTTTTTTTAAGACGAGTTTTTTTAAATTTGATATGCATATAATTTTTTACAAATAATATTAAGATTTTTAATAATTTTATAATATTTTTTATATTAAAAATTTATTATAGATTGTAGATCATGTTATAATTTGGTTCTAATATTACAATGCCATTAATTTATGGTTCTTAATTTTCTCTTATGAAATTCGATGTACATTTTCAATAGTTATTTATGGAGTTAGAGTTTCATATCCCTCATGGAGACATGATATGCCAACATTGTTCCCTACAAAAGGTAGAAATTAATAAATGATTCAAGTTTATATATCTTGATAATTATAAGATATGAAGGGGTATTAC
Source organism: Sequoiadendron giganteum (assembly GCA_007115665.2). Taxonomy (NCBI): domain Eukaryota; kingdom Viridiplantae; phylum Streptophyta; class Pinopsida; order Cupressales; family Cupressaceae; genus Sequoiadendron; species Sequoiadendron giganteum. Next base: position 136,364,409 of record CM021102.1, on the reverse strand, counting down.
TAAGTATACAAGAGATTAAGCCTCACTACCCACTTTCTATGGAACCATAGTTGAGTCAATTGTCCTTTTATGTTCTAACACTATCACTTCAAATATAGGGGCATCATGTGAATGTTCTTCGATTAGAAAAATTCAATCATTTCTTTATTTTAATGTTTAAATCAAATATTGGAGTGATAAGACTTTGTTGGGAACTATAATTATATAATATATTAAGCATAAGTTTGCAATGTGAATTCTTTATTTATGTGCAAGAAAATAGGAGATTACAAATTCATCATGCTCTATATTTGTTCAACACCAATGGAATTTGGTTCATATGATGCACATGTGGAGGATTAGAAGAAATATTACATTATCCTTAACTTCAATTGAGTTCATCCTTCAATTGTAAGAGGGATTTTAGGGAAGGCTTATCACTTCCACTAAAAACTATCTAAACCAACCTATTTAGCCTAAGGAACTGTCTTATGGACATCATTAAATCTTATGTTTTGAGGTGAGTGATGGTAGCATGTTTCCTTTATTTCAAGTGTTGGTTTAGACAAGTGATAATGGTGATATCAAATAACTATGTTATTTTATAGAATGGACCTTTATGAGATCTTCTTTCTTTGATGAGATCTTTTCTTCGTACAATTATTTATATTCTTAAGTATCTTAATAATAATGAAAATCCTAACACCCTACATTTGTATCTTTATTTTTTCACATTGATATATCATAACTTAATGTAATTATGAGTTTTGTCAACATATTTTTACCACTTGATATAATTTATTTCCTTATTTCTTTTAAATGATAAAGATTCATGGGAAGTACTCCACTAGTAAGGGTCATTTATTGAAATCCCCTCAATAAATACCTATCAATCAATCAAACTCTTAACCTTAATATATGTAAAGAAGGTGATCATCACACAATATAAGGAAAATAAAGGGGAGAGGGAAATAAATACCATGGTAAGGAAGAGAGTCTTAGGGTTAATTCCTCAATGATAAAGTCAAATGTACCATATTAATTTAACGTTTTTGAATTCTAAAAAAGATAAAGTGATGACTACATAAATATCTAGCGTAAATAAATAAAAATAAGGATGGATAAGTAGTTCATCCTAAATTAAAAATTTATAATTCGAAAGATGTAATTAGATATGAAAATAGATTGAAATAATGAATGATAAATGAATACCTTGATGTTAATGATGAGGATAAAAATTTGATTGTGACAAAAGGTTGCTACTTGAATTCTAATTTTTATTCTAGTATGATTTGACAAAGATGATGAGGATTCATTAAAGCTAGGTTAATTTCATGTGTGTGAAAATGATCTCTATAGCACATATGTAAACTTGATTGATAAAAATGGCCTTTGACGTGTGGAAATCTATGACCTACAAACCTTCTATACTTTCACATTAAAAGATTCACCTTTAATGTTTGAACCTATAATAAAATATTGGAGGTGTTGAAAACCACAGGTTTGGGAACTTGCTAATTAAATATGTTATCCTTACATGAAAATCCATTAGATTTGATTTATTGGTTTTAGATAGTGTTGGAAGATAACATGTAACAATGCAAGTGATGTTGATGTGACTATGCCAATGCAAAGTGATTAAGACTTGATATTTGATGTAAGTGGAATGAGATGTAATGAACAATAGAATTACTTAGTGCAAGAGATATGTTTATACATCTGTTGATATAGATTTTCTATGTGGAAGGCTGAATAATGACTAATGCATGACATTTTTGAAAGATATATGTAATGGGTTGTGCTAGAAATGAAAAATCCTAGGTCAAATGAACTAGGATTGATTCCATTTTATACTCGAATTAGATATGTAATGTTGATGATTTTGTGTGGGAGATGATAAATAATGGCTAATTGGAAGGTGGTCAATTCATTCCCATAGATAAATTTAAAATTTAAACAAGAGAGCCAAATCCATGCTATAAATTTAATTCAAGAATGCAAGGCAATATTTTTGAAGTTGGAGAATGTGCAAAGAGGGATTTGTTCTATTTATGAAAGCCAATTTGGGAATATGAGTCAAAGACATTGCCAAAAATTTAAAATCCTGCATTATAACTAGGTATTTAAGACAACCATGTAAAGTAGAATAACATGAATTTATTTGATATCGACATGTGTAACCTCAAAATATGGTGTGATATGATTATCAAAATAAATATAACCCCTTGTACTTTTACTTTTGTTTCTATCTCAAATCATGACCTTAACAAAACATAAAATCCATCCAAATTTATTTGATTTCTACCCCAAACCCCATTCTTATATCCTAAATGAGAGAACTAAATACCTTTAACCAACTTGCGTTGGCTTCTAGCTAACTCATCTTTCTCCCTCCTTAAAATCTATTTCACTAGAACCATCATCTTATGTATTTTTCTATTTTATTTTACCATGGATATATTTTCCTCCTTTCTCACCTCTCCTTCTAACTTTGCCCACAAGGTAACTTATGATGACGATGCTTTCTTTCATATATGTGATTTTAATTTACTCCTCCATATGTCTCTCTAATATTTTTATCCCTATGTAGATAACCCTTTCTACCTCTTCCCATTCAATCTCATGATCACTCTTCTCTTGGAGTTTCCCAAATTTCCCTTGAATACTTACAATTCGATGGATTTAGTGATATGTATTTCAATGATGATGAAACCCACCTATCATATGGTGAATATCTTAGTATTAAGCCATGCATCACTTCTAGATCCTATCACAATGTACTATTTCCTTATTATTCTCCTAAGGATAATATTAAAAGTATGATGATATCATTACCCACTTCCTAGGTGTTATATTTCCTAAACTACATAATGACCCAAACATTGGCATTTACCCTTTAGTATCTAAGAAACCTCTCTTATACATAGATCCATTCTAGTAGAATTCTCCACCTTTTTTACCCACTCCCCCTTTCATACCATTTTATTTACTGGAGGAACCATCATCTATTCCTTGTGAGATTCATTCTCTTCCCCTATTATTACACCCTTGATCCCAATTGTTACTCTAAATTTTCCACCCCCTTTCACAAGATAAATTGCTACCTTCTTCTTATTAAATAAATCATTCTTATATTCTATTATTATCACTTTTCATGACCATGTTACTTCCCTATTGTCTTCTCTTGAGTGGTCTTCAATATATGCTCAAATCGAGGAGTTTTCTTATAGCTTGGGAACTTCCCATATTATTCCTTCATGCTCAATGTTGTGTTATCTTTTCTAATATAAAAATATAATACAAGATAAGATGATTCCTACTATATTTAGGATATTAGTTTGGGTGGAATAAAAAAGTAGAACCCTTGCGACCCTTTCTTTCAATAAGTATAATATTCATGGTGACACCTTAAATCGTGTGAGGTAGTTATCTGACTCTATCCTATAGACATAGGTGTGATGATCCTATCTTTGACAAATTATTTCCTAGTACCTTGACAAACCATGCTTTGGATATTTTCTATTCTTTTACTCTTGTTTCCATACACTCTATTTTTTATTTAGCACCTATATTTGTCCACCATTTTCAATATATATTGGACCCCAAATTATACCTTACACAAGAAATAGTTTAAACAAGATATTCATGAAAGTTTTTGGAACTTCACCTCTCGCTTCAATTATTTTCTTGTACTTCAGGGTTCCCAACCTCCCAACAACCTTCTCCTACCTCTTTTTAGAGAAAATTTCTTACCACATATCCAAAGTTCCTGGTCTTTCAAACATATCATTCTCTTTTTTAATAATCACTTTTGCTTATCTTCAATTTGAAAAAATATTTCTTAAGAGTATCCTTAAGAAAAATGTGACAACCCTTCTTCTAGGTCACTCCCATAGAATCCCCTAGTGAAATTTCTTCATATGAAAACTTCTTTCTCACCAAACACATATGAAGAAAAATCATTCACATGTCTTTTTGATCCCCTTGAGCATATTCTATCTATTCTATTAGAATCTCAATTGATCAACAATTATTCACCATTTCTCTCTTACACATATCATAAGATGCTAGGTCATTCTAATAATTGATGTCAAGTACTAAAAGATATAATAAAAGAACTTATTAATATGGGTGTTGTCATTGTCTCTCCTTATGATGATCCTTTCCCTTCTCATTATGATGGCATTGATTTGTTAGATGAACCTACGAAAAATCATGATACACTTTTCAAAATTGATGGACTTGATGATGACTATGATTATTTCATTATATTTTCTTCTACCACGACTTCCCCTTTTTCAACTATTATAATTATTATCCTATTTCTATTCTTGAGGTCTCATTTGAACTCTTCCCATTGCATCTCTTGTTAAGTCGAAGTTATTCCTATTTTGTAGTAATTTATACACTCATTCCTTCTTTTGATGATACACTCTTTTAGTCTATTATAGGCATTCCTTCTCTAAATTTTATAATAACTTATAGTACACCTCACCCTTTGGATAATTCTCTTCCTTATTCTCCTTGTGGGATGCGCTTGGTTGTGTCATTAGATTTTTTTCGTCATTTATTGATTGATTACAAGTATGATTCATGTGGTTTTCTTACCTTATCTTGTTTGTACACTTTGTGATGGTATACATGTCAATTCCTCTATGTTTTACAATTCATCCAGATGGTTTCCTACTCCTCTTTATCTATACATCTATATATTTTGGATATGACACATGATATTGAGGTTCACCTTTGTATTGTGAACCCAAAATTCTAGATATTATTTTCCCTCTCCATGATATTTTAGATACTAGTGCATGAAATAGAGTCAACATCTATCTTGCTCACCCAATTTTTTTCCCAATTCCTCTATTTTTCAATATTTTCTTGTGAAATTTCTTCCTTATGTTTTCCATCCAAGTTATTTTTTCATACCTTTCTTCCTTTATTTATTCCTATTCCATGGTTTTTCTTGAATCTCAACCAATTTCTTGTAGCTTATTGTTACTTATATTTGTGGAATTTGATGGCATCTCTTGTTTGTCATGTTCCATTCACATGATAAAAATTCTAGGTGTACCATTTTTGCTATCTTTATTCATTTTGGTAATAGTTTGTGTCTCTTCTATTTTCCTTTCTTTTGGGGAAAAATCATTGTCCCTTATTATTTCTAGGGGTAACTTTCCTCTTTCTATACCTCACTTTTGCTACCTTCTTTCTATGTATTCCTTTCTCATGTGACTATTTTATTTTTAGAGTTTCTTGGTTTTTTATTTGTCATTCCTATGGGATGGGGAAATAGTTCCCAACTCTTATTTTTTGGGGCATCCCAAAAAAATTTATATGATGTTTTTCTCTTCCTGTTTATGCTAATTATTTTTTGTCTATTATCTTATAATTAGTATTTTCTTCATTTTATTGTATAATAAGGGGGCAAATTTACTCTTTTATTTCCCCTTCTATATTAGCACATGGTCCTCTCTCTTTTATCCTTTTCTTAAAATTGATTGAACCTTCTACTATAGTACTCATTTTAAGGGGGGGTATTCTCTACCTCACCTTTTCATCATGCCTCACAACACCCAATTATTTTCCAAATTAAGTTACATTTATTTTTTTAATAAGAAAATATTTATGATACCTAATATAGAGTATCCTAGGATCATTTATTTACTTTATCTAGCTTGGCATGGATCCTCTTTATTTCTACACTTCCCTTGCTTTAAATTTTAATTCATATGCCTAATTCTACTTCAATCTACATGCTGAATTTATTTTCTAGATGAAAATGGTTTACATATGTTTATTATTTACATGTTCTAACTCTTTTTTATGAACAATGAGTTTCTTCCTTGTGTTTTGTCTTGTAGATGAGTAACACATATGGGAATCGATTCAAATTGAAGGGTGAAATCCTCAAATATATTCATAGCTTTTTTTAGTGTATGCATACCTATAATCAAATATTAAAAAAATTCCTTTATATAATTTTACTTTATATACTTATGTTAGCTATAGACTACATTACTTAGTAACACGAGCCCACCAAAGTGAGGTCAAAATAAACAATAAGAAATTACCTAATTTGTGATTTCTACTTTGTAGATTGCACACACTTTTAGTTGTAGTTTCCTAAGTACCATGTTTGAAGTCATATTTATCCATTTCTTCAACCTTTTTACTTTCATTAGGTTCCAAAATTTATTTTGAATTTTTTTCTACCATATTTTCTATACTTCTATTATCCAATTACTACTTGAAATAAATCATAAGTGTAGTCTCGTCAACTAAAATTAATTATACATGAATTGAAAACCTTCAAACTATATTTTTAAATAGACAAAAATCTAATGACCAATTAATTTTCCACTTGATTGATGGCATTTTTGATAGAAAAAAACATCTTAACCAAAATAAATAAATCAATGATCAAATATAATTAATCAAAATTTCTCAATAGTAAGAGACCCTTAGATTTTGAACATCATTCTATTCTTTTTCCCCTCAAGTCTTAAAATATGCAATGAACATTTTGAGAGATTTCTTAAATATTGTTTGATCTTCTTTTTCTATACAAATTCTTTGCTAACAAAATCTCTTCTTGTGGTTTCACATAACGCTTTCTAGAAAAATCTATTGAATTTTATCTTTGATATTTTATCAATTCTTTATTATACTATTATATATATGATTGTTAGTTTCCTTTTACCACTAACCCTTATAGGTTTATCTTGTGGCTTCTTAAAATTATTATATGATCTCTATGTTATTTACTTCTTTGGTTATAGGAGAGGAAATAGTCCTTTCTTCTTGTTACTATCTTTCTATGTAAATATTTTTATCTTTATAAATAGTGTTGCTTCTTCAATAATCTTTTAGAATTTCTATATTATTGCTTCTTCCCTTTTCTTAAAAAAAAACATTATTCACAATATTCTTGGTGCTTCTTTTCTTTGCATAGAGGTTTCTCTTCCAATCTAAATTTTTTCTTTAGCTTCTTTTTACATTTATGAAACCTTTATTTCTCTCCTTTTCCTAGAAATACTAGCAATTCCACCTCCTTTCTTTTTGCATTCAAAAAATCACTACACACATATTAGAAGCTCTCTAGGTTTTTGATGTCATGGTTTATTCATTTTATGATGTTCACTTACCTTCCTAGTGCTAAGTACACTTGAATGAGTGAACACACAAAATTTATTTGTTTAATCATAAAAGTTAAAATATTTAAAAAGGGTTTTTGACCATCTTGGTATTCTCCTATGAACCCCCCATTACCCTATCCTAGATATAGGTTATTATTGGTTACTCTTCTCAATCTAAGTGATACATGCTTCAATTTTATATTTATTTTCATTGTCCAAGTTGTTCATTTCAATTATTTATTTGCTATATTTTTATTGCATTGATTTTATTCTATAGAAATTTCAACAACTATATAGAAAATATCATACCCAAACCTATAAGTGATGTGTCCACATTTAGTTAGTCTCTATTGAGTTCATAATAACATCCCAAATCTAGTTTTCTATGAAAATAATGACTATACTTATGTATGCTCTTGTTGTTGATCCTTGGCTTGGCATCCAAGTCATTGAACATCAAACTAGGAATGAATTCTAATCATCTATTTTTTTGGATATTTATTTGTGTAGTATATTCTTCTTGGTACCTCAAATTAGTTTAAAATTATTTTATTTTGGCTCCTTTTGTAAACCAAAATGTAGTATATTTTTCTAGGGAGTGAATGTAGATTCATCTCAAGTAAAATATATTTAGATAATATACACCACTATGCTTGCTATAGTCTCATATTCTAACATAGATTAGATAAATTGGGACTATTTATTACCATATTTATTAGTTAGGTTCATCTTTTTATCAATAGAACACGAGGGAAAGATAGGGGACAAACACTAACAACCTCATGTTTTGACATCTCTACGACCCTCAAGGAAAGATGAAATAAGATAGGTGCATGGATGAGAATACATAGAGGTGAAAGAAAAAATATCATGAGATGGAGAAGGCATATACTCACTAGGTACAACATAACATTAATCAATATTCTTAAATTTATCAAATGATTATGGGGCTAAAGTAGTAGAAAAGTCACCATTGCAGGTCAAAAATGAGCCATCAACATAAAGCGTGGTGACATAGGAAGTGAGCTTGGTAAGGAAGGTAGAAAATATACACAATAAAGATCTAACAATAGAAGTGTATTAAGGCTCGAGTGAATGGAAAAGACAAATAATACTAAAGTATTAAACCTAAATCAAGATAAAATAGTGAAACTTAAATGAGAGTAAATCCAAACACCAATCAAGTGTGATATAAATATAGATAATTAGAAAATTAGATGTAAAAATCCTAAGAAAGAAGGATAAACCTTAAGACCAAATCCTTATGTCACGTAGGAATGTTTAGTTCACTAAAATGTGAGCATTCATTATGGTTTACCTATGCTTAATAATTAGTCAATAAATAAAGGCTTAGGTTTATAAACTAGGATTGAGAATTGAAATGAATGCCATAATTAATGTAAAATTGAAATAAATTCACATACAATACTTAGCTACATTTCAAAGCTAAGAAATTGAAGCTAAATATGTCTAGAATTGATTAACCCTGGTGTTGAAATTATAAGGATTTCTCAAATGGAGATCTCATATATTGCAAACTAACTATGTTTTTCTCTAGTTCACCTATGTGCATACAGACTTGACCTCTTCTTGTGATTCTCAAATCTAAACAAGCAAGATGTGGACAACTAGATTTCACCTACCTTGATCTTCTAGTGTTGGAATCTAAGAATTGGCACTGTTTAGGAACACCTTTAGGCATTTTAAAATTTTTTTATTCATGTTCTCTTTAGTTAGACCCTTAGTTGGATTACAACTGTAAGTGAAAGATGGAAGAAAACAAACAATGTGCAATGGATCTAGAATGGTGTGTGCCAATATAATAATATAATTCTTAACAACAAGTCCTTACATAATTCCTAGGTGATCTCTAAAATCATTTAAAATGAATGAGTGAATGTCTTTAAAATACAATAAAATAGTACTCAAATTAATATATTTATATGTTTAATTAGACTCACAACAACTAATGAAATGGTTGGTTGCTCCCATTCTTGATAAATTGCTTTGTTCAATATATAAAAAAAACAACCAATGAAATGGTCAACAAGATCTAAATTTGAAACTTTTAAATTTTAGAAGTTCAAGATTCTAATCTACATGTGTGAAAGCAACTTAGATCAAGTCCACACCACCCAAAATAATAAAAATAAATTTAAAAATTGAACTCAATGTCTTAAAATAAATAACAACAAAATTGAAATATTATAATATCATAAACCAAAATCACATAAAAATATATAACCCATACATTTATTATTACATTCAAAACATTATAATCAAAATAATATATAATTTTCACATGCATGTATAAATATACTCTAAAAGCAATTGTGCCAACCTTAGTCTCACTAGCACTTAGGATCAAAATGAAATCTTAGTTTCACATGATAAGAACCTTTAAAAATCCATCCGTGTTTAATGGACATCCAATTTAAATATAAGCATTTAAAAGCTACTTCTTATTGTTGGGAGAAAGCATTTAATGGATTAAACTATGATCTTCCTCTCATGCCAACCTGGAGGAGAAGTGGCACTAACAATATATGATCTAAACTTTTAAGGTCAGATTCTACTATATTATTTTAATCAAATATTTAATTAGATCGTGGAAAACAAAGGTTACATTAGAAATGGCATAGTGAATTAGTTCACATTGTCGGGAGAAAATACTATTCCTAATTACATTATGGGGAATGGCCCCCATTTCAAATGCCCTTTTTTTGGTTAATTAAATAACTTTATTTTATTTTATTTTTTTACTCTTTTAATGAAATTAAATCATGGAATCAATTCGTTTGGGTGTGATCTATTAACGGGCATGTTGTGTCCTGGAATGTAGGGAAAGGGAATTATTGTTTTAGCTTAGATGATTTTTTATTACCTTAAACTATCTATTTGGTCCAATGTTTTGTTAAAACATTTCAATTTTATAATGTTTTTAATAAGAGGGTTTTTTACAGTTTACAAGGTATTTTTTGGAATTAAATAATTTGTTTTTAGTTTAATAAGTTATTTGTTGTCATATCTATCAATAATTAGATTTGTTCAATTTAGTATTATTAAGAATTGAGGACTTCAATATTATCAAAGTCATTTTGGTGTATGAATAATCAAATTTCTTCGATTTAACGTTAATATTGAGGAGCCTTCAAAACATCAAATCAAGGCATGATCCACACCTCATTCCTTTGTGGTATTAGGTCTTTATATTCAACATGACTTAATCTCTAGTAAACTCTTTCTAGATCATTCAACTTTATCAATAAATAAAGGACGATTTCAACTTTTACAACTTTTTTTATATTTGAAAACACTTTTATTATTACATATAAAGTCTCTTTATTGATGTGAATGGTTTCAATTATTCTATTCAATTTTAAACTTAAAGCAAATACATTCACTTCCACATAAACCATAATGAAAACTATCACCTTATCTTTATTCACTTTCCATTTACAACATCCACCAAACTATACATCAAAAGGTAAATAAAATAGACATTAAATCTAACAAGCACTTGTCAATCAATCTCAATCTCAGAGGAGGTATTGTAACTTTTATAACTAACCTTAATCAATTATAAAAATTAAGTTAAATGGAAGGAAAAGGAAAGGTTGGAAAGTGTGAATATACTTTTTGCCCAAAAGCCCAAGTTACCACCTTTTCGAAGCTTTGCATATTCTTTCTAGTCAACTAATTTAATATATAATATAAAATGGATGCATTGCACTTTGTTGTATGAAAATGAGATCGAGCATATCTTGAGCAGGTGGAATAGGGCAACATATTCCGAGATTTCCAAAGATTTGGTCAAATATATTATTGAAGATGAGTATATATTCATGTTAAGTTTATGCTTAGTCAATCCCATGAAATCTAGAAAAGATATGAATCTTGAATATCAAACTTAATCTTCCACTCAAAAGAAATCGTCAAATCCGTGCAATGCCCCTCTAACTTATGCGGGTAAGCCCTACCAACCTCAATAATGATCCGCATAACCCCCAAACGCCTTATTTTTTTTTTTTTATATTAATTATTAATCCTTTCTTGCTTACAACTCAACGTTACCCACAATACACCATCTAGTTTTCTCAGCAGAATCAATATTTTGGGCGAATTTTTCCTTATGCTTTGAAATTTATGCAGGCATTACATGGTGAAACCTTGACCTTTGCATCACCCCCTCCTCCATAGGGTGTGAACACTACTTTTGCTTTGTTTCTTAGTAGGGGTCCCTAAGAATTGAGGGAGGGAGGCCTTTGCATTGCACTCTAACTTTGTAGAGTCATTAAAGTTTTTAGGTTATTTAATTGAGGAATTTAGTTGGTCAAAATCGTCTAAAGGTTGAATCTAATCTAATTAGATCTTCGAGTAATTTAAAAATTGGTGGACGACGTAATTAAGCAATACACTATCATCTTCATTAATTGAGTTAGAACTTGGACATTAATCATATATAAAATGAAATTACGATGTGGTAGGTAGGGCCTAGTAAATGACACAAAGATAGATAGCGAATAATGATTGATAAGTAGGACATATTTTTCTTAGATTATGATGTTTATTAGATTTCTATTGTGAAGTTTTTGAATCAAATTCATTGATCCATATTTCAGGAGTAGTGGATCACATGAACCTATCTCTCATGAGCATGAACAATCCACTTAGCACTCATTGCTTCTAGGTGATGCTCACATGGGTGAAGCATTGTGAATTCTTAGAACATCTTTCAAATGAGATAGCAAGTTAAGTGGGTTTGATCTTGGAGGGATCTCCATGGTTAAGCATGCTTGAGTCGGAGTAGTATTCAGATGGTTCATGTCTTGGGAAGTTATAATGATTCACCTAGATGCAATTAGTATTAAGTGGATAATTTACGTTCATGAGAGATAAATTTGTGTGAACAATTACTCATGAAATATGAATCAATAAATTGAATAAAAAATTTATACATTTGAATTTTAATGAAACATGATAATAAAAATAAATCTAAAACATATATTAAACCTAATTTATGTTTTAATAACCCATGCTTGACACCTTATCAAACTAGGTAAATTGTTCACTACATTAAGATGAGATAGAAAGAGGAAGCCCCATTAAAGTAAAGGGTGCCTACTAAGGAAGTTAAGAGCCATGGGAAAACCAAAAGTCAGTGACATACACATAATATTGTTGGGGGAGAAGTCGAGTTAGATTTCTAATCAAATATAGTTATGGCATGATTAAAAAATAGAATGTAAATTTTGTATGGGAGGCTCAAGGTCACGGTATTCAAAGAACATGATTTTGATATTAGGATTTTCTAGTAGCTTTCAAATTTTATTATTTTAATCGAAGTGTGATCCTTTTTAAGCAAATATGTCTTTTGGAGAGGATTATGAGTAAAACTATTTTAATGTGTATTTCTTAATCCCCATGAATATCTTAGTTTAAATTTAGTGGTCTTAGATATTAGATATATATTACATTTAAACAATGTTAAATTAATTTGTATATTTTAAAGTAGTTTTTAACAAAGTTATTGTTTGAAAGATGTTTAGTTTACGAAGTATGTTATTAAATTTAATTTATTATATTTGATTGTAATAAATTTCAAAATTTATTTATTTATGTATTTTTTAGATTTTTTTAATGAGTTTTAATTCAAATAATAAATGATTTTATAACAATAAATAAGATTGAATTTGGTTTGATTATTAATATTTTAATAAGTTTTATATAAGTGGTAGGTAATTTATACATCTGATTTCATTTTGGAGATCTTAAAATTGAAGGGTTTTAATTTTATAAAAAGTTATAAACCCCTCTTTTAAAGGAGTTTTAAAGGAGAGATAATCAAGGAAACAAATACATAAAGGGATCTATATGTTTTGGGGTTAGTATGTATTGTTCTTTTTAATATATGATAGGATATATAGTGATGCATGTCATCATCCCTTAGGTGTACATAACACCAATCATGAAGGAAGATAGGGTACATTAAATAGAAAGTAGCAATAATGGTATCTAATTAGGTCAACATGGTTTGTGAGAGGAGGTCAAACACTTTATATCATCCCAAAAATGGCATACAAAGACACACAAATGATAAGGAGGAACAAATAGAAGAAAGGTACATTGAAACACTCATCTTGTATCTATGTCCTTATGAGAGTAACATAGGTCATCTAGGTCGAACTAACATACACACAAAATTAAATTTTTGACTCTCACTAATCACATAGTAAGTCATCCTCATCCTAATATCTAATAGGATAGTGATGTACTAGTGGAAGGGGATGGTTGGGATTTTCTAGAATGAGATAAGGGATGTTAGCTAAGGTTCCAATGACATAGTGGTGGGAAAAGGAAAATATCGTTAGAAAATATTTTCTAAATTCAATGGTTTAATAGATGTTTGAGAATGAAGGTGGCACTAAGCAAGGAAGGGAAAGAAACTTTATTGCTGAGGAAAAATCTAAGCTCATTAGGGAAAGGAGATGCAATGTTAGATGCAAAATAATAATAAGCATAAGGTCCTTAGTATTGTCAATATATATGGATGCTCTAGGTTCTAAAGGTTGTTGATGAACAATCACCATCTTAAATGAAGTTGAGGATTATGTGGCAATGGAAGAAGAGGGGTGAGGTCATGTATAGTGGTTACAAGAGGTTCAGAGAACGAGGTTCTAGATGGAAGGGGATAGTGTGGGAAAGGATACTAGTAGAGGTAGGGTAGATGTGAGAGATTGGGGAAAGAGATGAGTGGTAGGTGAGGCTATCAAGGATGGAGAGGAAGGATGAGGGAAATAGACTATCACACTTCATTATATTGTTAGATTTTTCTTACAAAAGGTATCCTTGAGAAGAATGAAACAAGGAAGGTGAAGGAGGATGAAGAGGGTAGGGATGAAGTTGTGGTAGGAATTAACAATAAAGTATAGACCCAAGGTATGAATTATTTATGTTAGAGAAATTAACCTCATGATGGTGCAATAAAAAGGAAATTAGAATACTATGATAGATAGTACATGTATACAATAAAGATTCAAGTAATAACATACACTCATGAACACCATAAGATAGGTTTTATCATATAATATTGATACAATATACATTATTTACTTCAAGAATAGATATAAAAATCACAGTATCTATTCCTTTATTCCTATTCCTAACTCTATTCTATCTCTATTATTCATTGTTCTAATTTTGTATATTTTCCCCTCTCCCCCCTTGTGGCGAGGTTGGATTCATATGTAGCATTCCTTAATGCAGGGAGTGTCATTTTTCATTTTCTTATATCTTTTAATTCCCCTAGAGGTGCCACACGATTCTTTCTATCATAGTGGTATTTTGGTGACTATTGGTTCATTTTGTTTGTAGTTCCTGACTTGCCAACATCATTTTGTAGCTTAATCCATTGTCTTTCCCTCACTTGATAACTTCCATAGTCAAAATAGAGGTATCATATAAAAAATATTTTCCTTGTATTTATAAGGTAGTAGGTATTTATAGGTGATATTTAATTACTCATATGTATCGTCCCATTTTTGCACCATATACTACATTATTTAAGTCATTACTGAAAGATGCATGTACCCAAGTTATCTGTAACCATTAGAGTACCTGGTTCTATAAGTGTGGTAATGAATTGATACATATCTTGGAGAAGCTTGGATATAATTGATAATTGGGTGCTAACCTCCAACCCTGACTCCTTCATCTATGTTATTGATTTCATTCTTTATTCATTTAACTAGTTGTGTTGTGCTTGGATTGTATGCAATTGTTATCATTATGATCCACCTAAGTCAGCTATGATATTGTAATTATTGTAGATTTATAGAATTTGAGCCTCTACGAAATCCATTTGATTCTTCTAAGCCATGGTGATTTTTAGCGATTTAGTACACTACTAATAAATTCATAGATGTTATCGCAAGCATTATTTAGTTTTTTTGTTTGATACCTAAATTGATAATTTCTCCATTTATATTGTGATTGGATGAATTTACCTTTTTCATATTTTTCTATAATTTATTTCTTTATATTTTTATTTTCTTTCTCCTAATCACATATTTGTTATAAAAATGCTTGTATTGCTCCTAGTTAAGTTTCTAAGGGTATTGATGAGTCTAGTTATAATTGTTATTATTGAATTTCTATATCAATGTGATCCTCTTCTCCATGTCTTCTTTTGGTGTGAGGTTTTTATGTATTAGACCACGTTTTGGACTACTAGTAAATGCTACACCCTTAATACTAGAGTAAATCAGGTTATGGATAGTCAACTTGTGTCTATCTCAACTCCTAATTAAATCATATTATCATAATTATATTGTTATTTAGTTAATTAGGTTGGCCTAGGGTTTATATAGGGTTATCTAAGTCATCTTGGGTGATATCCTAGGAATAAATAAGGTATATATAGGAGGTTGTGAGTCTCATTTCATCATTAGATTGTGAATTTTGTTCTCAATGGAGATATTTGGAGGTTTGCACCATCAAAGTGGAGTGTTATTCTTAGTTATTATCAAGTATTTGAAACATACTTTCTATAATATTCCTCTATTGTGCAAGTCATTTCATTACAAGAGCAAAGATTCACCTACTAAGGTGGAAGATAATAATTATTTTAGACATGAATTCCTTGGGATTGACTCTAATTTCAAGATGGATCCTTCCTTTAATAATCCTATGCCAAGGAAATTCATACTCGGGTTGGATATGAGAAAGTTTTATGGCAAGGATCCAACCAATTGGCTATACCAAATGTAGCAATTATTTGATCTTCATCATATTCCTAGTCAACAAAAGGTGGATATGACATCATTATACCTAGAAACAGATTAATTTATTTGGTATCGTTGGTTATGTGACGAGAAGAGAAAGAAGGGTTGTGCACGGTCACATGGTCAATTTTTTAAGAGGAACTTGCTACCCATTATAGAGATAACTTTATGGATAACTACTTCTACCAAATCACTAAATTAAAGCAATCAAGAATGGTCAAGGATTATATTCAACAATTTCAAACCCTTTTTTCTAAGAGTGGATAATGTACCAAAAGAAAATTTGAAGGAACTATTTTTCTATGGTAGTTTAAAGGATCACATATGATATGAAGTATGATTGTTCCAACCACACTCCTTATCACAAGCAATAGTAATGTCAAGACAAGTTGATGATAATTTTTTGGCTAGTAGGTGACAAGGAACTATAAATGTCAGCAAAAGGATATCTCATACACATTCATTACCAACTTTCTAGGTTCAATCCCCAACAAATTGAGGAGAAGAGTTCAAAAGGGTTATGTTTCAGTTGTGACAACAAATATAGTTGAGGACATAAATGTTGTGAAAATAAATCATTCTATATTAAAGGTCTAAGTGAGGAAGAAGAGGAGGAACCAATCACTGATAAATTTTGACTCAATTTTTGACGAAAGGTCATCGAAATTTTGACGAACTTTCGTTAGAGGAATTTCGTCGAAATTCTGATGAAATTCATTTGACGAAGGGCATCGAAATTCCGACGAACTTTCATCAGAAATTGAGTCAAAATATATCAGTGAATATTAGATGGTGATAGGGAGTTAGATGAAAAATCACATGATCCCCAGCCAATCATTTCTTGTCATACACTCTCTAGTTTTAGCATCCCACAAACTCTCAGGGTAGTGGGTTTGTTAAAGAAGAAAAAAGTAACAGTGTTGATCGACTCAAGTAGTATTCATAATTTCACCAATAAAAAGTTGGCTACTCATCTAAATTGTTTTATATATCCAGCTCTAGAGTTTTAGGTTTTTATTGTAGATGGTGGTACTGTTAGTTATTCTGGAAAGTTCCATAGCATTAAATTATCCATGGGAGATTATCACCTTGATAGCCCAAAATATGCTATCTCCATGGGTGAAATAGATATTGTTTTGGGAGTACAATGGCTTACTACTTTGGGAACAATTGAGATGAACCTCCAAGAATTATTCATGAGATTTCAATAAGAAGGAAATATTGTAGAGCTAAGAGGGTTAAATGAAAAGTCCCCACAATGGTAAGCTCACATCAAATGTAGTACTTTATACAATGGTAAGCTCACATCAAATGTAGAAGTTTCTTAAGAAAGTAGTTGATGGATTTGTGGCCTAGTTATGTCCATTAGAATTCTCTCAATCTATTGCTCCCACCCATCCAAATTTAGAAGAAATAATTGATCATCACTCAATAGTTTTTAGAGATATTCCTAAAGGACTTCCTCCTAAGAGGAATCATGATCATACCATACAACTAGTTCCAAGGAGCCAACCACCCAAAATCAAGCCTTACCGATACCCACATATATAGAAAAGTGAGATAGAAAAGATCATTGATGAGATGTTAGAGGCATGAATTATCATGCATATCCAAATTACTTACCCCTCACCCATGGTTATGGTGTGGAAGAAGGATGAAACTTGGTGCATGTTCCTAGACTATAAAGTGCTCAATATGTACACCATCAAAGATAAGTTTCCTATTCCAGTCATTGATGATTTACTAGATGAATTGAATAGAGCTATGTACTTTACAAAAGTTAGATCTTAGATCAGGTTATCACCAAATTCAAATTAAGGAAGACGATATTTGTAAGACAACATTTAGGACTCATGAGGGTCATTATGAATTTTTAGTGTTGTCATTTGGTCTTACCAATACACCATCTAATTTCAAAGTTTGATGAATTCCATCTTTAAGAATTTTTTGAGGAAGTTTTTATTAGTGTTCTTTGATGATATATTGATTTATATCAAGACATGGTAAGAACACTTGCAACACGTAGATTGAGTATTACAAGTTCTCGGAGATCATATACTCTATGCAAATCCATCCAAGTGTGCTTTTGGTCTCAATGAGGTCGAGTGCTTGGAACACATAGTTTCACATGGAGTAAAGGTGGATCCTAAAAAAATTGAGGCTATCATAAAATTCTTAATCCAAAAACTAGAAATTGAGGGGTTTCTTAGGATTGACTAGATACTATAGAATATTTATGAAGAATTATGGTTGTATAGTAACACCCCTCACAACTTTATTGAAGTACTCTTTTCACTAGAACGAATCTGCTAATGCAACATTTGTAATGTTGAAGGAGGCTATGTGTACAACTCTAGTACTTTCCACTCTAGATTTCACCAAGGATTTTTTTGTGGAATGTGATGCTTCAGGAAATGGTATAGGCACAATTCTCTTGTAGGTTGGGTCAACCCATTTCTTTTGAGAGTCATCAATTAAAGGGCAAGAATCAACTCAAACCTGTTTATGAGAAGGAAATGCTAGCTATTCTTCATGTAGTATAAAAATGGAGGCCTTATCTAATGGGTAGACACTTCAAGGTTAAGACAAATCATGATAGCCTAAAACATTTTTTGGAACAAAGATTATCTTCTCAAGAACAACAAAAATGGGCTACTAAGATGTTGGGATATGATTTTGAGATTGTATATAAGAAATGGAAGGAAAATGTTTTGGTAGATGTAATATTGAGGATGGATGAGAAGGATGAAGATTTATTATGTGCCCTTTCAATATTACAAGAAGATTGGGTAGTAGAAGCCAAAGCAGAGTGGCAGAATGATGTTGCTACAAGTAATCTCATTCATCAATTATAGAGTGATCCTTGTAGTTTAGATAAGTTTTGTTGGAAGGGAGATACTTTATGGTATAAAGAGTGATTGTATCTTTGTAAGAATTACTCTCTCAAAAAAAATATTCTCATAGAGCTGCATGAGTCTCCAGTGGGTGGTCATTTAGGATTTTTTGAAGAAATATCATTTGGTCAAGAAATAATTATTTTGGGAAGGGCTAAAAGAGGATTTAAATATTTTTATGATAGAATATTTGGTTTGTCAAAGAAATAAAGGGGGGACAATTAAGGAACCTGGTCTCTTGCAACCCCTATTTATTCCTAGCCAACATTGGGAAGAGGTTTCTATGGACTTCATCACAGGGCTTCCAAGATCTAACGGTAATAATGTCATCATGGCAATAGTGGATTGCCTCACTCAATATGTACATTTTATTGCATTATCACATCCTTTTGTAACAAGTATAGTGGAGAAATAATTTTTGGAGAATATTCAAAAGCTACAAGGTATACCTAAGGTTTTTGTTAGTGATTGTGATCCTATCTTTACTAGTAACTTTTGGATAAATTTACTCAAACTTTTGGGTACTGAGTTAGCTCATATTTCTTCATACCATCCTCAATCTGATGGGAAATAGAGATTATCAATAAGTGTTTGGAAGGATATCTACATTTTTCACTTCAAATAAATAGTATTAATGGGTATATTGGCTACCACTAATAGAATGATGGTATAAAACTTCCTTCCATAGTTCATAAAAAATGTCTCCATTTATGACATTGTATGGACATCCTCCTCCTTCCATCACATCATCATTGAAGGTACCATCAAGAGTTCAAGATGTGGAGGACCACATGCTTCATCAAAAACAAGTAATTTTAGGACTTAAAGATAATCTATCCATGACACAAAATCAAATGAAGCAACAGGTGAACTAGCATCATAGTGGAAGAAGTTTTGAAGTTGGGAATTGGGTTTTCT
The DNA here is from genome assembly GCA_007115665.2 of Sequoiadendron giganteum. Lineage (NCBI taxonomy): Eukaryota > Viridiplantae > Streptophyta > Pinopsida > Cupressales > Cupressaceae > Sequoiadendron > Sequoiadendron giganteum. The sequence goes on along the minus strand of CM021102.1, from coordinate 136,344,696 downwards.
TTAGATTTCAACCTTACAAGAAAATTTCATTGAAATAATAATCAAAGAATACAAATTTATCTCCAAAATGTTATGGCCCATATCAAATCATGCAGAAGATAGGTAATGTTTCCTACAAGATTGAATTGCCATAATAAACAAAGATACATCCAATTTTTTATGTTTATTGTTTGAAGAATGTAAAAGGGAATAATATATCTACTTAGAAAATATTACTTGAGCTTGATGAAGAAGGAAGAATCATATATTGGAACCAAATTTTATTCTTCAAAAATGCACAAGGAACCTAAGGACTAGAACACTCACTTAGTATCTCATCCAATGGAAGAATTTACCGATTGAAGATACCACATGGGAGGATGAGGAGTTCATTCAGAAGCATCTAAAATTGCTTAGCATGGAGGATAATGATTCTTTGAAAAGGGGGCATGCTACACCCTTAATATTAGAGTACATTGGGTTATGAATATTTGGCTTGTTGCTATCTTAACTCCTAATTAAGTCATATTATCATTATTATATTATTATTTAGTTAATTAGGTTGACTTCAGGCTTATTTAGGTTATCTAGGTCAGTCTAGGTGATATCCTAAGAATAAATAAGGCATATATAGGAGGTTGTGAGTCTTATTTCATCATTATATTGTGAATTGTGTTCTCATTGGAGATATTTGGAGGTTTTTCCCCTCGAAGTGGCTTGTTATTCTCCCTTATTATCAAGTATTTGTAGCATATTTTCTATCATATTCCTTTATTGTGCAAGTTATTTCATTACAGTAAAAGCCTCTCCCAACTCCATCTTTTGGATTAGTGTATCTATGTGAAGTCAATTTGGGTCCTGTAGAAGTATGCTTTCAAGTATCTTTATACTTACAATAATTGTTGAAGTCATTTGCTTTTGTATAGCTAAATATTTGTTTATCTTACTCATAGGGTCATTCACTAGCTATTTTGGTGGACTAATCAATTATTTTGAAGGATCCCCCATTTCTATTTTATATTGTAGCTTATTTTGGTTTTTTTTTTCCAAGTTTCTTCTTCCTTCTCTCTTTTGATTTCTTGATGGAAATTGACATCACTCTCTACTTCTACTATAATATTTTCCTTTGTATAGACTAGTTGCTTTAGTTATTATGCATGCGGTGGAAATGACACTAGTGTATTTAATTTTACTTTTTTGTTGTGTTTGTTTCCTTTCTACAACCTTATTATTGACTTGTTGGGATATTTCTTTTGATTTCTTGATGGAAATTGACATCACTCTCTACTTCTACTATAATATTTTCCTTTGTATAGACTAGTTGCTTTAGTTATTATGCATGCGGTGGAAATGACACTAGTGTATTTAATTTTACTTTTTTGTTGTGTTTGTTTCCTTTCTACAACCTTATTATTGACTTGTTGGGATATTTCAACAACCTTTTCATACTATTTTTATTGAATTTTTATGTTCTCCATGTTATGTAGTAGGGTATCTACCCTATATTTTGTTCTCAATTCTTGATCTTATAAAATTTGTACCTTTCTTGTTGTTGGAAAAAGATTTAAGTCTTTAGCTACTTCTATTTCACTTGTTTTTATTGATTATTATACCTTGAAATCTTTCTCTCTTAATGGAGATGTGATTTTCTAGAACTATTTCCAGCTCCTCTAGAATACTTAGTAATTTTCTCTATGGTATACAAGCTAGTTGTGATGAACTCAATCCTTGTTTACACAATTACCTCTTCATTATTTGTAGAGGTAGTAGGATAATCCCAAGTCTCCTCTAATGTTTTACCTATTATACAATATTCTAAAATATTCTTTCTATCTAGAAAATATACTTGAGATTTCTCTTATAGTACTTTTTACATTGTTCAATGTATTACTTGATCTTTTGAATTGTCAAATATTGTACCAATTTACTTTATTCTTTTTTTTTTCTCTCATTTTCTTTTCTTTATTTCCCACTTGATTCAACCTTTTTCTTAGATCTCATTTTATAGTAGGGATTTAATGATTTCTTCTATTGGAGTTTTGTCTTGTGAGGGGCTATCTTTTATTTTAACTATTGTATTTGAGCATATTTCCCTTTTTTCTCTTTCTACAATTGATCTTATAATATTTTTTACTCCTTTGGTGGAGAGCGTCCACTAGTAGCTCCTAGGAATTTTGATCATCATTTTGGGGTTCTATGCCTTGTTCCTTTGTGTTTTAATTTTCTTATATATCCTCAATTATTAGAGGAAAGGGATATTTATTATCTTTAGCTTTTTTAGACATTTTATCCATTTTCTTCTCAATCCTCTCCTTGGAATCCTTATTTACCTTTTTATCAATATATTCTCTCCTAGTTCTAAATATTTTTGTAGTTGAATCTTTTAGATATGATAGGAGGCATTGAGCCATGATTTGCACTAGTTCATTAGATACCTTATTTGGTAGTGGCATTATTAAGAAGGTGCATGGTTCCACTAATTTTAGGTGGATGTAGTATTTTTTTACCATGAAAACTACATCATTTTCTAATTTTGTGACAATGTGGTCACTTGGTTGGTCATTCTCTTGAATTTTGTTTTAGAACTTATTGAATAATGATTTGTACCCATACCAATAAATGGTTTTATCAAAGGAACCCTCTATTTTTTATTTTTATTTATTTTTCATTTATTGCATCTCATCTCCACACACATGTGGTAATTCCCTTAGGAAATAGAGAGTTCAACACATAACTAACAATTCATACAAAGATTACAACGGCAATTTTGTTGTTGGTTACTTGGGGGGGATAGGAATTCAATCATCCTTGACTGTAGAAGCTAGGGTGTTGCTAAAGGAAGTCTTGTTAGCTATCACTTTGGGGATAAGGAACCTAAACATTGAAGGGGATTCTAAGTCTGTGGTTGATGCCATTAATCAAGGAAATTTAGTTAGTTGGAATACTAGGGACATTTTGTTAGACATATTTCATTTGGTGTCTAAGTTGAATATGAAGATTACTACCCACATCTTTCGGGAGGGTAATCAAGTTACTAATGCTATGGATAATCTGGGGTCCCATTAGAAGGATTCTAAGTGTTGGAGGACTATGGGGAACCTACCATCGGGTATACAAGGTATAATCCTTAAGGAGTAGGGCTTAAATTCAGAAGTGTCTGGACAACATCTCACCTTATCAAAAATTCTAACATTATACTCTCACAAGTTTCTTGGTTTTTTAGTGTATAGAACATGGATATGGGTGGTGACAGGGTGAGGAAGGAGCCCGATAATTATGGGGAATTTCGCAAGGACCCACTAGTTTGGAACATCTGTATTGAAGGTGGTCTGGTGCCGTTGATGGAAAGTTTGGTTGACCACAAACTGAAGTTGTCTAAGCAATTTGTGAGTTCCTAGAAAGATCGAAGGGTTACTATGGGTGGTATCTCCTTTGAGGTGATTGCCTAGGCCACAAGGTTGTTGTGTACCGAGAAGAAGTACCCTAAGCACACCAAGGCTCAAGACAATGAAAGCCTGAATGCCTTCTTTGTGGGTAATGAAAAACCTGTGCATTCTCAATTTGGCTTTGAAAGAGAAGGTCTCCCGTTGCCGTGGGACCAGGTCTATCTTGTCCTCATGAAGTATGTCATGTTAGAGGGTAGGTTTAAAAATTTGTATTTTTATCATTTTCCTCTCTTAAACAACCCACATCATAAAATTTTGCTAAGTTTCCCATTCTTTTTACTTATTGATTTGGAAAGCTCTGTTGAGAAGTGCCTTGAATTTTCTGTCAATAACCTTGAGGAACCTATTCCCCTGCCACTCCATCAAGGCCTCATTTTGAGGCTCTATCATTTTCATCTCACCATCTGCCTACCCAAACCCATCTCTACTATCTGCATTGAGGAAATTGAACCCCCGAATTAGACCAATATTTCCCTGATCGAGTCCAAAGGTCCCAAAAGAAAAACCCCTTCAGTGGTTAAGGAAGCCTTTAGGGTGAAGCTGCAATGAACAATGTTTTGATAAAATAAGAGCATAAGAAAATACTAGAATTAGCTTGAAACCAAGTTGATGGAGATTTAGTTGAAGAAGAAGAAGAACAAAGAAAGAAAGATGAAGAGCTAGCTCGAGAAAAGGAGGCTGCAAAGTCCAAAAGGTAGTTGCAAAAGAGGAACTCCATGTAATGGAGTTATAGCAACAAAGATTAAGGGATGAAGAGTAGGTTTCACTAAAAGAAGAAGATATGCAAAAGATAGAAGAAATTAGAGCTCAAAATGAGAGAATGGAACATGAGAGGTTGCAAAAAGAACAAGAGGAGCAGAAAAAGACTTCTTCTAACTAGACCATGGAGATAACTTCTACAAATTTCAGTACTCAATAGGTGAAAAATTAGCCAGCTAATCCCACTTGGCTTAAATTAAATTTGGAGAAGAGACAACAAGTCCAAGCTCAGGCAGTGACGTGGGATGAAATGGTAAAGGAAGTGGACAAGGTGAAGCCAAAGAAGAAGCCTCGTGCTATTCACTCTACAAGGCTCACTGATGATGGAGACTTGGTAGCAGACATTTCTACCCTAGTAGATGATAAAGATGACAGGGAGCTATAGGCTACAAATTATGAATAAAGCACTGTCAATTTGGGTAAGCATACAAGAAATCTGCAGACAAATCTTATTGATATCGTGGCTACTATTACCAAGTCTAGACTGATCAAGGATAAGCAAGCTAAGGATGAGCTTAAGGCTCAGGTTGGGAAGATGAAAGGTTTTATGAAATAATTGATTACATCCACTCCTAACCAGCCAACACCATCAAAAATTCCCATTTTAATGAGTTGCAAAGAGGTGGATGAGCTAACTGAAATGAAAAGGAAATCACAAATGATGGAGAAATGGATTGACCTTCTTACTTAAGAAGGATACAAAGGAACTTTTCACTACTGTTTTGAAAAGTTATAGAGAGGTAGGTGATCTGGTCAGGTCCTTGGGATATTACATTAAGATGCTAGGATCTGAGGAGGATAAATATTCAGGGGATATGAAGAAATTAAGAATATTGAAAAGGGTTCCTATGGAAGATATGATTGAATATGCTATTTTGGAGATCAACATTTTGGTTATCTTGATAAATGTATGAATATACTAATCTTCAAAATAGAAGTCTTGATGGAACATAGAAGAATACTATAACAGGCTCAACAAGATTTGTTTGATGAAAGAAATATTGTTAAAGGGATTATTTTTGAGTTGATTGGAAATGAGGTTTCACCAAGTGTTGGTTTGATGCTCTTACAGGAAATGAAGGATCAATGGAATAATAGATTGGAGGAGATGATTAAGAAAGGAGATGATGATGAAGGGCTTCTTTTGGACAAGCTAATGGACATCAGATTTTATGTACGAGACACTGCTCAGAATGTTTCCCAACTACAAGATATCTATAATGCCACCACCAGAGAGTATGAAAGAGTGATGTTTAGGGTGGAATGGGTATATGCACCTGAAGAGGAGACTATACAACATATTTTTAATAATATGGATGATTATTTTAAACACAAGGCATCCAAATAAACTAAAAGTAGCTAAGTGATAAGGGAATATTCTATTTATGAAAAATGATGAAGTTAGAAATGTCAACCAACTCCAGTCACCTTGTGGACAACAATCCATCTAGATCAGTTTTGAGAACAGACGAATAGATGCAAACCAATTTTGATGGGCTAGAGATTGTACGTGATGATCAACAAAGGAAAAAGCAAGAACTCCCAATCAAATTTTGACCAAATTGGCATAAGGTATGCTTTATAGCTTTAGGAATTTTAGCAAAAGGAAAACACAGACTCAATTGGAGGTGCCCCTATGTTTGTGGATTTGGGTTTTGAATTTGTGGATCATGATTTTTGATAGGAGAGATTAGTGTTAATTATTTCTATAAGATGAAATTTTCTGCTCATTGTAAGGGTCGGTTGATTGAAGTTAGAATGGATACCTAAAGACTAGATACAAGTTTATTTTACAACTTTATGCAAAGACAATTGAACTATTTTTACAATTTTTAATGCAAGTAGTTTATTTTTAGAAGTTTGTTAGTTTAACAATAATGTTGATAGACAATGATTTCTATATGCCAATGAATCTTGCTATGCATAAATGTCTCTTATTTGAAGAAAATTAATAGAATATTTCGAGTTTAAAACTATTTATTATGTTATATGTGGATGATGTTTCTTGTTGTTTACTGATCTGTGAATCTTGGTGATGAGCTGGTGATATTTTATTATTTTAAAATTTGATTAAAAAAAATGATGATGATGAATGGCATTACAAATATTAAATTTGAATTGTCAATGAATTTAATTGCATGAATTTTTTGAATTACTTTGTTTTACAGTTTTAGTAAATTAGGAAATGCTCATTATGGAAATTGCATGTCTAAACTTGAAGAAGTTTGTATTCACGTTTTGTTATTCGAAGTTGTGTTCGATCTTTTTTTTCTATTTATTTGAAACCCCCATGTTAGATTACTTTGTACAATCCATTTTGTATCATTTTACCAACAAAGGCCCCTTGAATATTATAGTTGCTTGGACCACTGAATGATGACAATAGAGTTGAGAACCAACTATGAAGACCTTTGAAGATAGGTGGTTTTAGATCATTTGTTTATTTCAAGAGAAATATAGTAGAAATGTTTTGTTTAACATTGTTGTGTCACTTTTTACCATCAACAAAAATGGCGCTAGAAGGAGGGCCTAGAAGAACAAATTGGAGTGAATCAGGTTCTTTTCACCAGACAGGTTTGAAAGAGTTCTAAGATCTTCTATCAATCTAGAACCACCAGTTGAACTCTGATCTCCTACTAGACCTAGAACATGTGGAAGTCTAATTCCACTACCTTTAACACCACCACCCACTCCATGTGGATTTCCATTGGTACTATAGGTGGCATAGCCCAACCCACCACCACCAATGGTATTCTTTGTAAACAATCTCTCACCACTAGGAACCATTCTTGGTGGCATACACGAGATTCCTAAGAATCCAGAGAAGGTTTTTCCTAGGTATGCCCATGGAGAGTCACAAAGTGCTAAAGAGCACATCTAGACATTCAAAGATGCCTACACTCAGGCTCAAATATCCCATCATGATGCTTCATGTAGACTATTTCCTTATTCACTGGGAGATATGGCCTAAAATTGGTACCTGAATTTTCCTACCGGATCCATCCCAAGTTGGACAAATTTAGAGGATTCCTTCATTAACCAATTTCGTGTCTATGTAGACCCAACTATCTTATATCACCAATTTTACAAAATTAGGAAGGAACCACATGAACCATTGCCTCTATTCAACACACGATTCTAGAGGATGTACAAATGATTACAAGAACCATATTTGGTGGCTGAGAATATTGCCATCTAGGCATACCTAAAGGCCATAGGTATGTTGGTTCTTATTTCTGTAAAGAACTTACCTTGCGCCAGACATTGATTTGTTGTCTAAAGTATACCACCTGGCCATCATATTGCAATAGCAAATAAGTTCATAATCAGGTGGTTTAGGAGTGGTCTTCCCTCCCCTAGGATATCTTGGGATGCCTAGTGCAACCCCTTTATTTAATATAGTCCTAGGGATGTCCCACTCTGCCTATGGACCTTTGGTTGAATTACAACCTCTACCTATGTTACCATGGGTCAATGGTGGCACTTTGGATTCCTCCCAACAACATCAAAATTCTCATAATCATGCTAGAGGGTCTAACACCACGACTCACCCATCAGCTATAATAAATATAGAAAGTGAGCACACTAATCATTTCAAAACAGAGTTAGAAAATTTGAAGAAAATTTTATCCCAAGTGACTAATGAGATGGCCCAATTCAAGCTAAATCCCCCTCAAAACCAAAATCTAAATTAGAGTTACTGGAATCGGGGAGGGTATTCCAACCAAAACAATTACTCCAACCAGAACACCAATCAAAATCAAGGAAATTTCTAGAACTAGAATTACTAGAGTCAGAATTATCAAAATCAAAATGGGGGATACAACCAAAGACCCAACAACTGATAATGGGACACTAGACCAAACAATGGAGGAGTTCCCCATAATTATCAAGCCAATGAAGACAAACCACATACTTCAAATGTTGCAGATTTGAACTTCATGACTAATTGGTGCAAATTACATGACACTATCATACATTCTAAAGTTAATTGGCTAGAAATGGAAAAAATGGTTAAGATTGCACAAGCTGATTCCCAATTACCATAGAGGAATCCAAAAAAAGGTGGTGGATTTGTGGACACAGTCATGAATTTTGAGACCTATGATGGGGAATATCAGTTTCCTATGCAAGAAGAAAATGAACCAGAAGCAGATGGGTCATCCCACAACAATGGGTTACACTTTTTGGTCAAACTTGACATTGAAATCAACATTTTCAGAAAAAAAACTTCACTTTCTAACACCACCTATAGTAGGTAAATTGTTAGGAATTTGAAATGATGTAAACTAGTGATTTGTAAGATTTTTTCTATAGATTTTAAATGTCATTTTTTAAAAATTGAAATTAAATTATATATTTTTTTTGTCTCTTTTGATAACTAGTTTTTAATAGTAAACAACATTTTTAAAAAGTGGTGCGCACTTCGGCTTACATAACTTTTGTTTCTATGGATAAAATTCTGATTCTTTTGAATTTAGTTTGGTAACACTAGTGTCTAGTGCTTTCATTTTTTTTTTATAATTTTTTGTTGGATATTTTTCTTTTAATTAAGTTTTGAAGTCAAACCAATTACAATTTAGACATAGGTGCACTTCAGCTAACATAAATTTTTTTGTATGTATTGAAATTCAATTTTTATTATTTTTGTTGGAATGAGGACATCAATGCCTAGTGCGTATATATTTTTTAATTATTTTTCCTTAAATTTACTATTTTTCCACAATGATTTTTCACCGAACTTTATGTTCGATGAAAAACCTATGTTCAGTAAAACTAAAAATTAAAAAAAATATATTAAATTTATAGTTGTTGGAAAGCACGTTTTGAACACTATAGTCCTCTAAATTGGTTTATCGAGTTTAATCCATTTGCACCTCCTTCCCAAGCTTTGATAGTAAAAAAAATGCATAAAGTGCTGGAGGGGATGGTGAAAAAGGGAGATTCATTCGAACCCCCTTCTAATGAAGGTGGGTTCGAATGAACCCACCTAAATGGTGCAAGTGGGGGTTCATTAGAAGGGGGGTTCAAATGAAAACCCCTATATGGTGCAAGTGGGGGTTCATTAGAAGGGGTGGGTGTTCATTTGAATTTCCTTCATTAGAAGGGGTAAGTAATTTTAAATTTTTTGATGGGCATTTCTGATTTTTCTTTGTGCAAAAAATTGTAAACCACTATTGTGGGTTTACCTAGATACATATGATGCTCTGGATTTTTAGGCTAAGGGAGGCCATTTTTTGAGAAATCCGAATAAGGGGCCATTTACCACATCTTCCCCTCCCAACAATATGGTCCCCATTAATCAAAAAGTAGATAACAATTCACCTCCACCAAAAGGCCCACTTGAGTTTCCAAACAAAAGGTAATTCTACTTTCATTCCAAAATAATAGAATAATAATAACATGGAATTTGATTTTATTTCATAGATGCAGAAACAAATGACTTTATTTTCATTCTTTGACATTCTAAAGTGGTGTCCCACTCAACGCGAACTTGTGTTGAAATCCTTAGACGAGGCAGATTGGTTGAAAGGAAAGAATAAGAGGACTCCAACTGCTAACATGAATGCAACCGTGTATAGAGGTAAGATGGGGACACCCCTATTTCTTTTGAGTCTAAGAATTTTTGGGAAGAATATACATAGCTTCCTTTTGGATTTTGGAGCCTTAGGTAATGTTATGCCTTTCCCTATTTGTAAAATGTTGGGCTTAACCTTGGTTCAAAATTATAAGAAAGTTATGTAGTTGCATAAAACTAAGGTTAATGTTGTAGGGGAATTAAAAAATGTGCATGTACAGATTGGTCAGACCCACAGATTCAAAGCTATATGGATATTCTAATTGTTGATATCCCTAAAATGTATGGCATGTTGTTAAGTAAGGACTTGATGAAGGCTATAGGAGGCTACCTCTCACTAGAATTCTCACACATGTGGCTACCATGGAGAGGGTTAGCAACTCAGATTAGGATTGAAAGTGAACCTCGCTTGAAGCACATGATCATAGAGTATGACCACCCTAACAAAGTAGCCTATTTTGAAACTGAGATAGGTGTTTATAGGAGGGAAGAAATTATGACCTTTTCAATATTTAATCTTGATTGCTCATAGCCTTTAGAGCACAGTGACCCTATGATCACTATCAACTAGCAAGTTTTAATTCAAAAATTGTATCAAGATAAGCCGGTCCTTGGAGAAGAGGTTGACTTATGGAGTTTGTTACTCTTGAATTGGTGCCGGGTCCATTACCAAAATCATTTCGAGTTGACATGTTAGCCCTATTTAGAAATTTTGAGTCATGTCTATTAGTTAGGGGAGGCTTGTAGCTACAATCCCAGAACATCTCCGAGTCTATTTCCATTTGAAGCTAAAGATGTGATTATTTTGACAAGGAAAAATAATACCCAATAGGAAGTCTTATCCCTAGCTAGTCAAACTCAAATCCTATTTTCTAATTCATGAAATAAGACTAAGGAACTAAAAAATTGTCTAATATCCCTGCCCTTGCTAACCTTCCAATTCCCATGGAATTAATCAAAAATAAAATGAGTTGTAGAATTGTTGATCATGATGAGGTGTAGGAAACACTCTCGACACATGTTTTCAATCTTGGTGAAGTACCCGATAATTATCATTTATAACAGTCTCTCGATCTTAATATCTCAAACTAGTCTGAGCCGCCACCTAGTTCTCTTCAGCAATCATCCACAACTGACCTAAAGAAAGGAACCCTAGCCCAAGATCAATTGTGGACCCTCAAATTTGATGGTTCCAAATCTAAAACTGGCAGTGGAGCTCGAGTAGAACTAACTGACCTGAAAGGGAAAAATTACTTTTCTTCTTATAGGTTGTAGTTCGATTATACTAACAACGTTGCAGAGTAAGAGGCACTTGCTAGAGGACTGATGTTTGTGCATCATAAGAAAGTGACAACTCTGAAATTAATGGGAGATTATGAGGTAATAGTCAAGTAGGTTCACAACTAGTACACATGCCATAATAAAATGTTGGCCACATACATAAATAGGGTATGGAACTTGATCGAATATTTCAATGCTTTTACTATTAAGTTGATTCCCAGAGAAGACAATACGATCGTAGATGCATTGGTTGTTGCTGCTAGTACCTTGGAACCTCTACAAGATTCCAAGCTAAAAATGTTCTCTATGGAATTAGTGTCGATTCCAGCCATTCTTGACAACGTCCAAAACTTCAAAGTTTTCGATGACGATCAACATATCCTTGCCTTTTTGAAAAGTTTAGATGTCTTCAAAGGACAAATCATTGATGAGTTTGATAGGGATCAGGGAGATTAGGATCCAGAGGATTATGATGATGAGGGTATAATGAATTTGAAAACCAGCAACATTCCTAAGGGAATGGTAGCACTAGAGAGGATCTTTAATTCTGATCCTTGGGCTCGTGGGAAACTACCTACCGATGCTGATTGAGGAAAGTATGAATCATACAACTTGGTAGATTCAGGCCCAACTAGAATTATATTTATTGGTAAAACTTATCCGAAGGACATTCAAGACAAAATCTTGAGAGCACTGAAAGAAGACATCACAACAATTGCTTGGGGGTATGAATATCTAAAAACCTTTGATACTTCGGTGATAATACACACCATCCCTTTGAAACCTAAACCAAAGCCATTATGTCAAAAGAAACATCCAGTGAATGACTTAATTGAACCTCTGATTCTCAAAGAGGTGCAAAAGCTACTATTAGCCAAAATAATTTTTTCAATGATGCATTTGACCTGGGTTGCAAATCTGGTGCCTATTCATAAAAATAATTGGGAAATTAGATTGTGTGCCAACTTCAGAAACCTCAATAAAGCTTTAAAAAAATATAACTACCCACTTCCTTCTCTTGATGAGGTGCTACAAATATTTAATAACTCACATATAATGTCATTTCTGGATGACTAATTAGGACACAATCAAGTGTTTTTTAACTATGAAGATAGAATGAAGACTGCTTTCACTACTAAGTGGGGGACATTTACCTACTGAAGGATGCCATTTGGTCTCATCAATTCTAGAGCCACCTTTCAACATGCGATGGACGTTGCATTTAAGGATTTGGTAGGTAAATGTATTATCATTCAATGGATAATCTGACTATATTTTCTAAGAACATGGAAGATCAGATTGCTGACTTGTCAAAGGTCATTCAAAAATGTATACGTTATGGTGTATCCCTCAACCCAAAGAAATGTATGTTCGGGGTCTTAGAAGGAAATCTCTTGGGTCATATAATATCAAAAAAATGGATTTCAATTGACCCTGATAGAGTGGAATCCATCTTGAAACTCACCATGCTGGGTAGTAAGAAGGAAATAAGATCTTTCTTTGGAAAGATAAAATTCATAAGGAAGTTCATAATTGGATTCATAGAAATTATTAAACCCCTCAATGAGATGATGAAGAAAGATGTGAAGATTGAATTGAGTAATGAGGCTAAGGCTACCTTCACACAAATGAAATAGTCTATCTCAAAGGAACCTGTTTTAACCAATCCCGACTATTTAATGCCTTTTTACATTTATTCTTTCACATCCAATCATTCATGTGCTACTATTTTGAAACAATAGAAAGGAGAAGGGGACAAATGACTGATAGATTTTATGAGTTCTCCTTTCAAGAATTCTGAGATTAGATACCTGCCATTGGAGAAGTAGGCTTTCACACTAGTAAGAGCGGCTAAGAAGTTATAACATTACATCCTACAAAGTTAGATCACAACCATTGTTCTTGACCCTATAGTGAAGTTCCTTCTAATGTAGAGCGAGATGGGAGAAAGAAGGGGTGAATGGATGAAAATTCTATAGGATTTTGACCTTGAAATTCACCTGATGAAGCTAGTCTAAGGGCAAGGATTATCCAAGGCCATGGTAGACATTGATCCCAAGATCACTTGTTAGTACTACATGGTACAATCATTCACATGCAACCCATGGTATGCTGATTTGATTTTCTTGTTGTTAAACAATAAGTGTCCTGATGGGATGAATACCACTCAGAGAAGAGCACTAAGACTGAAGAGTGCTCACTATATGGTCAAAGGGGGGAGCCATATATATGAATAATTTTGAAGATGTTTATTTTTCATTTCATGGATCAACAATAGACAAAATAGGCCATTGTTGAGTTTCATGGTAGACATGGTATTGGGCACGGTTCAGTTGACGCCATGACACATCAATTTTTGAGATCAGGCTATTATTGGCCTCCCGTGTTATGAGATGCTCACCAACACATTAGGACATGTCATACATGTAAAGATTTAGCATCTAGAGAACACAACCCAATGATGCCCTTGCAACCCATATATAAGGTAAGACCATTTTACCAATGGGCATTATACTTTGTCGAGGTAATTACTCTAGATTATTCTACAAGTCACAAGTTTATTTTGACTGTTATGGATTATTACACACGCTGGATCAAAGCTCAAACTTGTAAGAACAATACCACTGATGTCATTATCAAATTACTCAATGAACATATCATTACTAGGTTTGGGGTACCATTTGATCTGGTATGTGATAACGGCCCCACCTTTTCTTCTATGCAATTTATTCAATGTGCATATGAACATAAAATTGTTTTTAAGTATTCATCTAATTACTATCCATAGGGAAATGGGGTAGTAGAGTCTACTAATAAGAATTTGTTGGAGGTAATTAAGAAATTGCTAGAAAGTAATCCTAGGGACTAGCACACAATTGAAATTTTGCTTATGGGCAGATAGGACTAGAATCAAAGCCACCTTAGGAAATTCACCATTTAAGTTAGTCTATGGACAAGTCCCACTCTTCCCTATCCATCTACAAATACCCATTTTGTGGTTTATGCAAGAGTTCTACTCCAAGGATGATAGGATAGAGGTATGACTAACTAACTTGCTCAATCTAGAAGAACAAAGGGGTGCTACTTTGCAATAGTTTTCCAAACATTAGGCTATAGTCAAATACTGGTTTGATAAGAGAGCCAAAATCAAGGCCTCCAAAATGCTAGACCTTGTGCTGCTATGGTACAAATCCATGGAGAGGAAGGGTGATCACCAAAAGTTTGATAGAATTTGGTTGGGTCTGTATTAGATCATTGAGATCCTTGGTGAGAATGTTTTCCGTCTTAGCACCTTAACAAGAGAACTTGTTCCATTGCCAGTCAATGGGCAGTTTCTCAAACATTATTTTGGCCCATGAAGGCCTGATCGTTCATCTATTGTACATATGTAGTTTAATTGTTTTCCTTTTTTTTTGTTTTTCTATTGTTTGTTTCATTTCTTTTGTTGTTTTGCTTTTGTTTCTGTGGACTTTTATTTTCCTCATTTCAAAATGATGGTTAGTTCTTCAAAGTATACTAATTGTACTATGACTAAGAAATTTATTTAGGTATTTTCAAGTATGTCTTTTGAGATCTTTTGTTTTGAAAATTATGTTTTATGCCCATTTTAATAATAGTTTGAAAGGTTAAGAACAAATAGGTATATTATAAGTGATCTCATAAATCACTATTGAATCAAAATATAGATTTTTGATTACATCTTCTTGATACAAAAGCTGATGATGTTTTCCTGACAAGCCTCTTGCTCTTCTCTCAACATCTATGACTCCCTTAGGATCACAATATCTTATGATATCTTTCTTTATTCTGTAGTTTTTTAGGAGGTAACCAAACCTCTCAATGCCCTCCTTTGATGTGCATGTAAAATATGCAAATTGATAATGCGGTTTATCAGTGATGCTTTCCTTGATTTTTTAAATTTTCTTTATCTATAACATCAAGCTACCACATTATTTACATAAAATATTGTCTATCAGATACATAAATAGGAAACCATGTTGAAATGCACAAGACAATTGAGAGGGGGTTGAATCAGTTGTATCTAATCACATTTACTTATGATCTTAATCAATTCAATATTCACATTAATCTGTTATTAAGTATAAACATGAAATACATATAGTAGAAATAAAATACCAGAGACACCAGATTTATGTGGAAAATCGAATGAGGGAAAAACCATGGTGAGGATTAACTCACAATATAATAGTAATGCAAAACCAGATACAAAGGCTCACTTCCAAAGGGCTCATTGCCCAGAAAGGACTCACTATCCAGATACAAAGACTCACTGGCTATAGATAGGACTCACTATCTAGAAGGAGGCTCGCTACTTATAGACAAAGATATATAATAGAAAATCCATCACAAAACATTTCACAAATTCGTAACGTTGATCAAAGAATTGCAGACACCATCAACTTGTTGCTTTCAAGAATCTAACACATTAAAGTACTGTTGCCTTGATTCACTTTCACACACTCTTATTTTCAGACTTGTTTTACACTTTTCATGCTTCTCGCTTATATTTCACAACATCTTGACTTGCATTTATACCATCTTCAATCTTAGAACCTTTCTCCAAGGTCAGCTACACATTCTTTATTTTACAAATTCAAATTAGGTCTGCAACTCAACATTCTTGTAGTGGATAAGAATGAGAGTTGATCAAATACATACTTAATCAAGACCCAAACAACATCTTGGTGTTAGAAGACTAGAATCATTGAGAGGGGGGGGGGGGTGAATCAGTGATTTATGAAATTCATAAACTTTTTCAAAACCAAGAATTTATGTTTGCTTTTGAACCAAGAGGACAAATGATAGTTTGTGAAGCAAACTTGACTTGTGCATTAAACATGAATTAGGCATATAAATAAAACATTGACATGAATTGAGACATAGACTGAACCAAATGAATACTTTTATACTTTCTCTTGTGTCAGAATTCACAACAATAACATAACATTTATGCATGACATTTTGATATAAATATTTGCAGAAATGAAGAAAACCAAAAGACCAAATGATTGTTTATAGAGAATATTTCACTAGTGCTAAACAATGTTGTATTTGCATTAATACATGAATCAAATAGACATATGATTAACAAATACTGAAGTCAAGATGTTTTACACATCCACATGTATCAAAGCCCATAAAAAAACCTTCTATGCAAGATATGTTGACTTAAACATTGGCAGAGATGCATGACTAAAACTTGACAACATTTAATGCATTTGATGACATATTGAGATCAAAAAAATAAGAAAAATCACACACAAAATCACCACATAAATCAACATTTTGTCCTAAGTCAAAAACCCTCTTGGGGAATAAAAACCACTCAATTTTTTAATCTCTTTATTCACTTAGAACACCAACTTTTCACAGTTCAGGAGCACCAACTCCACAAAAAATACAATGAATAATCAATTATAGCATACTATTAAAACCCTAGAAGTGAAAATGCAATCCTAGAATCTCAACAGTAGACCATGAATTTTTTTAATGAGCACATTGAAGAATGTTGTATGAAAATGTCAAAATCTTCTCTTATACAATAATATGAGAATCAAAAAGGTTTTCAAATAAATACAATGTCTTATGTTTGTCAAGATTAAGCCTAAAGTTCATATTTTTTCTTCTTTTAGATCAACCAAAAAAATGCCATAAATCCATCTCTTAAAGATACTGCAAAAATAACCTCTGAAAGTAGTTTGTCTAACTATAAACCAACTCGAGTTAGGTTTGTAGAATAAGAAACCCTTTTAAAAAATTTGCAGCTAAAACAAGATGAGTATATTTCAGTTATAGCCCGAGAGAAGAATTATCAGAAACCCTAAAGGATTGTTAACCAAACTTTTCAAACAAATTCCATAACAAAAGCATTATCAAGAAAGTATTCACAAAACCAACATCATTAACCTTCTTCTTAACCAATTGTTCCAAAGCCCATATGATTTTTTTTGCAAATACCTAATTATGGTGGAAGAAACTGAATGAAAAACATGATGACCTGTCAAGAAGTTCCTAATGACCCAGTTGGAAAGATGCCACCGAATCTCCTCTGACTAAATTCCACATTCGAGCTCTTAACCATTGATATTCGACAAACCAAAAGACCATTCTTACTGCCATCACACTTATCATACTCTCTTAGTGTCAGCTAAGAGAACTTCAAGAGCTGCATTGCAACTCAGAAAATTATCCATGGCGGATAGGGTTCCAAACCCTATACACAACATAATGAAAAGCCTTTTTCCAAATAAAACTTCAAGTATCTTCAAAGACTTTTCATATAAACATAATCATTTGAAATCCACATGCTTGTCAATACAAATGATAACTTCGCCAAAATTACTGACAATGAAAACATTGTTGATTATTAAACCCAAGGAATGATACCCGTTGACACCACAAGATATCAATTACCTTATCACTACCATGAGAATTTTCAACAAAGCCAACTTCCTTTGATAAATATTGCAATGTGACCCAATTGCATATGTTGAGTTTAGCAATAAAATAAAAATGCCAATCAATAATAATGTTGCTCGATACCATTATGCCCAAACAACATTATTCCCAAATCAAATATTTTTATAATGCCGATGTCACATGAATACAATGTGACTATTTTTAGCACTCGAGCCACAAAGTGACTTAAACAATGTCACATATATATTTAAAAAAAATGATCAAAGAAGATTTCAAAACAAGCTTCCCAAATCCTTGTATTTTGCATGCTTTATGACACCAAGCATTATTAAGATGTGTCACAGATATCATTTGATCTATCTACCCAAGTAAAAATGCACCAATGTATAAACAAATGTATACCTCAAATGTATCTGCCAGTATGTGAAGGTATTGCACATAAGTACATATTTCAAAGATATTTGTTCAATGATCAAATATATGTATTATACCAACCATGACAATTAGCCAATTCGAAGATGCTAAATTTTTTTTTTCATCATGTATACCATGTCAAACATCAACAACCATATACCTGATCTGTGATTTGAAATCATGAAAAGGATAAACCTGGCTTGTAGCACCCTGTCAAAAATGATAACAATATCAATAACCAACATGTATCTGAAATAGTAATTGCATGCCATGAACCATGTGTAAAGACCATGTAAATCAACTGTAATAATCATGTGCCACCAAGATCATGAAAATGTGTTGCCAAATCCATCATGTAGTACCAAAGCCAGTTTTGTCATCAAGGGAAAACAATCACAATAAACAACTAAAATCCAACACTTGGATTAGTCACACATTTCCTTAATTGATGCTTATCCTTCATGTAACGTGTGGACACCAGGTCGGCCAAACCTAATGAAAAAACCAATGAAATTTGAAGTACGTGCATCCACAACAAGATGATAACACGTGGATCACATAACACACTTCACTAGACACTGGAACACCTCTTAGAAGTCTTCTGATACATACATAGTAATTGCAACAACCTTCATGCATAAAACACATTCCAATAGTCCAACCAGATTGTGGAGACACATATAGTAGCTTGGAACAAGTCTTCTGGAGAACCAAACCATGAGAAAATTTTCTAGAACATAGATAAAACCATTATCAACCTTCTTCCAAATCTGCAAGACCTGAAACAAACCAACAAAGGATTACAGAGAAGAAACATCTCTCCCATTCCACAAAAAAATAGTTTTGCCAAACCAGTTCACAAATCAGTGAACAAAAAATTCAATTTTCATCAACCTAGAAGCTATAACTCAGGATATACCATCCAAGGATTCCCATAAACAACACTACAAATGCACACAAGCATAATATCAACACAAAAGAAATGTAAAGAACATTACGGGAGCACATTCACAACACACACATAACTTTGTCTTCATTGTTTATTAATTTTCTCAAAAGCACTTGATATAAACACACCTGCAACACCATAAAGATAGTTCCATGTACTCACAACATCTCTACATTATTTCAACCATACATGTACCACCTGCAATCACTTGATTCGTTTCTTTGTAACAACTTGAACTGTGTTGACATTAATGAAAACACCACCATACTCATTCATACTTGCAATAATATCCTCCTTTGTCATTCATGGCAACACATGATGTGTAAAACCATCAAAGATAGCATACACATTATCTTGCTTCTTCTTCCTCTTTTATTTTTTAGATTAGAGAGCCTACACAACGTTTCTACACGCACTTCTCCTTACAAAGATTCTCTCTCCCTTTCAAATTTTTTAGATATAGATAGGCTTTTTCACATGACTCTCTCTCCCCCTTTGACATCAATGGCAAAGAAACGTTTTGCATGATTTTTCAGCCATTAAATTCTGATCACTCCCCCTTAGGAGTGCACCCATGACAACACACATATCATTTAACAAATGATACTCTCTACTCCCCCTGAGGAGTAGAAATCAATCATCAGTCCAGACAGATGATGAATCTATAGATCCACTAGAATGATGCACCTCCATGTGCACCTAGTTCAAATAAGGAGGGGAAATAACCCCCAACTTCTCCTTGAGATACTCAAAAGTATCCTGTGAACATTTATTCACAAACCACTATTCCTTCACAGTTTTATTTTCTTTTCACGGCTTCTCCTTGTTCGTTATTGCTAGCAACTTCCTGACATCTTCCACATGGCCTCCTATTAGAGCTTCCTGCCGAGACATATTGCTTTTCCTTTTTTGGGTTCCGTGCATTCAATCCATGGCCCTCTTATTCCTTTACGAGTCAGGCCCACTCTACAGTTTATTTTGCTTGGAATCCTCCACATGGCTTCCCTTCAGAGCCTTTTGTTGGGACATCCCTCTTTCTTTTTCTGGGCTCCATGTGTTCGGCACATGGTGCTTTTTTCTGCACCCGTTATCTAGGATTTTCTGCCTATGTGTTGGTTCTTCTCTGCTGCCGCATGTTCTTTGTTGTTGCTGTGTGGCCCTATTTTCTCAGAGGACATGCTTGTTGGAGCACTGTAGAATGATCTTTCTATTCGGTGCCAGCTCGAGGGAATTTGGATCGTCGATGTTTTTGCGGAAGCATCTTTCTCATGGGGGCTTTCATGTAGTGGGCTGGCTTATTTAAGCAGCCTCTTTCTCTTTGTACTGGTGGTTGTTAGATAGATTAAAATTTCCTGAGCACTAGAAATTAAGCCTCTTGTAAAATTTTCTATTAAACTTGAGTTTGCAGACTACGCCAATCAATTTGGTCTCTCTTCTTTTCATGCATTTGGTAGGATATTAAGACTATGATTTTCATTTCCTAAAGTATATGAATGTCTATTTTCAGCTTTTGTAATCTCATACAGCTTAATAAAATGCAGATCATGTTGTTACTCTTTTGCATTAGCCTATGTTGTATTGGTTATGCTATGTAATGAATTGATGTTCTTATGTTTGAAGTGTTTCTGAAGTATCTATTTGATAAACAAAAGTTACCATTCGAGCCTTTGCTTCAACACTGTGCTTTGTTATTTCTCTTATAATTTGGCACATCACCTTAGTTCTAGTTTTCTTATTACATGTTATCCTTCTTACCCTTTATCTCCCCCCCATAAAAAATGAAGAGCCAACTTTGAGAAAATCTGGAGGTCACTTAGCTACGTGCACATGTACCCCATTAGCTAAGTTTCCCATAAGGCTATTGCCCTTGCAAATTTTTGCATCAATAGTTCTTTTTTTGGCATGCCCGATGGGACGTGAACTAGCACATTTGCTTGATAAATAAGAGTGTATGAGCCATAGGCTCATCACTAGGTCTCAAACTGCAAGATTCCCTAGCGTGCTTGTACCACCATTAGTTTCAGTCTAGGCAAGAGGTCGGCAAGTTAATACTTCATCTCCCTCTTCTCCTCCGTCTCTTGCACCAATGGCTCCTAGAAATTATGTTGCATGGGATGCTGGTAGTTGGTAGTGCCTGTTCCTCCTATGGTATGGGCTTCAATCCCCACATCCGCTTTAAAAGCTATCCCTAAGTTCTTCGGGAATGATTCAAAGACTCCGACGGAGCATTTGTAGGATGTAGCAGATGTATGTCTAGTGCATGGTGTTACTAATGAGAATGTGCCTCTAAGATTTCTCGCTGCCTCTTTCCAAGGCAAGACGTTGAATTGGTATCATACTCTTCTAGCAAATATAGTTGCTAGTTGGGACGATCTTGGAGATCCTTTCTATGAATGCTTTTCAAATACCATACTCTTCCAGCAAATATAGTTGCTAGTTGGGATGATCTTGGAGATCCTTTCTACGAATGCTTTTCAAATGCTGGTGACAAGTCTTCATTGTATCACCAGCTAGCTCATATAAAGTGAGCTCCTCACGAAGCTCTATTCGATTTTAATGCTCGATTTCATTCTACTTGGCAGAGAGTTCCTATTGGTAGTTGGCCATCTCTAGATTTGGCGTTCATGTTTTATTTGAAGTCTATAAATATTGATATTTTTATGATGCTACAAGCTCTTAGTAGAAATACTCTACCTGATGCCTACAGCCTTGCCGTCACTACGAAGAACAATCTTATTGCTGCCAGAAAACTGGCATCGAGACCTATCATGCTCTTGTTCCCAAAGTTCAACATTTCAAAATCAGAGGTAGCTTCAACCAGCGCTCCTACAACTCCTCCCTAGTCTATGTACATGTACCCGAGAATGATGCCAAGTGTGGCTCTAATGCCTAACCCCCTGATGGCTGAAATGAATGAGATGAGGGAGCAGATGCAAACCATGACAAATGAGCTAACCAGTATGAAGAGGCAATAATATAGCTACCAGAAGCCGGCTTACCAAAACTACCAAGGTGGGAAGGCTCCATTCTAGCAAAACTAGGGGCAGGATAGATCACGTGGCAATACCCAAGCTCAACAAAACAACCAAATAGTCCTGGTAACTATGTCGATGTAGACCCGTCCATCCTAGTTCAAGCAAGGATCTAGTAGCGAGACAAAACAATATCGCCAAGGAAACTAATTCATGGTGCTTCCCTTGTAATGATGCACATATGCCCCAAAAAAATTTGAGAGGAAATTTGCAACAAAAGATAGCAGAGTAACGTAGCTAGGGCAACATGCCTAATTCTAGAGGCCATACGTATGGCTCACAACAAATGGATAATGCAGTTCTTATTGCTCAAATGCAAGGAATGTCTATAGAGCAAGAGTTAGAAATAGCTTCGGACCAGGTGCTCTTTTCTTGGATGAAGGAGAGAAGTCGACATTCCCTAATGATATTCCAGTAGCCCAAATGTCGCAAGTGCAATCAGATTACAATATGTGTTCGAAGTAGAGAATCACTGGAGAATTCACATCTCCGCTGATTAAGGGTTCATTTAATTCAAAGCCCAGTCCGTCAGAAAATTTGTCATCAGTTCCACATCAGTCCAAGGTGGCTATTCCCAGTTCCTCGAATCCACCTCCTCTGAAAGAAAAAGCTCCCATGATCACCCCGGTTGTTGCCAAACAACTGGATGTACCAGCTACAAAGCAAAAGGAGCAAGCTACCATGAATCATTAGTTGCAAACACCATTCAACATGGTGGAGCAACTAAATAAATCCTTTGCCAATGTCTCCTTGTGGGATATCCTAGCTAGCCCAAAGCAAAAGCTGCTATTGCAAAAGGCATTATTGGGAGAAGAAGACATGAAGATGTTGGAGCAGCCCTCGGAGAACAAGACATCCAAGCCGAACTTGGATAGAGTTTTATCCAATCAACAAGAAGAAAAGAAAGCTGAGAAAGAGAGTAAGCCTAAACCCAAGCCTTTCTTTCTAACACTCATAATTGGTGACAAGATGTTGCATAATTGTATGATTGAGTTTGGTGCTAGCACCACCATCATGCCAAAGCAAGTAGGCGATGCTTTGGGGCTCAAGTATGAGCCTCTTAACAAATGAGTTATGCAACTCGACGGGAACAAGGTTGAAACTGTCAGAGTAATTAAAGGATTGCCTATGATATTATTTTCCTATCCAAGCATTATTGTGAATCAGGATAGTGTGGTTATTGACGTCCCTCCTCTATTCGGGATATGTTTGTCCTATGAGTTCACTGCAAATGTTGGAGGCTACATGACATTGGACTGGTCTCACTTGATTATGAGAATGAAGCGTGGAGCCAAGATGAAGTTATTGTTGGAATCCTTGCATTCTGAAAATGTGGTTGATGAAGCCATGCTCAGTTTCAAGCTAGCACATACCTCAATCACTTCCGAAGAGAGGCTTAATGTCAAAATCCTTGAGGAAGAAGAAGAACGTAGCTCCAGAACAGAGGCAGAGGAGGCTTTGTTGAATGAGTTTATAAGTACGGATCCCTTCGACAACTATCATGCAACTGGTCTCAGAACATATGTCATACATGAAGAAGACCGGATTATGCCCAGAGTGACTCGAGAGTCCGGAGGTGAGGCATCCTCTGAGTTATGGACCTTACATTTTGATGGAGCAAGATGCAAATTTGGAGCTGGTGTAGGAATATGTTTGATATCTTCATTTGAGGATAAGACCTTGAGGTCTTACCACTTCTAGTTTGCATGCTCAAATAATGAAGCAGAATATGAAGGCCTCATCCAAGGTTTGAGCTTGGCAGAAAAAATGGGCACAAAGCAAATAAGGGTGTTCAAAGATTCCAAATTGGTGGTGAACCAAATCTAAGGGGTCTCTGTTGCAAAGAATGTCTGAATATGATCATACTGGCATAGAGTCTGGGACCTGATTGAAGGATTTGAGGAATTCAACATCCAGGCTATTCCTAGAGAGAAAAAATTTGAAGGTGACATAATGATAACTATCGGATATCAGTTTGAGCTAGCTTCTGAGATGGTTAGCAACAAACACTTAGTGTGAGTAATTGTATGATCTATAGATCTGAACAATGATCAAGACTGGTAAGTGTTTGATAGTGATGCTCTTATTATGTCATTTCTCCAGTTATCTAGAGAATTTGCTGACCAATTGCAACCAAAGATCGCCGAAACCTACAAAGATCAAGTAATCCAACTGAAATCCAATAAGCTCCCCAAGGGCCTAGTTACTTTGGAGAGTCTATTTGATTCTAATGATGCAATGAAAGATAGGAGAAGGCTTGTAGCTGACAACGATGACTATATTGATTTGCATATTGGAGAAGATAAAAATATCAAGGTGGGAAAAGGTGTCTCCCAAAAGAATAAAGACAAGATGAAATTTTTTTGCGAGGAGTATCCGAGCGTGGTAGCTTGGTCATATGATGATCTTAAGGGATATGACCCCGAGATTATCCAACACACCATTGAGCTGCTAGAAGGAGCAAAGCCGGTTCATCAGAGGCAGAGGCCAGTAAATCCAAAGATTGAGTCACTCATGTCACAAGAGTTAAATAAATTGATAGCATCCTAGATAGTGTTCCCAATCAAGCACAACACTTGGATGTCTAACTTGGTGCCAATTCGGAAGAAGAATGGAGATATACGGTTGTGTGTGGATTTATGAGACTTGAATAGGGCATCCCTGAAGGACCATTACCCCCTGCCTTCCATGAAGGTAATTCTACAAACGGTTGTTGGTTCTGAAATGTTTTCTATGCTGGATGGTTTCTCTGCCTATAATCAAATTCATGTGAAGGAGGAAGACCAACACAAAACAATGTTCACTACAAAGTGGGGAACATATGCGTATGATAAAATTCCCTTTGGACTGTCAAATGCCAAAGCCACTTTTCAACGAGCTATGGATATTACCTTCAAGGATTTAATACATAAGATTAACCTTATCTATCTGGATGACTTGACGGTGTTTTCTAAATCTACCGATGATCACTTTGATCATCTCGATCTTGTCTTCCAAAATTCCTAGGAGTTTGGGATTTCTCTAAACCTGAAGAAATGTGTATGCAGGGTTCCTCAAGGGAAGCTATTGGGATATGTTGTCTCAAAGGAAGGTATTTCTATTGATTTGGAAAGAGTTAATGCAATCAGGGAACTCCCTCTACTTGTGAACAAAAAAGGAGTGCAATCTTTTTTGGGTAAGGTCATTTTCATTAATCGATTCATTGCGGACTTTGTAGGGATTGTTCGGCCTATTACCCTGATGCTAAAAAAGGATCAGATTTTCAAGTGGATGACGGAAGCTAGAAAATATTTTGAACTGATAAAAGAGGTTATCTCTTCCACTCCTATATTGATTAATCCAGATTTTTCAAAATATTTTATTATGTATGTCTTTGGTGGTGAAAAAAATATTACCACTGTGCTAATGCGGAAGGATAATGAATATAATAAAGAATCACCTATTGCCTTCTATTCATGCACACTAAAAGCATATGAGGTGAAATATAATTTTGTCGAGAAGCAAGCTTTTTCTATTGTAAAGGGGCTGAAGAAGTTTCAACACCTTATATCATGCAACAAGGTGATTGTTTGTGTGACGCACCCTAGTGTGCGGGAATACATTATGGAAGGAGAAATCACCGAGAAAAGGTCCAACTAGAAAACTAAGATCTTGGAGTATGATATTGAAATTAAGCCAGTTAAAACTGTCAAAGGAAAGGGACTGTGTGAGTAATTAGCTGAAAATAATGAACCAATTGCTGAGTTCGAAGTTTCAAAACTTGTGATGCTGAATGAAGAAAGCTCTGGGAATGATTGGCTGGAGGACAAGATAAATTTTATGCAGACCAAAATGTATCCAACCGATCTCCCTTCATTTAAGAGATGTTTTTATTGATTGCAAAATAATAGTTATGTTCTCTTAGAGGGAGTTCTTTTCAAAAGAAATTTTAATGGTATCCTATTAAGATGTGTAAATGAGGAGCAAGCAAAAAAGATATTGGAACAGTATCAGAGTGGCCCGACCAGAGGGAATTTTTCAGTGAGAACAACTGCAATCAAAATCATATGTGCTGGTTATTACTGGCCCACATTATTCAATAACTCATTTTCATTGATAAAGTCATGTAATGAGTGTGAGTTCTTTGTTAGAAAAAGGAAAAATGTTGCTATGCCACTAAAAACCATAGTAGTGGAAGAGCCTTTTGCTTAGTGGGATCTTGAATTCATTGGAATGATTAATCCTTTTTCATCAGTTGGACACAGATGGATCTTAACAATGACTGACTACTTCACCAGATGGGCAGAGGTGGTACCATTGAAAAATGAAATGGAAGATGAAATTGTTAACTTCCTGGAAGAACTAGTGGCCAGATTTAACCTGCCAAAGATGATTATTTATGATAATGCTAAAGATTTTCTCAGCTCTAAAATGAGCCAATTTGCATTAAAATATGTGGTCTTCTTAAAAACCTCTTCCAATTATTACCCACAGGGGAATGGCCTCGCTGAATCTACGAACAAAAACCTCATCAGGTTGATTAAAAGAATAGGCTCAAAACACCAGAGGGAGTGGCATAAAACCTCTGAAAAATGCTATGGGCAGACCGTATCACGCCCAAGCAGACATTGAAGACATCTCCTTATGATATGGAGTACGGGAAGGAGGCGTTGTTGCCCATTTCTATGGAAATCCCTACTATCCAACTGCTCAAATCTCTTGAAATTGAGCATAATGGAGCTATGGAGGTACAATTTTCTGAGTTACTTAAGGTTCAAAAGAAAAGAGAGCATGCTCTCAAGGCCATGAAAAACCACCAACAAGTGGTAAAGAGGTGGTTTGATAAAAATACATCTGACCAGGGGCTACAATGTGGAGACTTGGTGCTCAAGTTCAACGAGCGCAGAGCAAAGCTTGACCAACATGGCAAGTTTGATAGTCTCTAGGAAGGGCCATTCAAGATCATCCAGTGCAAACAATATAACTCTTTTGAGTTAGAGACCATGGAAGGTGAATATTTGGGTATTCCAGTCAATAGAATACATCTTAAAAAATTCAGTTAATTCAACTTATGTAGTAAGTTTGTAAATATGTAAATATTTTTCCTTCTTTATTAGTTTGGGGTTTTTTTAGTGCTTTTTGAATAACAACCACAATATTGAAAATTTGAAATAAAATATAGAAAGAGCCAGAATATGAAAAACTTGAATATTATATTACTTTCAAGAGAATTTACATTTTATATATCTATCGTTCAGCGAGGCCCTTGGCCATGTTTCAAAATATATATATATATATCCGCTGACAGTTTGACAGAGTTGAGGGTAGACCGAGGCAGCAAAACTACATAATTAGACCTTTTGAGAGCCCAACCTCTTGAACCCCAAATGAGCTCAGTGGAGATTTCCAAGGAACTACATGCGTCATACTGGGATAAGGTCAAAGCATTGTGCCTTACTTTGAAGCCCACTCTAAAGTTTATGGTGCAGGCAAGCAATCTATGCGGGGTTGTTAGTAAAACAATGCAACGAGTGCAGGATATCACTTCCGATAAAGTTCTAGAGGCCAGGAGGTTGTTGGGAAATTATATATAGCCTTTGATGAGGCATTGAGTGGTGTGGGGATTGAAGATCGAACAACGATGGCTATGGGCATAAATATTCTCATCTCCATGCACGAAGCCATTCAACATGTGGGAGAATGTAGGACCAAATTGAACCAGATTACCAATGATATGCGGGAAAAATTTTGCCACTTAACTCAGTGAGGCATCTTGTCATCCTTCATCGCAGAGAAAATGGTGGTAGGTATCGAGCACATAATTGAAAATATTGAGGAGAAGAAGTAGGATCTTTCCATTTTTCAATCCTTCAATCAGTCTCTGACTACCAAAAATATTGAAGGTAAAGTGCATCAGCTGGCACAACTCTTTTTCCAGCTTGAGTTGGAGGCAAAGGTATCTAGCAGATTGCCTTTTAAGGTGATCATTGATCTTAAGTTGGCACATGAAAATCTGTGCACTCTCTTCATGTCGTCAAGTGAGGTCTGGAATGGCCTTCAAGATGCCCTCTCTCAACTGTGAGCGATAATGGTGGTGTTGAACCAAGGTTTCTGGGGTTCTTCATTTTGTAGGTGAAATGTTCCTATAAGTCGCCAAACTGTGAACATTTATTCAAAAATCACTGTGGCTTCGTGGTTTTCTTTTCTTTTCGCAGCTTCGCCTTGTTTGTTATCACTAGCAGCTTCCTAGTGTCTTCCACGTGGCCTCCTATTGGAGCTTCCTATTGAGTTGTATCGCTTTTTCTTTACTGGGTTCCATGCATTCAACACGTGGCCTTCTTTTGTTCCTTTCAGAGTTGGGCCCACTCTATGGTTTATTTTTCTTGGCATCCTCCACATGGCTTCCCTTCGGAGATTTTTGTTGGGACATCCCTCTTTCTTTTTCCAGGCTTCGTGTGTTCGACGTGTGGTGCTTTTCTGTATGCCCGTTATCTAGGATTTTCCGCCTATGCGTTGGTTCTTCTCTACTACTGCGTGTTCTTTTCTGCTACCGTGTGTTCTCTACTATTATTGCATGGCCTTGTTTTCTCAAAGGACATGCTTGCTGGTGCACTGCAGAATGATCTTTCTATTTGGTGCCGACTCAAGGGAATCTGGATTGTCAATGTTTTTGTGAAAGCATCTTTCTCATGGGGGCTCTCATGCAGTAGGCTAGCTTATTTAAGCAGCCTCTTTCTCTTTGTAATGGTGGTGGTTAGATAGATTAAAATTTATCGAGCACTGGGAATTAAGCCTCTTGTAATATTTTCTATTAAAATTGAGTTTGCAGACTGTGCCAATCAATTTGGTCTCTCTATTTTTCATGCATTTGATAGGATATTAAGACTGTGCTTTTCATTTCCTGAAGTAAATGAATATCTATTTTCAGATTTTGTAATCTCATACAGCTTAATAAAATGCAGATCATGTTGTTACTCTTCTGCGTTGGCCTATGTTGTATTGGTTATGCTATGCAATGAATTGATTTTCTTATGTTTGAAGTTTTTCTGAAGTATCTATTTGATAAACAACAGTTACCATTCGAGCCTTTGCTTCGGCACTCTGCTTAGTTATTTCTCTTATAATTTGGCGTATTGCCTTAGTTTATATTTGCTTATTACATGTTATCCTTCTTACCCTTTACCTCCCCCCCATGAAAAATGAAGAGTCGACTTCAATAAAATCTGGAGGTCACTTAGCTATGCACACATGTCCCCCATTAGCTAAGTTTCCCATAAGGTTGCTGCCCCCACAAATTTTTACATGAACATATCCTTCAAAAGAGCCTTAGTAAATATATCTACAATCCGATCCTTTGTAGACACATATTAAAGCTTGATTTCATTCTCCAATACCTTCTCCCTCAAGAAATAATATCTGATAGATATATGGTTTGTCCCTGAATGCATTACCAGATTCTTTGAAATATTTATTTCACTTGTACTATCACAAAATATAGGGATAGGCTCATCACACATCACACCTATATCCTTCAATGTTTGTTTCATCCAAAGTACCTATGCATAGTAAGATGCTGCTACAATGTACTCATCTTCTGTGGTGGATAAAGAAAATGAATCCTATTTCTTGCTTAACTATGAAACCAATCTTCCTCCAAGCAAGAATACACCACCACTTGTACTCTTCTGGTCATCAAAAAAATCATCCCAATCTGCATCAGTGTAGGCATTCAAAGTGAAATCAGTATCCTTAGGATACCGCAAGCCATAATATGGAGTTCCTTTTAGATATATGAATATCCTCTTCACAATCGTAACATGTTTTTCCTTAGTTTCTACTTGAAATCAGGAAACCAAACATACTACATGCATGGTATCTGCTCTAGTAGTAGTAAGATATAATAGTCTACCAATCATAGATCTGTACATGCTTTGATCAATTTTAGGAGAATCATCATCCTTACTCAATTTGCATCTAGTCACCATAGGGGTACAGACTGATTTGGAATCATCCATTCCAAAATTCTTCAACAATTATTTAACATACTTTGATTGTGAAATGAATATTCCCTTATCAGTTTGATTCACTTTGAGTCCAAGGAAGAAGTTCAACTCACCAATCATAGACATCTCAAACTCTTTTTGCATCTCCTCTAAAAATTTCTTGCACATACCTTCATTTCCTCCAAAGATAATATCATCAACATACACAACCACTATCAACATTCTGTTTCCTTCAAATTTGAAATAGAGATTGTTTTTTGAAGAGCCTTTGCTAAACCCTTGTTGTGTCAAATATCTGTCCAACCTTGCATACCATGCTCTAGGAGCCTGTTTAATTCTATATAGTGCCTTTTTCAACTTGTAGACCATGTCTGGTTTATCTGATAACTGAAATAATTTTGATTGTTCCATGTACACCTCTTCTTCCAATTCTCCATTAAGGAATGCAAAATTAACATCCATCTAGTATACCTTGAAATATTTGTGAGTAGAAAATTCCAAAAACATTTGAATGGCCATTCTTTCCACTGGGGAAAATTTATCCTCAAAGTCTATTCCTTCATGTTGAAATGAACAAGACAACTGAGAGGGGGGTGAATTATTTGTATCAAATCACTTTACTTACTACTTAATCTTTTCAACTTAATTTCAATCTATTATTAAGTGTAAACATGAATTGCAAATAATAGAAAACAAACACCAGAGACATCAAATTTACGTGGAGAACCTAATGAGGGAAAAACCACGGTAAGGATTAACTCACAATATATTAGTAATGTAATACCAGATACAAAGGTTCACTGCCAGAGGGCTCACTACCCAGATACAAAAGGCTCATTTCCCAAATGCAAGGGCTCACTATCGTCAAAGGAGTCACTGTCTAGAAAGGAGGCTCACTGCCTACAAAAAATAAAAAGAGATAAATGAAGATCCACCACTAGGGTTTCACACATTCACAACCTGATCAAAATATTTTAGATGCCATAATCTCATTGCTTTTAGGAATCTAACACCCTAAAGTACTGTTGCCTCAATTCTCTCTTCCACTTTTTTCTTTTCGCACTTGTTCATAGACTTCACTCTCTTGCTCGATTTGTGGATGGATGGATATGAAATTTTCTACAACTTAATTTTATTTTATACCATCTTCAACCTTAGAAACATTCTCCAAGGTTGGCTGTACAATTTAATTTACAAATTCAAACTAGGCCATCTACTGAACATTCCCAAGATGGATAAGAATGAGAGAGTACCAATTACATATTTAATTTAGGACCCAATCAACATCTTGGATCAAGCACACACTTTATGAATTCAATGCAAAATCTTGATGTAACGTGTAGATACTAGGTCGGCCAAACCTAATGAAAACATGAATGATCTTTTAAGTACACGCATCTCAAATAGGATAATCACACGTGGATTACTCAACACACTTCACCAAACATTTTACTAACTCTGAGAATAAATCAGTTACATCCACAACAATTACAACAAACTTCATTTATGGAGAAATCTTCACGAGTCCATTTGGACCAAGCAACAAAAGTACAGGCGCTCTAGAGTAGGTCTTTCAGAGTGCCAAACTACAAGAAATATTTTCAGAACACAAAAACCATCAGAAAGAGTAATCTCCTAGATCCATAAGATCTGAAACCAAATATCAGAAGCCTGTGGAGCCAAAAAATTTCTCCTAGTCCACAAATAGATAGTTTTGCCAAACCATTTCACACTCCGGTGAACACATCTTCTTCTCGCCATTGACTTAGAAGCTAAAAATTAGGATATACAATCCATTGAAGCTTATGAAAAATCTTACATATACACATAGGAATAGGATCAACATTGAAGAAATGCAGAGAAAAATATTGGAGCACACTTAGAACACACATCAACACTGCTTTCATTATTTCTCCAACTGCAACTTCATAATATAGCTCCATGTACTCTAAGCACTTCTACAGTATCGCAACTATATAGATACCATCTGTACTCAACTTGAATTGTGTTGACATCAATGAAAATAATAATGACAACACCAAAAAAAACATCCCTACTTACAATAATCTCCCCCTTTGTCATTGATGGCAACACATGATGTGAAAAATCGTCAAAGACAACATACATGATTTTTAGAAGAGACAACTTGCCAAACATAAAATTTTCACATAATTGTCTCTCTCTCTCCCCCTTTGACATCAATAGAAAATGAAATTCTTGCCATATAAAGCTCTGTTCACTCCCCCTTAGGAGTACACCCACATCACATATTGCAACAATGCTTTTCTCTACTCCCACTGAGGAGTAGAGCTCAATCATCAGTCTAGAACAAAAGAAGTCAGTGAATCCACTTGACTGATCCACCTCCATGTGCACTTAGTTCAAGGAAGGAGGGTCAATAACCCCTAACTTCCCTCTGAGATACTCAAAAGTATTCTTCAGAAGGGCCTTAGTCTATATGTCCGCAACTTGTTCTTTGGTAGGTACATATTCAATTCTAACTTCATTCTTCAATACCTTCTCCCTCAAGAAGTGATACTTAATAGATATATGATTTGTTTTGGAATGCATCACTGGATTCTTTGAAAATTTCATAGCACTTGTATTGTCACAAAATATAGAGATAGTTTCATCACCTACCAAACCTATGTCCATCAAGGTTTGCTTCATCTGAAGTACGTGTGTACAGCAAGATGCTTCTGCAATATACTCTACTTATGTAGTGGATAAAGAAATTGAATCATTTTTCTTGCTCAACCATGAAACTAATATTTCCCGAAGGAAGAATTTACAACCAATTATACTCTTTTGGTCATCTACACATCCAACCCAATCTGCATCAGTGTAGGCATTCAATGTGAAATCATTGTCCTTTGGATACCATAGCCCATAATCTGGAGTTCCTTTAAGATATCTGAACATCCTCTTCACAACTATAACATGTGCTTCCTTAGGTTTTTCTTGAAATTTAGCAACCAAACATACTACATGCATGATATCAGGTATAGTAATAGTAAGATACAATAATCCACCAATCATGGATCTATACATGCTCTGATCAACTTTAGTAGATTCAACATACTTACTTAGCTTACATCCAGTTACCATAGGGGTACAAACCGGTTTGGAGTCATCCATTCCAAACTTCTTTAACATACTTGGATTGTGAAATGAATATCCCGTCGTTAGTTTGATTAACTTGAGGTCCAAGGAAGAAATTCAATTCACAAATCATAGAAATTTCAAATTCTTTTTGCATTTTTTTAGCAAATATCTTACACATACCTTAATTTAGACAAAATATGATGTAATCAACATATTCCACAACTATCAATATCTTGTTTTTCTCAACCTTGAAGTAAATATTGTTGTATGCGGGCCCTTTTTTGAATCCTTGCTTTGTCAAGTATCTATCCAATCTTGCATACCAAGCTCTAGGAGCTTGTTTAAGTCCATATAGTACCTTCTTTAACTTACAAACCATGTCCAATTTATCAGACAATTGAAAGCCTTCTGATTGCTCCATATATACTTCTTCTTCTAGTTCTCCATTCAAAAATGTAGACTTGACATCCATGTGATATACTTTGAAGTCTTTATGATCTGAAAATGCCAAGAAAATTTGAATGGCCTCTATTCTTGCTATAGGTGCAAAGGTTTCTACAAAATCTATTCCTTTAACATGTGAATATCCTTTACATACAAGTCTTTTTTTATTCCTTACCACTTCACCATCTTCATTCAACTTGTTTTTGAATACCCATTTTGAACCAATTACATTCTTGTTTACAGGTCTACGAACTAGTTCTCATGTCTCATTCTTCTCTATTTGCTGTAGTTCTTTTTTCATTGTGCTAACCCAAATTTCATCATTACATGCTTCATTCACAGTCTTACGTTCTATCTTAGAAAGTAAACACAAGTTTACCTCAACCACTTTGCTTCTTGTCTTCACTCCTTCACTTTTGTCTCCAATTATCTGTTCCTCCAGATGATTTCTCTGAACATATTTAGGAGTCTTAGGTGTAGGTTTCAAAGTCTCTTCCTTTTCATCACTTTGTTATTTCTCCTCCTTTTCTTCTTCTTGTATTTGCACACAGATAGGATCATCAGGTTTAACTTCATTTATTTCCACTGGTCTATACATAGCTTCATCAACCTTTACATTAGCACTTTCAATTATTTTCCTCAGTCTCTTTTTAAAATATCTATAAGCCTTGTTGTTATTTGAATATCCAAGGAAAATTACTTCATCACATCTAGCATCAAAATTTCCAAGATTTTCATCATCCCTTCTAATGTAACATCTACTTCCAAATAGCTTAAAGTATTTAATAGTAGGAATCTTACCGGTCCACAAATCATAAGGGGTCTTAGTGCTATTACCTCTAATCTAAACTATGTTAAGAATGTAAAAAGTAGCGTGGATTGCTTCTCTCCAATACACATTAGGAACATTTGCTTCTTTCATCATAGTTTTGGAAACCTCTTGAACAGTTCAGTTCTTTCTTTCTACAACTCCATTCAGATGAGGGGTTTTAGGAGCATAATAAAGTATTTTTATACCATGCTCTTCAAAGAATGTATTGAACTGACCAAATGTAAATTCTCCACCTGTATCAGACCTTAAGAATTTTGGTTTTTATATTTGTCTCATTTTCTACTCTTTCATTAAATACTTTGAATCTATCAAGAGCCCGAGCTTTTTCTCTAAGAAATGTCACCCATGTCATCCTAGAGTAATCATCAATCAAGAGCATAAAGTACCTATCACTATTTAGGCTTCCTGTTCTTGTAGGACCACAAAGTTCTATATGGATTAATTCTAGCATTCTGGTAGATGATTGATCCTTTCCTTTAAAATTATTTCTTGTCTATTTTCCCATTTGACAACTTTTGCAGATTGAATTTGAAGGCTTTATGATTCTAGGTAGATGTCTGAGAACTTAACTAGAAAATATCTTGATTAGATTATCAAAATTCACATGTCCCATCATCCGGTGCTAGAGCCAACTCTCATTAATCTGAGAAACAAAACACTGACCATCTCCACCCTTAAGTTGATAGATGCTTCCACAAGTTCTTCTTCCAATTGCTACCATAGTTTAGGATCATTTTCTTATCTCACAAGTGTTATCTTGAAAAAAAAGCTTAAAACCTTTGCAACACATTTATCCAATACTTAAAAGATTATGCCTTAATCCATTTACATAGTAAACATCATCAGTATTATGTTTTCCATCAAAGCTAATTATTCCTTTACCAACAATCTTAGCATTAGAGTCATCTCCAAATATGACTATACCTCCATATACTTCTCAAGTTTAGTAAACTTACTCTTATCTCCAGTCATATGATTTGAACATTTGCTGTCAATTACCCAAAAGTCTTTATCTTGTTTGGCATAAAAAGTAGTTACCACAGTTCCTTCTATTTCATCCTTATGGATTTTTGAACTAGATTCTTTTGCATATCTCCCATGGTTAGCAGATACAACTTTATTTCCCAGGGCTAGGAACAAACATTCATCTTTATCTTACTCAAAGTCAGATTCATCATTAGAAATTCCTGCATCTTCTTTGACATAGTACAATTTCTTGAACTTCCTATCCTTTTTATCCTTGTGATTATTATTTCTATCCTTTTTATTATTTTGTGTAGCTCTATTAGGACATCTTGATGCATAATGAACAATATTTACACATCTCAAACACTTAAAAGGAAACTTACCTTTATATTTACCACTACCTTTCTTCAATCTCCTTGTGAAATTTGCTTCCAAATCTTTTGAATCATCATCATCCGAATCATCTCCTATCTTCATTGCTTTAAAAGTTGTTTCAATCTTCCCCTCGCATCTTAAACATTTTCTCATCTCAAATGCAATCGGGACACCGAATAGATGCTCCTTAGTAAATATCTTTGGATCATATTGTTCTTCAAGAGTAGATACTTTGTCACTATAATTTTTTGGTAACATCATCAAAATTTTCTCAATTATATCTTCATCTGAGATGGTACCACCTTGATTGTTGATTTATATTGCTATAAGTTCAACTCTTTGATAATAGCTTGCAATGTCTTCACCCTCTTCCATTCTCAGGTTCTCAAATTTTTTCTTAGCAGTTAGTTTCCTTAACAAATTTACTCTATCATTCCCTTCATAAATGTCTTTCAATTTTGTCCATACTTCATGAGTAGTAGCTAGAGAAATAAATTTTGTTCTTTCAGTTTTAGATAAAGAATTGAAGACATAATACCTTTCTCTTTCATTCTCTTCAAAAGTTGCAATCTCATCAGCTAAGGAAGGACTAGCTATTGGTATTACATACTTTGTCTCCACAAATTTCAAGGTATTGAAATTAAGTGAAATCAAATAATTTCTCATTTATTCTTTCCAGTCACTGTAATCAACTCCATCAAAGATAGGAACCTACAACTTGTGTGCCATCTGATCTACCTCAAGTGGTTAAGATTTTCACTGAAGAACCAGAGCTTTGATACAAATTGTTGAAATGCACAAGACAATTGAGAGGGGGGTTGAATCAGTTGTATCAAATCACTTTACTTACTAAATTAATCTTTTCACCTTAATTTCAATCCATTATTAAGTGTAAACATGAAATGCAAATAATAGAAATGAAAACCAAAGACTCCCGATTTACATGGAAAACCCAATGAGGGAAAAACCATGGTCAGGATTAACTCACAATATAGTAGTAATTAAATATCAGATACAAAGGCTCACTACTAGAGGGCTCACTGCCCATATACAAAATGATCATTTCCCAAATGTAAGGGCTCACTACCTTCAAAGGACTCACTATCCTGAAAGGAGGCTCACTGGCTATAAAAAAGAAAAAGAGATAAATGAAGATCCATCACTAGGGTTCCACACATTCACAACCTGATCAAAATATTGTAGATGCCATCAAATCACTACTTTCAAGAATATAACACCTTAAAGTACTGTTGCCTCAATTCACTCTTCCACTCTCTAATTTTCACACTTTTTTCGCATACTTCACTAGATTTTCTCAATTCATGGATGGATGGATTTGAAATTCGCTACAACTTGATTTGATTTTATACCATCTTCAATCTTAGAAACATTCTCCAACATTGACTATATAATTTCATTTACAAATTCAAACTAGGTCAGTTACTTTTCATTCCCACAATGGATAAAAATGAGTGAGGACCAATTAAATATTTAATTTAGGATCCAATCAAAATCTTGGATCAAGCACACACTTTCTTAATTCAATGAAAAAGCTTAATGTAACGTGTAGACATTAGGTCGACCAAACCTAATGAAAACACCAATGATCTTTGAAGTACACACATCTCGAGCTAGAGAATCACACATGGATAACTCAACACGCTTCACCAAAAATTTTACCAACTCTGAGAATACCTCAGTTACATCTGCAACAATTACAACAAACTTCATTTATAGGGAACTCTTCACCAGTCCATCCGGACCAACCAGAAAAAGCACAGGAGCTCTGGAGCAAGTCTTTCAGAGTGCCAAACCATAAGCAAATTTGTCAAAACACAAAAGCCATCAGAAAGAGTCATCTCCCATATCAGAAATATCTGAAACTAAATATCAAAAGATTGCAAAACCAAAAAATTTCTCCCAATTCACAAACAGGTAGTTCTGTGAAACTAGCTCACACATCGGTGAACGCATCTTCTACTCGCCATCGACTCGAAAACTAAAACTCATGATATATGATCCATTGAAGCTTATGAACACTCTTATAGATCCACACAGGAATATGATCAACATAGAAGAAATGCAGAGCATAATACTAAAGCACACTCAAAACACACTTCAACACTGATTTCATTATTTCTCCAACTACAACTTCATAAATATAGCTCCATGTACTCTAAACACTTCTACAGTATCTCAACTATACAGATACCATCTGTACTCAACCTAAATTGTGTTAACATCAATGAAAAAACCAACAAACACATCCCTAATTGTAACACTTCAACCTATGAATAACCCTTGCATACAAGCCTTGCTTTGTTTCTTACTACTTTGCCATCTTCATTTAGCTTATTCCTGAACACCCATTTTGTACCAATTACATTCTTGTTTACTAGTTTAGGAGCTAATTCCCATGTCTGATTCTTCTCTATCTACTACAATTCTTCTTTCATTTCTCTAAACCAATTCTCATATTTGCATGCTTCACACACTATTTTAGGTTCTATCTTAGAAAGTAAACACAAATTTACCTCGGCTACTACCACTTTACTTCTTGTATTTACACGTTCACTTTTATCTTGAATTATCTGTTCTTTTGGATGATTTTTCTGTACATACTTAGGAGTATTAGGAGTAGGTTGCAAAGTCTCTTCTCCTTCAATCTATTCTTTTTCTTCCTTATCCTCTTGTATTTGTCTGCACATAGGTTCATTTGGTTCAACTTGACTTATTTCAACTCGTTTATGCATATTTTCATCAACTTTTACATTTGCACTTTCAATTATCTTTCTCAATCTTTTATTGAAGCATCTATATGCTTTAGTGTTAGTTGAATATCCAAGGAAAATACCTTTATCACATCTTGCATCAAACTTTCCAAGGTTCTCATCATCTCTTTTAATGTAACATCTGCTTCCAAACACCTTAAAGTACTTAACAATAGGAGTCTTATGAGTCCATAGTTCATAAGGGGTCTTTGTGCTGTTACCTCTGATATGAACTTTGTTAAGAATATAAACAACATGTGGATTTCTTCTCTCCAATATACACCAGGAACATTTTCCTCTTTCATCATATTCCTTCCAACCTCTCGAATAGTTCAGTTCTTGCTCTCTATAGTTCCATTCTATTGAGGATTTCTAGGAGTAGAAAAATGTCTCTTTATACCATGCTCTTCAAAAAATACATTAAACTCACCAGAAGTGAATTCTCCACCTCTGTCAGACCTTAAACATTTGATTCTCATGTTCACTTCATTCTCTACCCTTGTCTTGAACATTTTGAATCTATCCAAAGCTTGAGATTTCTTCTAAGAAAAGTAACCCATGCCATTTTAGAATAATCATCAATAAAAATAATAAAAATACATGTCACCATTAAGACTACCTATTCTTGTGGGACCAAAAGGGTCTGTATGTATTTGTTCCAACATTCGACTAGATGATTTTTGTTTTCCTTTAAAACTGCATCTTGTTTTTTTTCCAATTGATAGCTTCTACAAATAGTATTAGTAGGCTTTGTGATTTTAGGTAGATCCCTAACAACTTCTCTTGAAATGATCTTTATCAGATTGTCAAAGTTTACATGTCCCATCCTTTTTTTCCATAGCCAAATTTCATTAACTTGAGAAACAAAACACTGCCCATGACCACTGACCATCACCACTCTTAAGCTGAAAGATGTTTCCATATGTTCTTTTTCCTGCATCTACCATAGTTCTAGGCCCTTTTATGATCTCACAGGTATTATCCTGAAACAAAAGCTTAAATCCTTTGCTACACATTTGTCTAACACTCAAAAGATTAGGCCGTAGGCCCTTAAAATAATAGAAATCATCAGTACTGTGTTTTGCATTAATACTAATTGTTCCTTTTCCAACAATATTTTTATCAGAATCATCTCCAAAGATGACTAATCCTCCATCATAATTTTCAAGTTTATTGAACTTAATTTTGTCTCCGGTCATATGATTTGAACATCCATTGTGAAATTACTCAATAATCTTCATCTTGTCTAGCATGAAAGGCAATCACCAAAATACCTTCCATCTCATCATTCTTATTTTTTGAACCACATTCCCTTGCACATCTTCCATGGTTAGTAGATATAGATTTAATCTCTAAGGCTAGAAATAAGAATTCATCTTTATCATCCTCAAAATCAGACTCATCATCAGAAACTATAGAATCTTCTCTAACATAATACAATTTCTTAAACTTTATGTCCTTTTTGTCTTTATTATCTATGTTATTTTTATGTACAACTCTATTTGGAAATCTTGAAGCATAGTGACCAATATTTCCACAACTGAAATATTTAAAGGGTAACATATCTTTGTACTTACCGATACCTTTTTTCAACTTCCTTGTAAAGTTTTCTTCCAACTCTTCTAAACCATCACTATTTAGATCATCTTCTATCTTAGTTGCTTTGAAGGTTATTTATTTTATCTCCTTTTCTTTTCCAAACTTCCTCATCTCAAATGCAGTCAAGGTGCCAAATAGTTGTTCTTTAGTGAATTTCTTTAGATCATATATTTCCAGAATAAAAAAGTCCTTATCACTATAATTCTCTGGTAGGGTCATCAAGATCTTCTCTATTACATATTCATCTGCCAGAATACCACCTTGATTTTTGACTTCATTGTTTGCAATCTCAACCCTCTAAAAGTATCCTGCAATGTCTTCACCTTCTTCCATTTTCAAGTTCTCATATGTGTGCTTTGCTGTTAGCTTCTTTGATAATTTGAATCTATTGTTTCCTTCATAGATATCTTTCAAATTTTTCCATACTTCATAAGCAATACCTAAAGAAATAACTTTTGTTTTCTCATTCTTAGATAAAGAACTAAAGATTTCATACCTTTCTTTTTCATTTTCCTCATAGGTAGAAATCTCATCTGTAGAAGAAGGACCACTTGCCGACTCAACAAATTTCCAAGTCTTGAAACCAAGAGACATTAGGTAACATCTCATCTGCACTTTCCAGTCACTATAGTCATCTCCATCAAACACAGGAATTGACAACTTGTGCACCATCAGATCTACCTCAAGCAGTTAAGCTCTTCTGCGAGGAACCTGGCTATGTTTCCAATTGTTGAAATGAACAAGACAACTGAGAGGGGGGGTGAATCAGTTGTATCTAATCACATTCAATTCTTATCTTAATCAATTCCATATTCACTTTAATTTTTTATTAAGTATAAACATGAAATGTAGATAACAAAAAGCAAATACTAGAGATGCCAGATTTATGTGGAAAAC
This sequence comes from Sequoiadendron giganteum, assembly GCA_007115665.2. Classification (NCBI taxonomy): domain Eukaryota; kingdom Viridiplantae; phylum Streptophyta; class Pinopsida; order Cupressales; family Cupressaceae; genus Sequoiadendron; species Sequoiadendron giganteum. Next base: position 136,303,846 of record CM021102.1, on the reverse strand, counting down.
CCAATGAGGGAAAAACCACGGTGAGGATTAACTCACAATATAATAGTAATGAAAAACCTTATACAAAGGCTCACTACCAAAGGGATAATTTCCTAGAAAGGACTCACTGTCCAGATACAAAGGCTCACTACCTACATATATTAATCATTGTCCAGAGGGAAGTTCACTACCTATAGATAGAGAAAGATAATAGAAAATCCACCACAACAATTTTTACACATTCACAACCTTGATCAAATAATTGCAAACACCATTAGCTCACTAATTTCAAGAATCTAACAAATTAAAGTACCGCTACCTTGATTGAGTTTTGCACACTCTTATTTTCACACTTTTCATGCTTCTTGCTTGTAATTCACAACATCTTGACTTGTGTTTATACCATCTTTGATCTTGAAATTTTCTCCAAGGTCAGCTACACATTCTTTTTTTTACAAATTCAAATTAGGTTGGTGAATCAACATTACCATGGTGAATAAGAATGAGAGTGGACTAAATACATATGTAATTAGGACCCAAACAACATCTTGGATCAATCACACACTTCCTTAATTGATGCTTATCCTTCATGTAATGTGTAGACACCGAGTCAACCAAATCTAATTAAAACACTAATTAAATTTGAAGTACACACATCCATAGCAAGATGATAACACATGGATCACAAAACATGCTTCACTAGACATTGGAACACATCTTAGAAGTCTTCAAATACATTTTCAAAAACTACAAAATCTTCATACACAAAACACATTCCAACAGTCCAACTAGTAGTGCAAACACATATAGTAGCTCTGGAACAAGTCTTATGGAGCACCAAACCATGAGCGCATTTGATAGAACACATATAAAAAAATTATCAACCTTCTTCCAGATCCATAGGACCTTAAACAAACCAGCAGAGGACTGCAAAGATAAAACATCTCTCCTAGTTCGTAGACAAACAATTTTGCCAAACGAATTCACAAACGATGAACACAAGTTTCACTCTTCATCAAACCAAAAGCTATAACTCAGGATATACCATCCAAGGATGTTAGTAAAAATTAATATAGATCATCACAAGCATAGGATGAACATAGAAGAAATGTAGAGAAAATTACATAAGCACATTCAGAACACACACACAACTCTGTCTTCACTATTTATTAATTTTCTCAAAAGCACTTGATATCAACACACCTGAAACACCATAAACATAGCTCCATGTACTCAAAATATCTCTATAGTATCTCAACCATACATGTACCACCAAAAATCACTTGATTCCTTTCTCTGCAACAACCTAAAATGTGTTGACATCAAGGACAACATTAATGACAACACTACCATACTCATTCATACTCGCAACAAACCAGTGGGGTGGCATCGGGGATCCATAAATCCTTTTTATAGTATAACCAGTATGAAGATACAAGTCCCCCCAATTGAATTTTTTTGTAGTTTCTTGCTCATATTCCAGAGGCCTCAAAATTTATTGCACACCTCTTGATATTATGTAAGCATGATTTAAGCCCAACTTCTCCAATACACTACATTTAAAACCATTGAAAAATGCAATATAGTTGGAATCAAGACAATGGACATCCCAAATATGTGTCCACATTTGTATAGGCAACTCATTGTCTATATTATCCGTTTCTCTCAAATTCATGAAATTCCTCATTACCTTTCTACCTTTCCACAATAGCATATGCATTAACAAAGAATAATGTCTGCATGATAGTGGAGGTGTTGTATCTTTATACTTTATCAAATCTTCATTCAATTTATTAGAAATATAGGAATCATAATAGAAAACCATGTTCTGATAGTTGTTTTGAATATCAATTTCCATGACCATCAAAGCAACATCCATTTTGACATCAAACTTCTTGTGCAGGACCTGGTGTTATGCCTTGCATAACCACCCCATTTTTTTTTTGGTTAAACTAGATCCCCCTTTGTTGTTTTTGTCTTTGGTGTTCTTGTTCGGACTTTAGGAGTTGCCTTTTTTCTCCTAAGTCTTTTTTTCCTTTGTTTTCCGAGTTCAGGTTTCAAACACTAGAACTTGTTACTTTCCAAAGTTCAAGTCTTATTTGTGTTATGATCTCGATCCCCATGCTTTGCCTTGTGTTTTTTTGTTCTGTTAGATTCGGTTTTTAGATCAAAACCATCACCTTACATCCTTAAAAGTGAAAGTTCCTATTTTCATTTTGATCCTAGCTTCCACTTTTCTTCCTTGTGTATTTTTTTTTTTGCATCAAAATTGGACATCAAACCGGAACCGAAACTAAGAACTTTTCTAAAGTTCTTGTTCTTGTTTCCATCCTGATTCCAGTTTCTGGCCCTCTTTGTCTTTTTTAGAATTAGACATTGGATCAAAACTTGGATCAAAACTGGAACAAAGAATTTTTCTAAAGTTGTTGTCCTTGTTTCCATCCTAATTCTGATTTCATGTTCTCTTTGTCTTTTTCAAAATCGGACATCAAACCAAAAATGGAACCAAGAACTATTCCAAAGTTCTTGTTCCATGTTCCGTCCTGATTGATTCTTTTGTTTGCCTTTGTTTGTTCAGAATTGGATTTCAGACCTTTACTAAAAATTTGCACTCATTGAAAGTTTGGTGCCATGTCTTGTCCTAATCCTCAATCCCACCTACTTTCATTCTTGTGGTGGCACATTTATGACTTCTGCCCCAATCTTGAGGCATGACCTACTCATATTTACAAACACCTATTCACACACCCGAGCGAGTTTTTATTCCCGTTGCTCCTTGGTTTTCACTCATTTTGGCTTCTAGACTTCGATGGGGTGAACCAAAGCGGTGATAAGGGTTAGTATTTTTGTTGCGCTTCAATTTATCATCGTAAATTTAGATTTGCAGTTGCATTTGTAAGATAGGTGCTTGTTTCTTTTATTTTTCTCTCATTTTTGGTTTGCCTATTTTGTTTATCTTTCTTGTTTCCTGTTTCTTGTTTTTTGTTCCTTTTTATTTTCCATTCTAGTTTCTTTCTCATTTCCTTGGCACCCTTTTTGGTGATCTTTCATTTTTTCTTCAAATCCTTTGGTTAGTTTTCTTTTCTTGATTTTGGGTTCTCCCCCCCATTTTTTTTCCTTTTTTATTTTCATGTGTTTTGTTCTTGTTTCATGCGTGATATTTTCTATTCCATTGTGCCCTAGTTTACCTAGGATTTTCTATACTACTTGGTCAAATTTATCTTAAATTTGATAAATTTTAAAATCTAGACTATTACAAATTATAATCCGATCTCGAAGGCATGTTTAGAGACTCTGTGATATTTATTTCGATACCTTTATATTTGTTGATTGCCCAAACCCTGATTCCTACAGTTCTATCAAAATTGGGATATGGAACTGCATTGTATGTTTAAACCATCGCTTGGGTTTAGGTCTTGGTTTTTCCCCAATTTCGACTTCTGATGTTTCATTGGGATTAGAGTTCAGGTTGTGAATTCAAAGTGTTCAAAGGTTTTGGCAATGTATCAACTTGTGTCTCAATTTTGATTCCCACATTATAGTTGAGATCAGATTTCAAACGAGCACTAAACCCTTGACATGGATTTAGGTTCCACCATTTAGTTCCATCCTAATTCTAACTCCTGACATAATGTCAGCATTAAAACTTGGAGTTGAGCTATCCCTACTTGTTTTTCAAAGGTCCAGTCTTAAGCCATTTCCTGATTTTGACTCCCAAACTATGGTCAGGATCAAAACATGGGACATTATTCAAGCTTATTAACTCTTTTGGGCCGGGTTCCAAATCATATTCTGATTCTGACTTCCAATGCTCCATTGGGATCATAACTCGTAGAGAATCCTTTACCAACCTTGTTTGTTAGGTATCACAGTTTAGTGAAGGCCCAATCCTAATTTTCAAACACATTGTGGGATCATTCCATGGAATGAAACCAAACCTTGTTCATCACTATAGGTGTAGGTGTTGGACAAAAATCAATGCCGATGCTCGACAGAATTGAAGGGTGTCATATTAAGTTCTGGTTTAAGGTTTTTCTCAATCCCAACTTCTGATATAGTTCAATATTGTGCTTAAAATTTTTCAGGTTATTTTTTCTATTCCAAACTTGAAACCCAAAAATGCTGACTTAACTTGTAGAATGGGAGTTTATCTTGAATGAATGGAGATTTAATACGAATTATTGTGCTAATTTTTTCTTCACATGTCTTATCTTTGTCTGATAATGGTTAGTATTGTAGGTGATTAACAAATGTCTAATTTAGAAGAAGTTCTCGATGAAGGAACATCAAAGGGAGCAAGGGGTAAAAGGATAAAAGCAGAACAGGTTCCTATGGCAATGAAGTACAAGTTTCAAGGGACACCAGTACCATCCAAATTTGGTTTTGATGTCATGAAGATCACTAATACACTTGTAGGGCATATTTATTTGAAGTAGTTATGTGATGATAATTTCTTAGAAGATGCTTCCCCAAGGGCAAAAAGGATTGTTGGTTCTAGGTTGGCACATGTGGGTACTTTCCCTATTACTGTGCAATGTTTGGAGTTCATTTTAACTACTGCAAAAACTTATAATCCAACTCTCAGGCACTATATTGATTCACTAGGCAATGCGATCATTTATTTAACCCCAATAATGATTATAATAGTTTTTGATCCTCCTCCTCACGCTAACCCCAAGATTATTTTTGAAGTTGATGCACTTAAACACTAGGCAATGGACGAGGAAGGGAATAAAAGGGTCATTAAAAAAAGATGACTGAAAATAGAAAAGAAATCAGTAAAGAAGTTACCACCTAAAACCAAGAGGTCTGTTTTCTCTAAGGATATTGGTGATATGATTACATTATTGGCAAGAGTATTTAGAAAGGAAAACTCTTGTACCTTTGAAAATTGGATGTTTCCATTTATTCAACTGATTTTGGAAGGATCACAATACTTGGATTGGGGATAGGTAATTTCAGAGAGCATCTATGATCTATTATTGAAAGTAATGGAAACCAAGATATTCTACATGTCTTCATATGTGATATATTGTGCTACTAGAATGAGACGGTTTTTGGGATTAATTGCTGTGGGATCAATAGATGATGGTCTGAATCAGAAGAAAGTATATGAACATTATGACAAGATGGAGTTAAAAGTAACATAAAGAATCTTTAAAAGGGTCAGTGATGCATTTTTATATGTTATTATTAATAAACTCATAGGTGGTGTTGGTTTCAAATTATCCTGGGAGGCAATGGAGTTTATTGAAGAGTAAGGATATTAGTTTATCTAATAACCCAAATCCGCCTATTTCAAACTATTTGGATTTGAAAAAAACCCTTTCAAATTATCGAGGTGTTGTGGTGATAGAGGGGTCTTGATGGAGTTTTCTCATCAAGTAGCCAAGGTGAATGCTAAGTTCTCTGTACAACACAAGGCTAGCTGTCACTCATTCCCAATGCAATTGAGGTTTTATTCTTGTTCCTCTTTCATAGCAGCTAAGATAGCAAACAAGGAGTTTCAGTCCATGAATTTCAAACATCATACTTCTAGGAAATATTTTGATCCTAAGAAGAAAATGTATGGTATATATGCTTCACAATTTCCCCATCATTGGCCACTTCTCGAAGACTTTTGGGCTAACCTGCAAGATTAGTTTAAAGTAAGGAAAAGGGGATATGAGAGATTGACCATTCCCCAAATGAAGGACTTGGAAGTTGAATGGGACATACTAGAAGGAACTAATAATGATGGGATCACTCTTGATCCATATTATAAAATGGATAAAGTGGTCACCAAGGATTTGGAGCCAATCAATTGGATGGAGAAGGAGGAAACCAATATTTGTAAGGTGTCATAGGTAGTAGTTGATAAAATCCTAAAATGAATTAGTCTCCATTTAAAGAAACTAAGGGATAAGGATTCGAGGAAGAAGGATTCTAATGAACCTACTACCTCCATTGAGACAAGACAATACAAGTGATTAAAGAAAATTGTTGCAGCCACAAAGGAACCTACTAAAAAAAAAGAAGTATTGGTGAAGTAGGTCATTAAAGCCTTGGAAAAGGCTAAGGTTACTTATCAAGCTGCTACTGCAGGGGTCATTTTGGGTCTTGATGCTACACCTATAACCACCATGTATCCTAGAGAAGAAATTACTGAAGAGTGTCCTTCTATTGTGCCTTTGCAAACCGAGGATATTCATCCTACTGTACCATTAACTACAAAAAAAATAGTTGTTGAAGAAGAGAGGCCTCTATTTATTGACGTGACATAGTCACCTATGCCTTCAGACTCTCAGGGAAATCCACTTTAGGAAGAAAAGGTAGAATGGGAATAATATCTCGAGAGAGATGAAGAAGTTGGAGAGGAATACATTGGGTTTGAGGAAGGAAGCCTCTTGGGTGAAGATATAATGAATGATGTTTTGATAGAAGAAGAGTAGAAGGAAGTACTAGAAGTAGCTCAAAAACAAGCTATTGAAGAGTTAGACGAAGAAGAAGAAGAAGAAGAAGAAGAAGAAGAAGAAAGAAATAGAGATGAAGAGCTAGCTCTAGAAAAGGAGGCTACAAAAGCCCAAATGGTAGCTATAGAAGAGGAAATCTGTTCAATGGAGTTAGAGCAACAAAGATTAAGGGATGAAGAGGAGGCTACACTAAAAGAAGAAGAGATGAAAAATATAGAAGAAATTAGAGCTCAAAATGAGAGAATGGAATAGGAGAGGTTGTAGAAAGAACAAAAGGAGAAACAAAATAATTCTTCTGACAAGACCTTGGAGATAGCTTCTGTGAACCCCAATCCTATACCTAAACAAACATATTATTAGTTTCATATGCAAGTAAGAGCAAGGATTCCCCATGAAATCCATTTAAATTGCAAAGAATAATAAATGAGATGAAGAACACAAGCAAACATAAACAAAAGCTATCAAATCTTATTCAATGTATTGATCCCATGGGGGAGTTGGTTCCAATTATGTGTAGAAATTGACCCTTTCCCAACTTCTATGATGCAATGTTGATGAGTGATCCACTTTGATGAAGATTCAATCAAGATCCATGATGCAAAACCTACATAACCTAGCTAAGATCTTGATGAAATGGATGGAAATGGATGTGCTTGAGGATGAAGTTGAGTATAGTAAGTTTACTCAAATTGTGGATGATATTGCAATAAAGAAGGCATCTATTTATAGATTTGAAGAATGGAATATTGAAGGATTTGGATGAATGTGGGACAAAAAACCAACCAATGAGAAGATGCCACTTGTTCACATGTATTTGGATGAGGAATGAGCACATTTTGGTCAATGTGCATGATAAATGCTATTGGATTCAAATTTGAAATTTGAATGTGACATGTTTAGAGGGAAGGAAAATGGAGTTAATGTCACTTGGCTCAATGCAAAGGACATGTAAGAGGCTTTTAATGCCTTGTTGGAAGTACCCATCCCCTTTTGGAGGGATTTTTCAAATTTGTGGAATATTCCCTTTTGATGCCAAGTTGAGGAAAAATAGAGGAAATAATAAATCAATTAAATTGATTTATTGGTACAAGTTGTAAAATCTAGAGGATTTTATTAAATTAATCAAGATTTGATCAATTTAATGAAAGATTAGATGATGTGACAAATTTGATTCACATTTTATGTTTATTTAAATCAAAGTTGAGAGGAATAATGATTTAGACTTAATTAAATAAGAATTGATTTATTTAACTAAGGAGCATGATGTTAGATTAAATCAAATAAAAATTAATTTATTTAATTTACGGGGATGATTTTAGGGATTTAATTAAATAAAATGAATTATTTAATCAAATAGAGACATAGAGTTAATTAAATCAAATTGATTAATTAATTTAATAGGACATAATGACTTAATCAGATAAATAATAATTTATTCAATTAAGGGATGAAAAGTGATGACAAGTTAAGAAGATGATTCAGGAAGAAATGACATTAGTAATCAGGATCAAGTGTGTCGATATATTTTCCATGTCTACATTTTTCCCCTCTTTGAAGCAATGCACTTGTTGCATTGGTTCAAAGAATAAACTGTTGTGATCAAAGTTTAAAATTTTTCAATTTTTTGGATGTTTCACTACTGCCCCAGCGAGAAGGATTATGTTGGTATATTTCCCCCCTTGAGAGATCGAGCAGAAATGATTGATTTTCCAATCAAGATCACGATAAAATGTGAGAGGAGTGGTTCTATTGATCAGAGGACGAAAGATAATTCTTTGATGTAGACAATTTTGATGATGTATAGACAGTCATTGGCCATGGGTAGCCTTGTGTATATTTTGATATAACACACTAATTTTGGATAGAAATGTTAGTAAATATAGAAGAATAAGAAGAAAAGAATGATGATAAGAGGGTCCAACAAGCCTAATTTATTAAAGATGATGATGATGATGATTTGATTACCAAGAGTTGGGATATTAAAAGGGTCAATTACTTTATGTTTGATAAAACACGTAGGTACGATGCATCAAGGTATTAAGAACTAGGATGTCATTGTACCTAGTGTGATGGAATTTGACTCAAAAAATAGATAGAAGTATTCCTATTCACACTTGACATACGAAAACCTTGCTAGGATGCACCTAACAAAGAAAGTATTCACCAAGTTATTTTATAAGAACATCCCATAAGTGCTATAGATAAAAAAGATAATGATCATTGCCCCATTCCTTTCTCTCTAAACCTATTTTGTTTAGGCATCATCGATAGGTCCTTGGAATGAATGAAACATAAGATAAGTCAAAAAGACCAAGATAAAGTAAACAAACAAGCTAATTTTCTTCGTACTGCTAGCCAAGGTTAAACTATTATGATACCTGATGTTGATGTCCATCGTGGGAAGGATGCATCCTAGGACATGTTGTGATCAGGGTTTTGATGAGATTGATTGGATGATAAGCTATTGATACTCTGAGTTGATCAACTTGGTTGCTTACTAACCTAGACTTGAGAATTTGACGATTAGGTGTTCACTTTTGAACCTACTAAACTTGCTTCCGACTGACTCACCAAAGGATGAAGGTGATGATTGATTTATTATGAACAGTGATTATTGCAGGTGAAAGAGAGATGAGACAGGTGCACCGTTTTTGGGTTTTTTCAGATATTTGGATGTTTTTGATGTTTTGAAATGTTTTGAGGTTATTTTGATTTTTGGATTTTTTCAATGTTTTTGGATTTTGTGTCTTGGGGGCCGATCAAGGATGGCGTTGCCTACGTTTAAGCTCAGAGACGACGTAGTTCAGATTAAAATGGACTTGATTACCGATGAGATGGATGAGCAAATGGATTGCCATGGATGCCTAAAGGACAAACCTAAAATGTCTTGGGGGATGATCAAAGATCAACCTTGCCTATGTTCAAGCTCAGAGATGACGTAGTTCGGTCAGATGACTCTATTTTTGATTTTTTAGATTTTAGACATGTTTTGGATTTGATATGATTTGGATTTTTTTTTATTTTTTGCATGATTTTGATGATTTGGATATGTGATGATATCAACGATCGATTTTGGCGACTTTGTTGAAAACCAAGCTAAGGTTGATTGATCAAATTGATGGATTGATGATGATAACATTGTTGAGGATACACAACAATACAAGGATAGTGTTAAGAAACACAAAGATGATGATGAATTCATGATGATAAAATTGCTGAGGATACACAACAATGCAAGGATAGTGTTAAGAAACACAAGGATTGGGAAAGATATCCCAAGATGATGATGGATTGATTGGATTTTGATTGATCCAAATTTTGAAGCTTGGCTTGGAACAAAATTGTTTTCAGTGATTTGATGCGACGTTGAAGTACACATTAGATGCAACTGATATTGATTTTGGATTGATGTTCGATGAAAGATATATCTTGATAAATAACATCTTTTTGTCAAAATATGCCATGGGCTAGTGATTTGGATTTTTGCTCACAAATGTTTGACCAATTTTATTTCATGTTTTCCAATGTTTAGATCACCACATAAGTTGGAGGATATATATCAAGATTTATTGCCAAAGCAAAATGTAAATATCTTCCCCCAGTGTCTAGCAATGTATGGAAGGCCACAAGTGGATTCTTGGATAGGTGTGTAGATGGATGGCTATGGTAAGCATGTAAAGGATGCCAAGGATTATCTTGTGATAATGTGTTCAAATAGAGGATGTTCATTTGGATAATGCTTCATGGTTCATACAATGTTGGGTAGGATAGGATCAATGAAAATGACCCATGTCAAGATGTTTACCTAAAAGAAGTGTAAAGTGTGCACCAAAATTTCAGCAAGATTAAGATAACTTGGACTATGGATGTAGATGGATGAAAATTGATTGGATAAATGGTTCATGGATGAATGGATTTATTATGGATGAGATGGATGGAATGCTGGAGTTTATTATGGATGGGATGAGATGCTTTTACTTGAAATGGCACATGTAGATGCTCGATTCTACATATGAATCTTGTTTTTTAGGTTTTCATCATGGTACTTGCCCAAAGCGCCACCGTAGTGGTTTTCACTAGAGGACATTTTTTTATTTTTACTATTTTTTTGATTTTTTATATATATTTTTTTGCATTTTTCTAGATTTTTTGCTAAAATATTTTAAGCTCATGTTGAACCACTTGGTGGTGTTGATGTAGATGCTTCTATTATAATGTTCCATCGGTATCCTTCTTGAAGAAGCTGCCTAGCCAAGATACGTGCACTTGAATGCAATTTTTGAGATTCCTGATTTGCTTTGTTGATACTAGAGTTAACTTTGTCTTTGTGTGCACATCACAATAGAGTGCCTTCTAAATCCTTATGATGAAGGGTCATTGCCAACACATGGTCAATGTGAGAATTGGATAGCATGCATGGAGGCATGGATGGTGGAGTGTGTTTAGGAATAAAAGATGGATTGGTTGATAGCTTGGAACCTTTGACTCTCCAAACCTAAGAAGATGAGAAATGACAGGTGGATACGGAAGTGTGCATGGAATTAGGACCAGCAACTCAATATACTTTGTATGTTGCTTGAGAATCCTAATTTTTCTTTTACAGATATCTTTGATGGATACTTTTCCCTTTTTTATTTTGCCCCATAGTTTCTTTGACTAAGGGAGTTTGATAGGGATCATCTTTCTTTGTATTTTTTGGCATCCATATGTATTTGATTTTTCTGATATGCTTCTTAGCTTCTTTTTTTTTGATAATGTTCTTTGTGCTTTGATTCAAATCTATTTTTTGTTTTTGGTCCCAATTCATGGATGGGGTGATGGGTGGATGAAGATTCGTGACATTGGTAGTTGTAGTATTGACATTGATTTCATTATAAGGATTCTTCGTGCTCCCTATGTTGACATTTTCTTGAGATAGTTTCCCCCAATATGGTGGTAGTAGAATCTTTTTTCTTTGATTCTCCCTATTTTGAGATGTCTTGTTCAGAATGCATTCTCTAAAAAATGACCACTGCAGATGACATTATTTCAATTTGTTGCTCTACTGACTTTGGAATATCCTATTCTATCTGACCTATCCCCTTGAGTGGATAATGTTGGAATGACGGATGCATAGGTGTCCTTGATGAAGCTGCAATACAATATTCAACCACAACGAAATTATGATAATGGCATTCAAAATAGAGATTCTATTATGATCTATCAGATTGATAGATAGATGGATATTTTACAAAGAGTACATATGCCTGATTATATAGGCAAGTGCTAAACCTAGAATGAAAAAGATGTTGCCAAGTGTTCAAATCACACTTCATGTGACAAAAAGAAACCCTAACCAACTACCTAGGGAATGATAACAAGATGGAGATAAATTCTAGAAAAGACAACTCATCTTCTAGAAGGGAATCTTATCTCAACAACTTTATTAAATGATTAAATGCAACTTAGGACTAATATGATTAATTAAAACTTACGTTAACTTTTGCTAGTGTAATAATTAATTAATTACACTAAAAAATAATATTGAATATCTTCATACATGATGTCCTCAGTCTAAATTTGGGATATATTTGATCATGATGTTGACAATTGAGTTTGACCATAGGAATCAATAACCCACCCTTTTTGTGTAATAATGTCAGGAGTAAAGGAATCTTGTTCTGAATGAAGATCATCTACATGTCCATCCATGTGAAGCATCTCATAGGTAGATGGAGGAGTATGTACTATGCGGATGTGATTATCTCGTATATATAGGAGAGTGTCCATTATATCATTGTAGTAGCTTGGAGATACAAATTCTTGATCTCGAATGATTTCAGAATTGCTTTCGACATGCTTTGGATCAAGTTCTTGACATAGGTCAATTTCAAAGAATGGATTTCTTATAAAGGGTTCTTGGATATCTTCATTAGGCATATGAAGTTTCTCAAATATCATGAGGTCAAAGGATGTCCATATGTTTTGGAAAGGATCATTGCTAGACCTTGGTGAAAAATTTTGATCATGATTTGGAATAAATTCTTGTGATATGTCCTCTAACTCATTAGGTGATGTAGAGACATTTTCAACATGATCTTTGGTTGAAGGATCTTGATCATCATTTTCAATGATTGTGGTGGGAATCTATTGCAAGATTTGCTGAGGAAGTAATGCTTGCATTTGTTGTTGAGCCAACAATGCTTGTTGTTGGTCGTGTTGTTGTTGTGCCAACAATGCTTGTTGTTGGGAATTTTGTTGAGCTACTTGTTGTTGTGCTTGAAAATATTGCAAGACTTGTTGATAAACTTGTTGATGGATTGCTTGCAATTGTGATCAGTATTGTGCTTGCGCTTGTCAAGCTTGGTGCTAGGCTTGAGATTGAGCCTGTGCTTGTTGGGGTGCTTGTGCCACTTGCATATGCTTGTGCGGCTTGTTGGTTTTGGAGTGCATTTTAGTAGGAAGCTTGTCAAGCAGCCTAAAAAATGATGGAGAATTAATTTTCCATGTCGTGTTTTGGCGGTGGTGTCAGTAGATTGGGAATGATGTTGACCATTGTGATGAGTAGAATGGTCACTTTGATTTCCAGGGTTTGAGTGGTGAATGGTGTGATCGAGATGCTTGGTCCTTGAGACACTTGAGGGATGGTAGTTGTGTTGAGCGTTGGGGTTGGTTGGATGGTCGCCACCTGTTATTGTGATATTGATGGCAAGATGAGAGGATTTCGTATGATGTTTTGCTTTATGATTGGATTATTGCTTGGATTCAGTTGATTGACGGTTGCTAAAGGGGGAAGGCTCATGCCTTGATTGTTTGGTTAATAGATTTGTAAGTTTTGACTTTGATTTAAATCTACCATAGGAAAATATGTTCCAAAATTTAGTTTTTTGGAAAAAATCACATTTGTTGTACCATTGAGGTTTGTAGGAGATAATGATCCCATGTATGGATTGTACAAATGTGAATTTTGAAAATCATTTGGTATTTTAAGGTCCTGATAGTTTGGTTGACTTGGACTACTCATGATGGATGAAGCAAGTTTATATTCCATGTTCCTCTTATGTTTTGAACTTGTTGACCTCTGAGGGGTTTAGGACCAATGATGAGATGAAGGATGAAAGGGGTGAATGATATGGGTGTTTAAACTTTTAGGAACTTTGGATCAATGCTAGATTTTAGGACTTGTTTTGATTTTGATTTTGATTGATTGATAATGATCTTGTAGACTCTAGGAAGTTATGTTATCCTAGGGTAAACTTGCACATGAGAGGATAGTTTGACTAAGTGTATTAATTCAAACAAGATGATTTTGGATAATGAACTTTTAAATTATAGGAAGTTGTGTTATCCTAGAGTAAAATTGTACACAAGAGGATAATTTGGCTAGGTGTGTTAAGCCAAACAAGGTGATTTTGGATAATGAAATTGTAAATTATATGAAGTTGTGTTATCCTAGAGTAAACTTGTACACAAGAGGATAATTTGGCTAGGTGTGTTAATCCAAACAAGGTGATGTTGATTTTTCCTAAAAGTCTAACATAAGTGATGTTTTCCAAGGTTCCAAAAGTTGTTGGTGAAATGGGATTTTGATAAATGTTTGGATGGATGAAGTGTTTGATTTTTGATCCTAAATGACCCTACAAGGACCTGCTTACAAGACCAAGGTAATGAAGAACATGCTTTTCCCTAAAAGTGTTTCAAAACAAAAGACCAATGTTTGCATGGAAAACCATATGACCAAAAGATGAAAAGCACATGTGTGGGGTTAAATTGATTTAACTTTTCTTAATGAGTTCTTTTTACCACAAAAATTCTCTTGATTAGCTTTTCAAATTGAATGTCCAATGTCCAATGTCCTAATTTTCTTTCATCCCACAAAGTGCATTATGTGGAAATCAAAGAAATCAAGGCAAAGGTTTCCTAGTGTTGACTTTGGGAGAAACAAATTGAGATGTTTGAATGTTTAGAAGCCTTCTAGAGATAAGAACCCCTAGGAACAAACAATAACTTGTGCACACCTCCAAGGTATTTGTTCTTCCAAAGGGTTTGAAATTCTGATGATTTGTTGAATGTTTGTTTTCCACTGTTTTAGATCCAAGCAAAGTGTTTTGATTCCAAAAACATGCACAACCCTAGGATGAAGAGACAATATTTGTTGGGATCCCACTTGGATAAATCTAGCTGCACATATTCAGTGTGGATGATTAGATTCTTGACCACACAGGCTCCCCCTTACAGTGCACTTACTTCTCGGGTCAGCCAAGCATTAGTACCCATGAATCTCCCATGGCATACTTTTCATCTCTACAACAGAACCACATGTATACATGGGGCAACTTCAAAGGGCATGACCTTTTGCACCAACAAATAGTTAAGGATTTTGGCCTTTGTTAAACAAGGGTTTTAATGCAAGCATTCTGTTCATGGGGGACCATCCATGTGGTGAGAGACCATTATTGCCCTTCTCGTCAGAACAATCCTCGTGATATTGGCCTTTGTTCCAATATCCACACTTATATCCTAGGTGGAAGTCGCTTGGCTTTAGCGTGTTCCCGGTTGGGTTGTTCCCTTGGGTGATTAATTTTTCCTACAAGGAAAGCCTGTTAAGATAAACAAAAGAGAGCAACCATATCCCGTAGTTCAATTGACCTTCATTGAAAAACAAAGGGAGAACACTCGCAATATGCCACACTCACATTCGCAAGATTTGTTCAATTTTAATCCCAAAATGAAATGTGGAGGTAATATTTTATGCAAATTAATGTCACCAAAGAGCCTTTTGATTCTCAAGATCTTCATGAAGTGTGAGAGAAGTGCATACGCCTTTTTAAGTGAGATTACTTTGCAAAAAATATTACAAGACACAAAATCACATGTTCATTTTTAATCCTTCAAAGCAATAGTGAATTCTTTTTAGCAACGAAAGGAAATATGAAATTTTATTTTTTCAATTATTAATTCTTAAACCAAATCTAGTAAGTTTTTCCTAAAGTTCATTTTAAGCCCTTTGTTTGCAAAATTGAAAGAAAATTTGTTGTGTTCCTTTTTAGAGCCCAAAAAGGAAATTTAGTGTGTCCTAAGAGCATGAAAACAATCAAATCCTTAGAAAGGGATTATAAGTTCTCCCAAAAGTGTTTAAAAACACTTAATACAGTGAGATGATAACATCATAAAGAACCCTTGGCCTTTGTTTTCCGTCCTTCACTTTTGATCAATAAATTTCCTTTTTTGGTAGATTTTAACAATTGTCAATTTTTTCCATTTTTGGTAATTTTGCATGCATGACTTTGAGAGTCCTATTTTTTCCCAAAAACTTTCTAAAACTAAGATAGGATGAATTGCTAGCTAAAATCCTAAATTCAAAACATGAACTTTGATTTATTAACAAAAATCACTTTTAAAAAACTAGAAAAAAACACTAAATTACCATTTTGAGGGCCAAGATGAAAGTTTCAAGCCTCGAAAATGTGCCAGAAGATCTACCAACCCACCACATAACACCTTATAACGAAATTGCTTGTAAATTTTTTGCCAAAACCCACATCCGAGTCAAAAAATATGACCTCGGGAAGTTCTTGCATCACAAAAAATGTTTAAAATAATAAGAAATCCGCCTTTTACCCAACTCCAGCAGTGCAATCTGTGGGTGTGACGTAGTTTGAGAAGGCCAACGACACAATATAGCACCGCTGATGACTAAGAGCGGCACAATATAGCGCCATTGATGACTGAGAGCAACACCCTATAGAAAAATAGTGACTGCGATTGCGACGCTGTTTGGCAAGCGACACAATTTGAAATTTGAATTTTGTGGGCGGGAAGATTCCAGCAGTGTAGTTTGGAGTTTGGAGCGGTACAATATAGCACCACTAGACTGATAGCGGTGCAATTTAGCGCCGCTTGACAGTCAGTGATAGAGTTTTTTGGAACCTTCAAAAAAAACAAAAAAGCACATAATTTTCTAAAAAGACGTGATTAGAACTTGAGATTTGCCCTCCCTCTAGCACCAAAATGTGAACCCCAATCCTCCACCTACACAAACATGGCAAACAAAAACATTATTAGATTGAAGTGCAATTAAGAACAAGGATTCTCCATGAAATCCATTTAAATTGCAAAGAACAAGAAATGAGATGAAGAACACAAGCAAACATAAACAAAAACTATCAAATCTTATTCAATATAAATCAAACTCTTGATCCCATGGGGGAGTTGGTCCCGATTATGTGCAGAAATTGGCCCTTTCCCAACTCTTATGATGCAATGTTGATGAGTGATCCACTTTGATGAAGATTCAATCAAGCTCCATGATTCAAAACCTGCATAACCTAGCTAAGATCTTGATGAAATGGATGGAAATGGATGTGCTTGAGGATGAAGTTGAGTATATTAAGTTTACTCAAATTGTGGATGATATTGCAATAGAGGAGGCCTCTATTTATAGATTTGAAGAATGGAATATTGAAGGATTTGGATGAATGTGGGACAAAAGACCAACCAATGAGAAGAGGCCACTTGTCCACATGTGATTGGAGGAGGAATGAGCACATTTTGGTCAATGTGCATGATAAATGCTATTGGATTCAAATTTGAAATTTGAATGTGACATGTTTAGAGGGAAGGGAAATGGAGTTAATGTCACTTGGCTAAATGCAAAGGACATGTAAGAGGCTTTTAATGCCTTGTTGGAAGTACCCATCCCCTTTTGGAGGGATTTTTCAAATTTGTGGAATATTCCCTTTTGATGCCAAGTTGAGGGAAAATAGAGAAAATAATAAATCAATTAAATTGATTTATTGGTACAAGTTGTAAAATCTAGAAGATTTTAGTGATTGAGATTATATTAATCAAGAGTTGATCAATTTAATGAGAGATTAGATGATGTGACAAATTTGATTCACATTTTAAGATTTATTTAAATCAAAGTTGAGAGGAATAATGATTTAGACTTAATTAAATAAGAATTGATTTATTTAACTAGGGAGCATGATGTTAGATTAAATCAAATAAAAAATAATTTATTTAATTTAAGGGGATGACTTTAGGGATTTAATTAAATAAAATGAATTATTTAATCAAATAGAGACATAGGGTTAATGAAATCAAATTGATTAATTTAATTAATAAGAGAGAATGACTTAATAAGATAAATAATGATTTATTCAATTAAAGGATGAAAAGTGATGACAAGTTAAGAAGATGATTCAGGAAGAAATGACGTTAGTAATCAAGATCATGTCGATATATTTTCCATGTCTACAACTTCTTCTAGACCTCCTTCATCAATACCTCCCAATACTCAACATGTGAAAACTCAACCAACTACTCCCACTTAGCTTAAATTAAATTTTGAGAAGAGACAACAAGTCCAAGTTCAGCTGGTGATGTTGGATGAAATGGTAAAGGAGGTGGAGAAGGTGAGGCCAAAGAAGAAGCCTCGTGCTATTCACTCTACAAGGCTCACCAATGATGGAGACTTGGTAGCAGACATTGGTACCCTAGTAGGGGATAAAAATGATAGGGATCTACAAGCTACAGATTATGAAGTAAGCACTGCCAAATTGGGTAAGCATACAAGAAATCAATAGATAAATCTTATTGATATCATGGCTACTTCTATCAAGTCTAGACTGATCAAGGATAAGCATGCTAAGGATGAGCTTAAGGCTCATATTGGGTAGATGAAAGGTTTTCTAAAAGAATTTATTACATCCACTCCTCAGCAACCAACACCATCATAAATTATTGTTTTAATGAGCCGCAAAGAGGTGGATGAGCTAACTGAAATGAAAAAGGAAATCACAAATGATGGAGAAATGGATTGAACTTTTTAAGAAGTATACAAAGGAAATTTTCGCTACTATTTTGAAAAGTTATAAAGAGGTAAGTGATCTGACCAGGTCCTTGGGAGATTACTTTAAGATGCTAGGATCTGAGGAGGATAAATATGCAGGGGATATGAAGAAATTGAGAATATTGAAAAGGGTGCCTAGGGTAAATGTCATTGAATATGCTATTCTGGAGGATCAAGATTTTGCTTATCTTAAGAAATGTATGAATATAGTGATCTTCAAAAAAAAATTCCTCATGGAACATAGAAGAAAATTGCAACAGGCTCAACAAGATTTGTTTGATGAAAGAAAGGTTGTTAAAGGGATTATTGTTGAGTTGATTGGAAAGGAGGTTTCACCAAGTATTGGTTTGATGCCCTTACATGAAATGAAGGATCAATGGAATAATCGATTGGAGGAGATGATTATGAAAGGAGATGATGATCAAGGGCTTCTTTTGGACAAGATGATGGACATCAATTTTTATGTATGAGAGACTGCAAGAAATGTTGCCTAGTTGCAAGATATGTATAATTCCACCACTAGAGAGTATGAAAGCGTGATGTTGAAGGTGGAATGGGTAGATGCACCTGGAGAGGAGACTATACAATTTTTTTTTAATAATATGGATGATTATTTTAAACAAAAGGCATTCAAAGCAGCTAAAAGTAGCTATGTGGAAAGGGAATACTCCATTTTTTTAAAAAGGATGAAGTTAGAAATGTCATCCAGCTCTAATCACCTTATGGAAAATAATCCCTCCAAATCAATTTTGAGAATAGACAAAAAACTCTAGATCAATTTTTATGGGCCAGAGATTGGGCGTGATGATCAACATAGGACAAAGCAAGAACTCCCAGTCAAATTTTGACCAAATTGACATAAGGCATTCTTCCCAGCTTCAGGAATTTCAGAAAAAGGAAAACTCATACTCAACTAGAGGCACCCCTATGATTGTGGATCTAGGCATCGAATTCACGGATCATGATTTTTGATAGGAGAGATTAGAGTTAATTGTTTCTATAAGATGAAATTTTATCCTTAGTGTAAGGGTCAGATGATTGAAGTTGGATTGGACACCTAAAGACTAGATACAAGTTTATTTTATAGCTGTATGCAAAGATAACTGAACTATTTTTATAGTTTTTAATGCAAGTAGTTTATTTTCAGAAGTTTCTTAGTTTAATAGTAATGTTGATAGAAAATGGTTTTATGTATGCTAGTGAATCTTGCTATGCATAAATGTCTCTTATTTAATGAAAATCAATTGAATCTTTTGAGTTTAAAACCATCTATTATGTTTTCTGTGGATGATGTTTCTTGTTGTTATTGATCTGTGAATCTCGGTGATGAGATAGTGATATTTTATGATTTAGAAATATGATTCTAAAAAAAATGATGATGATGAATGGTGTTACAAGTATTAAATCTTCACTATTAATTAATGTAATTGCATGAATTTTTTGAAATACTTCGTTTTATAGTTTTAGTAAATTTTGAAATGCTCATTATGAGAATTGCATGTCTGAACTTGAAGAAGTTTGTATTCATTTTTTTTTGTTCGAAGCTCTGATTGATCTTTTTTTTCTATTTATTTGAAACCCCCCATGTTAGATTACTTTGTACAATCTAGTTTGTATGATTTTACCAAGAAAGACCCCTTGAACATTATAGTTGCATTGACCACTAAATAATGACAACATAGTTGAGAACCAACTACAAAGACCTTGGAAGATAGGTGGTTTTATATCATTTATCTTTTTAGGAGAAATAGAGTAGAAATATTTTGTTTAACGTTATTGTGTTATTTTTTACCATCAACACCGAGCACAATGCATAGTCTATATTCTTGAAATAATCTTCAAAGTCATCACAATCAAATGGCTTAAAGTCCCTATGTCCAAATGACACACCATCCATCTTCAAGTCATTCCTTCTATTCCTAGGAAAGACATTTTTTGTATGCAAATTTATTTTGCTCATATTTGTTGTATAATGCACTAAATTTGATTGATTCAGTAGCATATGGGTTCAAGTTGAAAACTTCAACTATTTGGGTTCTTGTATTTTCCAGCATGGGAAAAAAATCTAGAAATCTATTGATTGTTCTGTCAGTAGGATCATAACACCTTGCCAATTCAAGCATCAAGCCTACCTCCATAAATACATTAGGGAAAACCAATTTTCCAATATCACAGGTCCACAAATGATAGGTGGGGTGACTTGTAAACCTCCTTTTGAAAGAATACAAAAATAGATCCCAACCACTCTATGGTAGCACCACATCACCAACCCTAGAAGCTAAATCTTGAAAATGACTAGTCAATGCTCCTTCACCAGTTTTCCTCTTTCCAACTGGTTTAACTTCTATGGCTAGGTCCTTATAAGCTTAGTCCATGAACCTATAATAGTCTCTTTTCACCATTTTATTTTTTGTAGATGCTTTATGTACCTTTGGTTTAGGCTTTTCATCCTAATTTTTAGGCCTTTTAACCCTTTTCTACTTAGGTTTTCTCTCTGGTTTAACAATAGTTTCATTGGGCTCACTCATTTCTTATAGTATGATGGAACTATGGTTTCAAAATAACTAGGAATCATAGTCTTAATTCTTCAAATTGATAGGGTTCAGACTCAATTTTCAACAAAATTCACTCTCCTTCCCCAAACCCTATGTGAAACCAATGCAATTACCCTTTTGAAATAAAGAAACAACAACCCTAACCATAAAGCCTAGAAATATACTCAATTCCTAAAACACTAAGTGCTATAAAATTACTCATAGAGGTATACAACTCAACTTACCTAGAAAAACTGACAATTTATCCTTCAAATTCTCTTCACATGGATCTCTCCTTCTTCTTTTTTTTTAAACTTGACCAATTCTTCAGCTCTTGATGATTGCAATTATGAAAGAAAAATGATCAAAAAACCTCTTTATGGCTCATAAATGGAGTGTCTATTCCATTAATGTTTGAAAGATAGCTCGTGCGAGTGAATTGATAAACAACCGTTCAAGTTTAAATTCCTACCATTGATCCTTTTGATTTAAAACATCATGTACAACTATCCTAGACCATCTCTTCTTTCTTTTATAGATGCACTTTAAAACAATGATGACACCCTAGGAAATCACTATGTAGCCACCCATGTGCCTACTAATCCATTTTGAACTTCATTGCTCATCGTGGTAATGCTTCAAATTTAGACCAATACTTCAATGATCAAGGGAAATACTCCAATGGAAGGAATATTCACCAACATATTCTCCATCATTTGTCACTGAAGTGTTTCAAATATATACTTATACTTCGGTGAAGAGAAGTTTCGAATAATACATAGAATTTGCCTTAGTCCATCACTTATCACCATAGTTGATTTAGAGATGAGAATGTTTTCAATGATGAAATGGGTGATGACAACAGATATTGATATGTGGCATAATCATAGCTCATCGTACTTTACCTTCCTATCTCTCATCACTGTAGTTGACATGAGCGATAGAAACTCTTCTACGATGAAATGGATTCGTGCGATACAAAGGATATTTTAGGCCATCATGCATCACTGAAGTGGAACCAAATAACCAATAATCTTCAATGATAAGCGATGCAAAAGAAACCTAACTCATTGCTCATCGTGAAAGTAAAACATGAAGGCTAAAAGGTATCTACGATGTGTGATACAAAGGAAAATTCAAGGCTTATTGATCATCGTAGTAATGAACCCGATGAGTTAAAAGAATTTTGTGATGAGTGATACAAGAATTTTAAGTGGCAAAATTTAGCACATGCATAAAATGTTGTTTTAAAAGAGGAACCACCTAGGGAGAATGTGGGATAAGGCCTTAAAAGGACTTAAAATCATTTTTTCAAAGGATGTAAAGGCCAGATATTTTAAAACTTTAAATTTATAAAATATCAACCTTGAACCAAAAATAATTAGGGAAATATTTTGCGATGGGTACAAATGAGGAGTTCTAACCACAAGGGGTCGGTAGAAAAAATGAGGTCAAAGGCTAAAGATATAACTAAGGTAACCTGGAACCATCCAAAACAAGTCAACAAAGGATTATACCAAAGAATAAGGATTTAGACAAAGGGAAAATATAATAAGTAAAAACCCACACGTAACATAAAACCCTAAACCTTATTTTTAAATGACCAAAAAGTTGTTGAATATCCAAGATACTGAGAGGGGGGGGAGTGAATCAATATCTTCTTAAAATTACTAAACAAACACCATCAACTACTCTAATGCAGATAAAAAAAAATATAAGTAAGAGTAATAACAAAACATGAAACCACACAACACATGAACACCAAAATTTTTACGTGTAAAACCCAATGAGGGAAAAACCATGGTGAGGATTAGCTCACAATATATAGTAGTTCCAAAATTGGATACATAAGAGGCTCACTAACAAATAAAAAATCTCATTGCTTATAGGTAGGACTCACTATCCAAACAATGAGGGTCATTGCCTACAAAAGGATTATAGAAAAAAAATGGCTTACAACTAGAAAATGGACTGATAAAGTTACACCTCACAAGTGCAGATTAGTTCCTTTGATGCTTAGAGAATTTACATGTTAGCAGACTAATATTCACTCTTCTTCACATTCACATACTAATCATACACTTCACACACTTCCAAACCATCATGTACATATAACTGATTTTGTCCATAGGAATCAATTAGGTCGGCTTAATTAGATGCAACACATATTTACCAAAAGGATAATTGTCGGCTTCATATAAAACTTCTCCAAAATTAATTCAACCATGTAGTACGCTTTATCATGTTGGCTTGAACCAAGGATAGGTTTCTCATATATCCGCAACAAAAATTAAACCATTATATCACTAACTATTTATTAGGTCGGCCATGGATGGACCTAATAAAAAAATACAACACCAAACCAATACCAAATCATCATATGATCATATGAGCATACATGATTGTATACTTACACACTTCCAACATTCATAAAACTTTTCCCAAAACCGCAAACAATAATGATCACTGGAGGGAAAATGCGAACCAAAATATCAGACGAAAAAACACCAGAGGATGTAAACATATTCTTCATACTGGTTTAGAGTACCGAACCAACCTAGAACCTTAATCAACATGGTGACATCAATGAAAACACAAAGATTTATCTTCTTCATTCTACCAACAATCTCCCCCTTTGTCATTGATGGCAACATGCACCAAAAAAGTGTATGACAATCTCTCCAAAAATCTTTCCCTGACCATTTCTCCAAAACTCTCCCCTTTGGACATCAATGGAAAAGGGAGACGAAAAAGATAGGATGTAAATGTATGTACATGGTGACATTGTATTCTCAAAATTCCAAAACTCCAACACTTCCAAAACTTAAAAACTTCCAAAAAACTTCAAACATTCAAGACTTTCAAAGCTTAAAAACTTTCAAAAATCCTCCTTTGTTCATCATTTCAACTTTTCTTCTCATCTTGTTTTTATTTTCCTTTTCTTTTTTTAATTTCATCTCCTCTCTTTTTCCACAAAAGAAAAACAACAAAAACTTAAACATTTAGAAAATCAAGTAAAAATAACACTCTTCACCTAAAACACCTTCTTGTATCTCTCTCTAATAATTGGAAGGATCCTCTTCTAGGAAAACACAACAAAATCCATTCTCATGCACATGTTGTCCAACAAAGACAACAATGTGAATGAATATGACTAATCCGTAGATGAGCACTGGCTTGCATAATCTTTTGCATCATGGAGTGTTCTGGAGAGATGATCTAACCAGACCTCAACAATTTTCTTAACAAGCTAGAAAGTTCTCACCGCATCTTCTCTTTGTCTTTGAACAATAATCAAATCTTCATGCGATTCTCCAACTCTTATTCTTTGCTTTCCTTTTTTATCTTTAAAGATAACAAAACTCTTTCCAATGCTATTCATTTCATATTCAATTGCTTGAAAATTTCTTCTAAAATTGTCAACAAAAACAAGCCACTGAAGACAATACTTTTAGATGTCTAACATTTCATTAATGCATTTCCTTGTCTCATCAATCTATTCAGATAATTTCTACTTAGCTTTAGCACATATTTTATCAACCATGACTTCAATCTTATGTCCTTTCAGACCTTCTAGTAACATTCTCTCTTCAACAACTTCAACTAAATTATCTAGTAAAGAATAAAAAACACTTGAAACATCTATACCTTTTCTAAGAAGATACTCAACTAGAGAATCATCGATTTTGAGTCTGTCCATGAGAGAGGATGCATTCTATAATTTACCAATTTTCTTCATCTTACCTTTAACTAACATTGTCCAGATATCATTTGGACTAGAAGATTTAGATCCAGGTAGGGATTTTTCTTCATTCTCCTTTTCTTCCAGAATGATGATGATATCTTATGTGATAAATTTTCTCTTCTTAGATTCTGGAGGGAAATCAACAATAACAACTTCCAATTCCTTTGTACTGTAGGATGAACCCTCCTCAAAATAACTAGATATAGTCATACTTGAGCACAAATTCTTCTACAAGGATAGGAGAAAGACTTTACAAGCACTTACATTATCCTCCATACCTTTCAAATGTTTGTAATTTTTTTTTCCAACAGGGACTTCAGATTCCCACTCAACATTTTCTTTTCCTGGTAGTGAGCTCAAAAAGTGAAATTCCAGACATGTAAGCAAAGACCCAAAATGGAAAGGGTATCCCTTGACCAAGGACATTCGTACATTTTCAGTTAGTTTTTCCAAAATAAAACTACATAGAGCAATTTTTTTATTTTCCTTCATCATTTTGTGTGCCAAATATACAACAATAGCCGAAGTGGAACCATCATGATTTATGAAATAGATCTTGTAAGAAATACCATATGCAACATACCTTACATCGAGGTCAACAATAATAACTATCAACAAGGCTTTGGGGTCTTTGTTGATTCTAGTTAATTCCTCCACCTCTTTGTACTTTATTGTTTTCTTTCCAGGGAGGTCACCAACATTGCATAACCTAGTGATAGCTTCAATTGCTTCCTTCGTAATAGGGTATGGTTTTTCCAACACAATGCTGCCATCCTTGATTTTACTTAATAGGAACAAGATGGATTCTCTATCTATAAACCAGGGGAATTCTCCCCATAAATCCATGCGTAGGGTTTTATGTTCTGTAAATCATTCGACTGTAACCCTAATTCCATTTCCTTTATTTTTTGATGATCAAATTCTTCCAGTTCAACTCCTTTCAGCCTCATTAGAATATTTCCACTCGATCCCCTATTAATAGATTCCATCTCTATACTTAACTTCTTCAAATTATTCCTTACACAATAAAAACTTCTTCTTTTACCTTCCTTTTTATAGTCACGAGAGAAAACTTCCGTCACTTGTTCTTGATTGTTCACAATGATCTCTCAGAATTGCTCCAAATTACTTTAGGATTGCTCCAAGATTGCTTCAAGTTGTTCTTTGAGTTCTTCAAATGCATAGGTGATAAAAAATGACTTGTGAATTTCACTTTATACAGTATCACTTTGCCCTAATTTGCATTAAATGCAATAAGTTGATAAAAACCTTCTTCCATTGCAATAAGAAACCCTAATTCGCTCCGCAAAAGAACATGCTTGCAATTTTTCTTCCGATTTCTTTTGCATAACATTTGTCCATCCATTTCTTACAACATATCCTCATGCCAACAGTTGACACACCATATTTCTAGGGGATTCAAAATTTTTTTTGTTAAGGCTCCCCTTAAGACCATGCTAGGTCTAATTCCTAGAGGAATCATCTGCATCAGATGAGGGCACAAACACATCTGTCATCTCTAGTTCTTCTTTCTTCTTCCATATCTTGTTCATTTCTTGCTTAATCTCATATTTTCCAATCTTCTTAATAGGTTCATTTTCCTTTACTGGAGTAGATTGCTTTCCCTTTTTACTTTTACATACTCTTGAAATATGTCCTCATTTGTTGCAATTGTAGTAGACAAAATTTCTCTAGTTTGTTTGACTTCCATTAATCCTTAATCTACACTGATTTTCTTTGTGTCCAAATTTTTTATAGGTATGGCAATAGCCATCAAAATATTGATTCATTCTATCTTCATTAAACCAATTCATCATCCAAGTTCTACATTCACTAGCTCTATGTCCAATCTTCTTGCATGCATAACATTGTCTGGAGAAGGAACTAGAAAACTGATTCATCCTACTTCTACACTCAGTTTCCCTATGAAAAAATTTATTACATGAAAAGAAAACACCATTGAAAGATGGATACCTTTAAGCATTTGGTTGTCTGATAGGCGGTCTTCTTCTTGGATTGATTTTTTGCTTCCCTTTATCTTGAGTCTTTTGATTATCTACTAGATTTGAATTCTGCACATTTTCACCGAATTCATTTACCAAACCAACTTTGTCTTTAGAAGGTCTTTGTCCTATTATCAATTTATCAAGTTTGTTGGAGCTTGTCTTGAAATTATCTTCACAGAGTTTTTCTTTCTCTAGATCTTCTTTTAGATTCATCACTTCTTGTTCAAGTCTTGAGTATACATCAGACTTAGTTTGCACCACTATATTCAGACATTCCTCAATTCTCTTCTTTTCTTCCACTTTCACCTTTAATCTAGTAATCTCTTCATTTTCTTGTTTCATTTGCTCAATCACTTATCCATGTCTTTCTTTGAATTTATTCATTTGCTCTTTCAGTTTTTGAATGAATTAATTTGCCTCATCAATATTTTCTTTCAGATCTTTGTTTTCAATTTCAGCCTTGTCAAGATCTTCAAGAGAAACCCATAACTCTTCTTTATCCATTTATTCAATCTACAAGATCTTCCTCAAGTTGTTAGGCTTCCTCAAAGGAACCAATGCTCTAATACTAATTTTTGAATATCCAAGATACTGTGAGAGGGGGGGGTGTAAATTAGTATCTTCTTAAACTTATTGAACAAACACCATCAACTATTCTAATGCATATAAGAGAAAAGATAAGAAAGAGTAAGAACAAAACATGAAACCAAACGACAGATGAACACCACAATTTTATGTGGAAAACCCAATGAGGGAAAAACCATGGTGAGGATTAGCTCACAATATATAATAGTTCAAAAATCGGATACAAAAGTGGCTCACTTCCAAATACAAAAGCTCACTGCTTACAAGTAGGACTCACTATCCAAACAAGGAGGCTCACTTCCTACAAAAGGGTTATAGTAACAAAATGGCTTATAGCCAGAATATAAATTGATGTAGTTACACCTCATAAGTGCATATTCAACTCCTTTGATGCCCAGAGAATTCACATGTTAGAAAAATAATATTCTCTCTTCTTCACATTCACATACTACTCACACACTTCACACACTTCCAAACCATCATGTATATATATATATGACTTTGTCCATAGACATAAATTAGGTCAGCCTAATTAGATACAACACATGTTTACCAAAAGGATAACTGTCAGCTTCATACATAACTTCTCCAAAAGTAATTCAATCGTGTAGTATTCTATATCATGTCAGCTTGGACTAAGGATAGGTCAGTCATATATCCGCAACACAAATTAAACCATTATATCACTAACTATTTATTAAGTCATCCATGGATGGACCTAATAACAAAATGCAACACCAGATCAATGCCAACTTGTCATATGGTCATATGAGCATAGGATTGTATACTTACATGCTCCCAACATTCATAAACCTTTTCCAAAAACCTCAAACAACAATTATCACTGGAAGGAAAATGTGGACCAAAATATTAGAGAAAAAAACACCAAAGGATTTAAAAATATTCTTCATTCTTGTTCAGAGTATCAGACCAACCCAACATTTCAATCAACATGGTGACATCAATGAAAATACAAAGACTGATATTCTTCATTCTTCCAAACAAAATCACTAAATAAAAGTATTTTAGACTAGTGGAACATGAAAATTTGAGAGTTCCACTAGTGGCTCCAACTGGGGACACATACTTCTCATAGGTATGAAAAGATTTTAAATATTATGGTTGAAGCAAACCAAGCACAAGGGACCCAAGAACTAAGGAATTCCCTAGAAATGGCAAGGACACCAGACCTATGTACAAAATTTACAGGATTGTACAATGTACATGAAGCATAACATATTTCAAGAGAAATCTAGCTTATAGAACTGTCCATGTGCTGGCAGTTCAAGAAGTTCACTTGTTAAGCTTTGGAGAAAGTATGGATCCTCCCCATGTATATTGGATATCAAATAAGGGCCTAACCATAATGCTTCAAAATTTCCATGCTTGTTGTTATTCCAAGCTCTTGCATTCCACATCAATACCATACTGCCCACTTCAAATTTTCCAGGAGAAGCTCTTTTATCATACAATTGCTTGAATTGCATCTACATTTTGTTGTTCTTGTCATGATATTCTCTTCTAGTTTCATCTACTTGTATCAAGTTATCAACTTGGTTTTTCATCTCATTAAAGATTTTCTCATCATACTCTTGTACAAATTTGTACATCTTTAGCAAATTATTTTGAGATAACCTAGCATCTAAACCATAGACTAAACCAAAAGGTGAATGTCCTGTGGCTTTCTTAATAGTAACTCTGTCAGCCCATAGTGTAATCTTCAACTTTCAATCCTAGGATTTCTTGTTCTTCTCTATCACCCTTTTGATAATATTCATCAAACTTTTGTTATTAGATTCATCTTAACCATTTCATTGAGGATGATAAAGGAAGGATATGAAACTTGTATGCCATTTTTATCACATAAATCTTTGAACTCATCAGATCTAAAACAAAACATTATCAAAGATAATCTTCTCTAGGAATCCAAATCTGATTAAAATGTTCTTCATCAGGATTTCAATCACTACTTTACTTGTTTCCTTCTTTGTGGGGATTGTTTCCTCCCATTTTTTAAAATATTCAATTGCAAAAAGGATCCATGAATTCCCTCCACTGGATTTTTCTGAAATTTCACCAATGAAGTCTATACCTCACTATTGAAAAGGCGCTTGGATTGAAATAGGCTTGAGTGGTAAACTCCCTAAAAATTTAATCTTTCCTACAAATATTTGGAAAGCATCACAAGTTTTAACAAACTTGTGGGAATCTTTGAAAATAAAGGGCCACCAAAAATCCACCCTCAAAATATTATGAGTAGTAGTTTTAGCCATGTAATGGCCACCACACACTCCATTGTGCATCTCTTGCAATAGTTCCAATTATTTTTTCCATCAACACACTTGAGAAACACTCTATCTAGGCTTCTCCACCATAGCTCGTTGCCAGTGATGACATTTTTAATGGCTTGTAATTTCGGATTTCTTTTCTTATTATCAACCATACCCTCAAGACACTACATGGTTTTCAAATATTGAAAAATTCCTATACCAACCAAAATTCTACATATCACAAATAGGTGCAACATCAACACACTCAACCTAATTTATTTTATTTTCTTCCAAGTTGGTTTCAACCATCAATTTAGCCAAACCTTGTCCTCTCACCAACTTCATGATCCGAACCTCAATATTAAAATCTTGGATCCTGTTGATCAACCTACACCTCCTACCTATGGTTTCTTGTTGAGTAAAGATATCCTTCATTGCAACACTTGGCACCAAATCTATGAATGTAGCTCCCATTAGATATGTTATAAAAATTTCTACAACCTTGACTAAGGCATATGATTGCTTCTTAGTCATGCCATACTTAAGCTCAACGACTTGCAAAGATTTACTAAAGAATACAATGGGCTGCTCAAAACCCTCATCATTTTTCTACAATAATACAACAATAGTATGTAAAGAAGCAAATGAAAAAATGTGCATAGTCTTGGAAAAATCTAGAGATTCTAGCACTCAAGCCTCCTTGATGGCTTGTTTTATAATTTTGAATGCTTGACTAGGCTCCTCACTCCAAATTATTTTCTCTCCCTTATTTTAAAATATTAGAAATAGCCCTTGTAATCTTAGCAAAGTTAGTGACCAATCTCCTTAAGAAATTTATCTAACCAAAAAATGATTGAATTCCTTCGACATATTTTGGTTGTAGAATTTTGTCAATGGCTTCCACTCTTTAAGGATTGATCCTAATTCCCTCTTTAGACATAATGTGGCCCAATAGCTTACCTTAGTTTACTCTAAACACACACTTTTTTGGATTCAATGAAACTCCATATTCTACTGCTTTCTTAAACACTTTCTCCAGATGCATACAATGATCTTCCCTTTTGTTGTATGCACTCAGGTCATCTTGGTAGAAAACTAAAAATATGTCCATGAAATCTACAAATGCCACATCCAAGGATCTTTGAAAAGTAGCCCCTATATTTGTCAACCCAAATAACATTATGACATAGACATAAGTACCCCATGGAGTTGTGAAAGTTGTTTTGTACTACTTAGATTCCTTGACCACCACTTGATTATAACCTAAGAATCCGTTCATCATAGATAACAACTCATAGCTAGTTACCTTTTGTAACATGGCTTCCATGTTTGGTAAAGGATAATTATCCTTCAATGATAAAAAATTTAAATTTATGAAGTCAATGCAAAGCCTAATGTCACCATTTTTCTTCCTGACTGGGACCAAATTGGAAACCCATGTTGAATGCCTAATTGGATTAATGATTCCAACATCCCTTAACTTCATGAGTTCTTCCTACATCTTTGGTTGCAGTGTGGGATTTATTAGTCTTTGCTTCTGCTTGAAGGGCTTGGCATCTGGTTTCAAATTTATTTCACGTTGAAAAATATCTTCCCTATATGCCTTTAGGCCACCATAAGACCATGCAAATACATGTCTATACTTTCTGAATAAAGCAATCAACATTGCTTTAACTTGAGGCTTCTTCTTCTTCCCAATGTAAACCTTTTTTGGAACATTCTCTATTCCAAGATTGATTTCTTCCAAATCCTCTTTGTGAGTGGATGTCTACTTGGCATAGCTTCTATCAGGGCCATCAAAAACCCTTTCCAATGCTACTAGTCCTTTAAGGATTTTATTAGCTTTCAATTGGATGATCTCATTTCCAAATATAGTTTCCTTACCATCCACTTCCTCCATGAAGGCTACAAAACCGATTTCTTGACCTTCATATTAATCTATGCACTACAAGAATCTCAAAATGTCATCATCATAATTAAACACCTACCAATTCTTAATATTATAAGGAATTGACGGTCTGACTTGCACTTCAACCTTTAAAATGGTAGCTAAAGTAATATCATTTGGTAAGAGAGAAATGTTGGCAAGTAAATCTGCCACTCTATTATTACTTCTATTAAACCAATCAATCCTAAATGCATCAAACTTTTCTATTGGATCCTAGATAGAATTTATATAGTGTCTTAATCTAGTATTCTTTGATGTATACTTTCCCCTAACTTGAGAAAAAAAATCTCAAGTCTCCAATGACTCTTGAATTTTTAATACCATTTTTCTTAGCTAACCTCAAGCCTAGTAGCAAGGATTCATACTCAACTACATTGTTTCTGCATGAAAACAATAATTGAAATGAAAAATTGAAGGTATTACCATAGGGAGAAATAAGTATAACCCCTGCACTAACTCCCTCCTTTGATCAAGCACCATCAAAACGTATATTCCACAAGTAATCATCGTTAGCTTGCTGCATTAGTTCTTTCTATTGAGGTGTAGGCTATTTTTTTCCTCTTCTTGTAACTCTTCAATTCTGAAGTTGTCCATAAAATTAATTCTATTTTCTTCTCCCACAAACTCAATGATATGTAGAGCTCTTGGCTCCCTCACTAGTTTGATATCCTTTCCCTCAATTTGGAAAGTTGCAAAGGACATGTCACATTACATACTACCTCCCATGGAGGTGCTCCACTTTATTAACAACAACATACAATAATTGGGTGGGATGTCTACAACAACAATGCTCATGTAAAATTCCTTGTCAAGGAAGGTAGCTAATTTGTATGGAAAATATTTGATGACTCCAATAATTGGGATTTCTCTAGAATCTGTGGCGTAACACTTGCCATATGCACAATTTATTTTTAGGCCCATTTCCTTCATTATTTCCACTGAAATGATATTAGATGAAGCTCTTGAATCAATCATGCAATTTTTTAGTAGCTTACCATCAGCAATTAGAGTCACATAGAATGGATCAATATTATCTGGGCATGTTGTAATAGTATTTCCCAAATAAATCTAAGGGATCTCACCAATATATCCCTCCATCACCTCATCACTAACTTTATTTCCACTCACTTGAGGCTGAGTAGTCACCTTCTTATCTTCATAGGCCTGAGTGGCACCATTGATAAGGGCCACTACCTTCTTCTTATGTTCATCAATTCTCATCATTTTCATTAATGGAACTGTCACCTTTACTTGATTAGCTATTGAATTTTGAGTCTTGACTTTTAAAATTGAGATAACCACCTCATCAGGCTTCTTGGTTGCACTATATTTCTTGGTCCAAATCTTAGGTCCCTTAATCTCTTTTGTTTTGAACTCTTCCTTATTGAACTTGACCAATTCTTCTGTTTTAGTCCCCCGCTTCTTTGCATTATGTTCTTTCATGAACACACTACTAGGCTTACATTGATCACAATTAACAACTTTTCTTCTCAAGTTGTGAATATTCCTAGCTTGCTCCACTAATGCCACTATCATCTGATTATACTCATCATCAAAATGAATCCTCAAGGAAACATTAACTTCTTCTATCTCCATAGCACAAATATTATTCTCAAATTTGTCGATGATAGGAATCTGATTTGTCTCAAGTTCATGCGATTCTTCCTTTGAAGAACACTCCTCATTAGAAAATTTTAATTTATGCATAAGCACATGTACTTCAACATCATTTTCCTCTATTGCTCATAATAATCTAATTGAGTTTTCTCTTCTTTAAACTTTCTTGCTACTGAACATGATTGAGATGCATGAGGCAATTGACAAACAAAACACCAAGGTGTTTCATCAACAAAATTGACTGAATTTTTCTACAATGGATTAGGGGGAACTTTTCTTTGAGCATTCTTCTAATTTTTGGGAATTGGTTTCCCATTATTCCAATTACTATTATAAGGATTGTTCTACAAACTATGAGGTCTTTCATTCTTCTAAAAGATTGGATTATCATTTGTGAGACCCTTTTCTTGCCTTGAAAGCCTGTAGCTGATATCCTTCATGGAGTGTGAACCATTATCAATATTATCTTCAAGAGAAAATCTTTTTGTTGCAAAATGCTTATCCTCTTTCTTGGGGTTCTTCAATACTTTCACATCATCTCTCCTCCTTACTTTACCAGTTAATCTTTTGATATTATCAATGTGGATTGCCATCTTGAAATATTCTCTCAAGGTCTGAGGATTTTTATCCAACAAGAGATAACTCATTTTTGCATCAAATACATTACAATAGTTCACCAGGCATACAATATCATTGAGTCTCAAATGGGGAGGTAATCTATTAATGGCTATTTGAAATCTTACATTGAAATCCACAACTACCTCATTTGACCCCTTAGAGATATTGTTAAATTGATTCAAGAGGAACCTTGAATTAGTCTTGTCATAGTACTATTCTCTAAATAGCCTCTTGAACTCTTCCCAAGAACCAATACTTTCAGCTGGTAGAATTTTATACCATTCTTTGATATCCTCAATGAGTGATTGCATGAAGAGTTTCATCATCACCTCTTCAACCTCCACTTCAAAGTCATTCATTACATTTGTAAATGCCTTCAAGTGATCTTCACCACTTATGGAATTGTTACTAGAGAATTTTACCAAGGCAGGCCTTATGTCCTCAATGAACTGATTTGGATATCTAGGGATTAAAGTAAAACACAATTTTTGGTACCTATCCACTTGCATGGGGCTCCTGCTAATTCAGTCTCTGTGATTGTTTCTAGGCTCATTGTCTTCTAAATCACCAGATTGGTTATTACATTTACCATTTCTACCCCCACCATTATCACCATCTCCAATTTTCTTTCCACCACCACCACTTCTATCTCTATATTTAGAATAGGTATTTTTTATTCTTATGGTTACCTCCACCTCCACTACCACTTTGAATAGGAATGTGTCCATCTGACTTGGTGTTATATGGATCAGAATTAGTGTGTCTAGAGCTTGAAGCTATTAGATCAGGTATAGAGATCTTGAGGAATGATAATTTTTCTAGCTAGTTTTACATTTGGAGCCTAAATTTCAATTTTCTTCATTCATGTTGTAGCTTGTCATTAGCTAATTGCAACTTTGATATCTCAAGATCGAGAGGTGAATTTGATGGGATAGAGTTAGTATTAGCATCTTTGGTAAATGTTTTGGTAGATGAAGTGTTTGTATTTGTATTGGTATTAGTATTCGTAGTTGGGATGGTCTTCTTGGGATGGCCTATAGGCTTCTTTCCATGATCTATAGGCTTCTTAACAAAAATATAAGGATCTATGAATTTGGTTGCTACAATAGATGCAATATAAGTACTTGAAATAGAGTTTCCCATGGGAATGGTCACCTTAAGAGGATCAGGTGTTGTCTTAGCAACAGTTTTAGAATAAATTTTAGGAATGGGTTTTTTCCTTTAAGGATTCTTTCATCTTCTTAATTCTTCTTCTTTAGGAATCTCTCCAACACCTTTGCCTTGGTTCTCTCCTCTCTTTCTTTTGATTGTATTTATTTTGATTCCTTGAGTCCAAGTTCCTCCTCTTCCAAATCTTGCATATCCTTATCTATGCCTTCTTCTTCTAGGACATCTTTAGGCTCACTAGGCTCAAGAGTGTAGAATGTAAGATTAGTTAGCTCTCTCTCAAGAGAATGATGTGAGGCTATACTATGGGATTTATCCCTTTTTTTTAAAGTTATCATAATTAAATACAGATCTACCACCAAGGGATCCATCTCTAGATAAGAATTTGTTATCCTTTTCCTAGAATTACCACCTTTCCTCTTCTCTTGGAATTTCATTATCACTATCAAGAGCTTAATCAGTGGGTAGAATCTCCTCATTTATACCAGGCACACAAAATAAATCATGTGCATCTTCTTTTACATTTCTATTATGAAAATTTGCATCTAAAGTAGGAGGTGTATTAGAAATATGTTCAATGGACTTACCCACTTCATCATTCTTCTTTATCCAAGATGACTTATTGCTTTTGGGTAGCCTAGATTCTAGCTTCTACTCAAGATTCTTCTTCATTTTGCTTTTGGTTTCATGCATGGCTTCAAACTTATTCTCACAACTCTTCTTCTCACTTTCTCATTGGAACTCTAACATTGCATTGGCACAAGATACTCTCAGAGTCGCCACCCACAATATTGGGAAATAGAAATTGATTACACTTTGGATATGCACTCACAATCTCAGAGAATAATTTGAACATAACTCGGTATGAAATGGAAAATGTCAGAAAGAATTCACGCATAAAACTAGACTTGAGATATTTATGGTAATTTGAGTGAACTATCTCCAAACAATGGAAAACAATACAAATAATTGACTCTAACTATACCAGTTCTAACCTGGAGACATTGGACTAGCATTGTCCCCAACAGAGTCACCAATTTGTTGGTTTTTTTGAATAACCAAGCTTAATCTCAACAATTGCCTATGAATTTTACACAATTTAATGATCAAGAATGGTGAGGATTGGTCGATGACTAGGTTAAAGCTTGCTAGGCTTTCCCTCTGCACTTTGGGCTCTATAAGACCTAGGAGGGTGATCCCTACAATGTTTTAAATGATACTCTTGTGCCAAATTACCACAAACATTGTGAATAATAGATACATTCTTATAGACTGCAAATTAGATGAAAATCATAAATAATTTGGCTAATTCCCTAACATATAACCATCTAAAGCAAGGAATGGGTGATTTATCATGAAACCTTAGAACAACTACAGGTGTATGAATGATTTTTTTCTTTGATAGGCAGGGCAAGCTCAATTACATCAAAGATAACCAAATTAATAGATCGGTGCTTTATCCATGGGCATCAAATTCAAATTTGTAACAAACTATAATACATAAATAATTAGACTTAATATTCATGAACTATTGTGATATTTCCTTGCAGTAAAACAACTCAAAATCTCCCAAAATATAAATACTTACTAATCCTTGTATTTCATCACACAAACCTATGATCTCATCAAAGTATTTAATTAATTCTTTGAATTAAATAAAAGACAAATCCATACTTTCAACCAAAACGATTAAAGACAAATTAAAGATCCTTGATCATTTCATTCATTATTTGAGTAACAAAATACAACAAGAGAGAAATTGTTCCATAATTTTCTCTTCTCATTCAAATGCCATCATTTCTATAAAACTATTATGCCTATTACAAATTAGAATCATACCTAATACTCAAAACTATTCTATTCCTTTGTGCTTGATTTACAAAATTCTCATTACATGAGCCCAAAATATTTTCCAACAAAAGACCTATATAATTGGCCTTGAATCCACATTTATAAGAACAAGGGAGAAACAAGCTTTAGGCCAAATTACATGTAGAGTCACATTTTACATTTGGCATTCATTTGAAATTGAATTTGAAAACATCCTGAAGTGGTTATATTTGCATTTCCAATGAGGGGGGAGTAAATATAAGAAAAAATTCATCTCACATTCGCTGAAGAATAATTTCCCACCTTCCAAAAGGAATCTTTCATCATTGTAGCAGCACCAAACATATTCTTCATGAGAAAAAATGTCTTCCACGTGTGCACCTAATCAACAAAAAATTTAAAAAAAGAAAACAATAAAAAGAGGAAAGCATAAAACCATCCACATCATCACATTTGTCATCAATATTCATGATTGAGAGGAGATAACATTTTAAAATGTTTCATCTATGGTTTAATTTGTAATTTTTTTGAGCCATGTGTTATACTCCTCATTTGGCGATTGTGTATCCAAAATTTTATGCGCTTTTGTGTTATACTAGCTATATCTAGCATCAATCAATATTATGGCCTCTTTAACAAATGTATCCATCCTTACTTCAATTCTTGACATATTATACACAACAGGGTTCAACATGGTATAGTCAATGAGATTGATCATTTTCTTAAAATGTGGGAGCAAGCCTCCCAACTCATCCTTCCATGCAACAAACTCCTTAAATTCACCTTTATCATCAAAAATATTTTCCAATACCATGCCCTTCCATATATCTAAAAAAAAATCATCTTATTATGTAATTGCATGCCCAATTTACCATGGAGTGCTGTGATCTCACTCAAAAAATCAATTGCTTTCAATAAATCAATAATATTCATTGGAGCCTTAGGGTCTTCCTTCATATGAGGCATAATTTCTTTTAATGCTCCAACCTTGGTACTCCACTTGCTCTTTTCAGTTTGGAAAGCATTTTGAACCAACAAATACTTATTATTGGTGGTGCAGGAGCACCTAGGAGAAACACCTAGGAAACACTAGGAATAGGAAAGGTTTATGAATTTGTGTTTGGAATAAGGTCATGTTGACCATTTCTTTGAGTGAGTGGCTTACCAAAATTCCTTTGTCAGGAGCTATCAGGAGTGTTTAAGTTTTCGGTTTAAGACACTCATTTGTGTTAGTTCTAGGAAGTTGGGGAAAGTGGCAAATTGGGACAATTTGCACTTTTTCCCACTTGGTAACTGATTTGTCCAACCCAAGGAAGGAAAAAATACTTTGGAAAACCTATAAAAGGTATGCCTCGAACTGTAGTTGGGTTGGAAGTCATTGGAAGTTTTGTAAATTGAAGTTTTTCATGAATGTTAACCAAGGATAGTAGGAAGATTTGATTATTTTCTATGTTCTTGTTCTTGGTAGAGTGTTAATGGTATAAACAGGCATTGGAACTTGTGTGGGATGTGATGTAATTTCTTTCCAAGTATTGGTTGGGTCTATAGTATTTGTTTCTTTCATTAAAAGCTTTTGAATTCAGTTAGTTAGGTTCTACTAGTTCATTGTTTTTGTTTTGTAGACTGTAATTG
This sequence comes from Sequoiadendron giganteum, assembly GCA_007115665.2. NCBI lineage: Eukaryota > Viridiplantae > Streptophyta > Pinopsida > Cupressales > Cupressaceae > Sequoiadendron > Sequoiadendron giganteum. The sequence goes on along the minus strand of CM021102.1, from coordinate 136,265,630 downwards.
ATGGAGTCCTATTTGCTTTCCCCGCTGTACCTAAGTACGAATCTTGGGAAATGTGGTTAGGCTCCATGACTATACATAAGTTAGATGTAGGAGTGGTTAGGAGGTTTGGAAGCATGGAAAAAGACCTTTCCTAGGTGAGCAAAACAGTGTCCGGTTAGGGAAGTCTAGAGGTGAAAATCACCTAGCTTGCAGGGGAGACCTCTCCATGAAAATTCCCATGGTAGAAAGGTGGAGGAAGGCCATACAGTGGTTTGGTAGCTGGTAGGAAGCTTCATCAACTGATTTGGTGGAAAAACTCTTTGACAGTCCAATCGGGTGGCCAAGAAATGAAGAAAAAACCCTGCATTTTGCTAAATTTGGTGAAGTAACCTGTGTACGGAAAGACCAGGCATAAGACCTTGGGAATATTGTAGAGGTTGGTATTAGGACCAAGAAAATACAGAGAAATTTTGGGGTTCTTTGGGCAAGTTTTTTGAAAATTCCACTTTTCTCGGGCTAGGAGGGCTAAAAGGGACTCTAGGCTTGTTGCCTTTTTAACCCTAAGTGAGGGTTTGGAAGAAGCGATGGTGAAATGGAGTCTAATGGTTGTTCAAGAAACCTAATGGAATGCTAGGAAGCATGAAAAAACCTCTTTACACCCCTGCAAGCATCTAGTTGAGAATTGTGGGTATTTGGCCTTTAGGGATGATTAAGGGTCAAGGGTGAAACAGAGGCAAAGCACCAAGTTTTGGGTTGTATTGTGAGATATGGTTGGAAGTGGGGATGGCCAGTAGAACTAGGGGTATCTGAATTTAAGTCAGGACCTATAGGTTGAGTAGGTGGAGAGAGCCACCAAAGGGAATTGCTAAGGTGAGACCCGGAGCATGGAACAGTGAGTGTTCCATCCATTCCCCCTTACACCAGATTGGTATCAAAGCAAGTTAAAGGTTTGGTATAGTGACTTGTATGTCAGAGGTTGAATCAAGTGGTTCCAGAATCATGGTGACAAATGTTGAGTTGGCATAGAAGGTTGAAGACCAAGAAGAAGATAATAGAAGACTAAGGGAAAGACTAGAACAATTGGAGGAGACATTGAGTACTATGCTAAACAAGGATGGTGAGGACAATAATAGGGTACCAAAGAAAGAAGAGGTTGTAGAGGAAGAAAAGATCCCTGAACCTGACCCTGTTCTACAAGAGGAGCCTTTCTTGAAGGCATTGAAAGCTTTGAGTGGGAAAGCACTTGAAGGCATATAATTTTTCAGTGGGAAGATGGAAGCCGATCTAGTCATGGATTGGATAGAAGGCATGGAGAATCATTTTGAGTGTGATGGAGTCACAGAAGCATAAAAGGTGAAGGTGGCTAAATCAAGATTGAGAGGATCTGCCTTGACATGGTGGAAATTCATCCAAACAGAGAGGGATAAGGAAGGAAAGAAACCCATCTCAACTTGGAAAGGTATGGTTGCAAAGGTGAGAGAAGCCTACATGCCTGATGATTATGAGATTCAGTTACACAAAAAGAGACAAAGCCTAAGGCATAAAGACCTAGATGTGAATACCTACACAAAGGAGTTCCAAAAAATTTGTATGAGGTCTAATGTTTCAGAAGATGTAAGCCTCAAGGTGGCTAGGTATCTTAATGGATTGAAATGGAACATTCAAGAGGAGATGGCTCTTTTAAGTCCAAAGATAGTACACCAATGCTATCAATTAGCTATCAAAATTAAGGAGAGAAGCAAGAGGAAGCAAGATCAGGCTTCTAAAGGAAGAGGTAAAGGCAGAGATCAAAGAGATCAAAGAGGACAACGAGGTGGCTACCAAGGTAGAGGTAATGACCAAAGGAACCAAGGAGAGTTTAAATCCATAGATCATGGTAATGAAACACCTTCTAGAGGAGGGTATAATAGAGGTAGAGGTTCTCAAGGAGGATCCAACAGAGGGAGAGGAGCAAGCAGGAGCAATTCATACTTTCCAAACATGAAATGCTACCATTGTGGTTAAGTTGGACATCCATCTTATAGGTGCCCAAAGAAAGCATCTTCATCAAGCAATTAGAAGAGAGTGGCTTATGCACAAGAGGACACCGTGAGTCCTAAGTCAACTGAGGTTAGTCATATTGAATTGGAGAATGGAGAGAATATGATATTTAGAAGAGTATTGATAAGACAACTGGTCAAGGAAGAGCCAAAACAAAGAAGAGCTCTATTTAGAGTAAGATGTAAGATACTTGGTAAAGTATGCAAGGTCATTGTAGATTTAGGTTCAACAGACAATATCATCTCAGAAGAGGCAGTAATGAAACTAAAATTGAAGAAGGTACCCCACACCAATCCCTACAAGGTCACATGGCTTAACAAAGGGCAAAGTGTTTTGGTGAATGAACAAGTAACGGTGGAGTTTTCCATTGGAGGGTATAAGGAAAAGTTAGTTTGTGATGTTTTACCCATGGATGCATGTCATATACTATTGGGAAGACCATGTCAATATGATAGGAGTGCCATGTATGATGGAAAGGAGAACACAATCTCATTTAAGAAGGATGGAAAGACTTTTAAGTTGTAGTCACTGTCAGAGGAGGATGAAGCACAGTCAAAGACACTAAGTGTGCTACTAAGTAGTGGGAAAGAGTTCCTCAACACCCTACATGAAGGTGGAGAAGGATATGTAGTTCTATTACAATCCAAGGAGGAAGATAAGACTAAAAAACCAGTCATACCCGAAGTAGTCCAGAAATTACTTGAGAAGTACAAAGACATTGTAAGTGATGGCACACCTGCAACATTACCTCCTAAAAGAGCTATTAGTCATCAAATTGACTTCATACCTGGAGCATCATTACCTAACAAAGCAACATATAAGCTTACACCGGATCAGAATTTGGAAGTGGCCAGACAAGTGCAAGAGTTGTTGGATCAAAAATTGATACAAAAGAGCATCAGCCCATGTGCAGTACTCATAGTTTGGCAACCAAGAAGGGAGGAAAATGGAGGTTATGTACTGATTATAGAGCAATAAATAGGATCAAAATTAGGTATAGGTTCCCTATTCCTAGAATTAAGGATCTAATGGATTGTCTTGGAGGAGCTCAGTATTACACCAAGTTGGATCTCAAGAGTGGATACCATCAGATCAGAATTAAGGATGGTGATGAATGAAAGACAACATTTAAGACAAATTATGGGTTATATGAATGGAGAGTGATGCCATTTGGTCTCTCCAATGCCCCTGGCACATTCATGAGGCTCATGAATGAAGTGCTCAAGGATTTCACAGGAGTATTTGTGGTGGTATAGCTTGATGACATCCTCATATTTAGCAAGACAATAGAAGAGCATTTAAAACATGTGGAGTTGGTTCTTAGAAGGTTGCAAGAGGAGAAGTTGGAAATCAATCTAGAGAAGTGTGATTTCTTTAAACAAGAGCTTGTATATTTGGGATTTGTAGTGTCTAAGGGATCATTGAAGATGGATCCAAGCAAGGTTGAAGCAATCATAAACTAGCCTACACCAACAATAGGGATTGAGGTAAGAAGTTTCCATGGATTGGCTCAATTCTATAGAAAATTCATAAGGAACTTTAGTGGTATTTGTGCACCGGTCCTAGATACAATAAAAGGTGGTTTGAAAACTAAGTTTGTGTGGACTCAAGCAGCTGAGAGAGGGTTTGAGAAACTGAAACAAGAGGTGGAAACTGAACCTATTCTTTTATTACCTAGTTTTGACAAGTTGTTCACTGTGGAATGTGATGCTAGTGGAGTGGCAGTTGGAGGAGTGTTGAGTCAAGAGGGCAGACCTGTAGCATTCTTTAGTGAGAAACTCAATGAGGCAAAGAAGAAATATTCAACTTATGACTTAGAACTTTATGCTTTGGTTCAGTCACTTAGGAAGTGGAAGCATTACCTTCTACCCAAGGAGTTTGTAGTGTTTACAGACAATCAAGCACTCAACTATATCAACACCCAAGAGAAGTTGAGCAATAGGCATTTAAAGTGGATGGAATACATCCAAGCTTTTACCTTCACCATCAAGCACAAGAAGGGGCAGATGAATAAGGTAGTAGATGCTTTGAGTAGGAGGTTGTTGACAGTACAAGAGATACAAGTGAAGAGCATAGGGATTGAAAGCTTTAAAGATATCTATGGAGAGGATGAAGACTTCTCAGAAGCTTATAAGGTATGTTTAGATTTTGAGAATCATTTTCATAGTCAATATGCTGAGTATAATTTGCAAAGTGGTCTATTGTTTAAAGGGAATCAGTTATGTGTTCCAAGAGGGTCAATGAGAGAAAACCACATTCAAGAGAAGCATAATGGCAGTCTTAGTGGACATTTTGGCATCAACAAGACTTTGGAACTAGTACAAAGATTTTACTATTGGCCTATGTTGGAAAGAGATGTTAGAAAGTATGTGGAACAATGTGTTGTATGTATGAGAGATAAGGGAGGAGCTAGTAATGCTAGTCTTTATCAACCCCTACCCATTCCTAATAGACCATGGGAGTGTGTGAGCATGGATTTTGTGGTAGGACTCCCTAAGACCAAGTCTAGTTTTGACAGTGTGTATGTAGTGGTGGACAGATTTAGCAAAATGAGTCACTTTATTCCTTGCAAAACTACTCATGATGCTAGCTACATAGCTCATCTTTTCTTTAAAGAGGTTGTAAGGGTTCATGGCCTACCTTTAAGAATTGTTTCAGATAGGGATGTTAAGTTCATGAGTCATTTTTGGAAGACTCTATGGAAAATAATGGGTACCAACTTGTCATTTGGATCAGCTTACCATCCTCAGACCGATGGTCAAACAGAGGTGGTTAACAGGGTGTTGGGTAATCTTCTTAGGTGCCTAACAAAGGAATATGGATAGACATGGGATATGGTCATCTCACAAGCATAGTATGCTTATAATGATAGTGTCAACTGAACAACAGGGAAGAGTCCTTTTGAGGTTGTGTATGGGATGCACCCAAGAGGTATTTGTGAGCTCAGGGATCTAGGAACCATGGAACATAGAAGTGGACATGCTGAAGACTTCAGTCAGACCATGAAAGAGATTCAGGAGCAGGTGAAGAAGACAGTCACAGAAGCTACACAAAAGTTGAAGGAGAAGGTAGATTTGTCAAGGAAGGATGTGCAATTTGTAGTGGGAGATTATTTCATGGTTCACCTCAACAAATCCAAGTTGTAGAAGGGAGTATCAACCAAGCTACATATGAAGAGAGTAGGACCATGCAAGATACTGGCCAAGTATGGGAAAAATGAATACAAGGTTGAGCTACCTACTGACTTAGGAATCTCACCAGTTTTCAATATTATTGACTTGATCAAATATAAAGGATCAGTCAATGATGTGAATTAGAATAGTAAAGAGATCTTCAAGGACATTAGCAATGTACCCTTACCTAGTCCTGACAAGCACCAAGCTGAAAGGATCTTGGAGTCAAGGGTGCAAAAGTCTACGAGACACAAGGTGTATATGGAGCACCTTATTAAGTGGAAGAGTAAGCCTGAATCAGAAGCTACATGGGTACAAGAGGATCAGTTCAAGAAGCTTGGCATAGAAATTTCATTGATCTCTCCTTCTCCTCCATAGTGTTTGGGCAGGGAGGGGGAGAATGGTGCAAGAGCACCTAGGAAACACTAGGAATAGGAAAGGTTTATGAATTTTTGTTTGGAATAAGGTCATGTTGACCATTGCTTTGAGTGAGTGACTTACCAAAATACCTTGGTTAGGAGCTATCAGGAGTGTTTAAGTTTTGGGTTTAAGACACTCATTTTTGTTAGTTCTAGGAAGTTGGGGGAAGTGGCAAATTGGGACAATTTGCACTTTTTCCCACTTGGTAACTGATTTGTCCGACCCAAGGAAGGAACAACTACTTTGGACAACCTATAAAAGGTATGACTCAACCTGTAGTTGGGTTGGAAGTCATTGGAAGGCATTGGAAGTTTTGTAAATTGAAGTTTTTCATGAATGTTAACCGAGGACAGTAGGAAGATTTGATTATTTTCTGTGTTCTTGTTCTTGGTAGAGTGTTAATGGTATAACCAGGAATTGGAACTCATGTGGGATGTGATGTAATTTCTTTCCAAGTATTGGTTGGGTCTATAGTATTTGTTTCTTTCATTAAAAGCTTTTGAATTCAGTTAGTTAGGTTCTGCTAGTTCATTATTTTTGTTTTGCAGACGATAATTGATGTAGTCCTAATTGCTTTCCCCTCTGTACCTGAGTACGGATCTTGGGAAATATGGTTAGGCTCCATGAATTTACATAAGTTAGATGTAGGAGTGGTTAGGAGGTTTGGAAGCATGGAAAAAGACCTTTCCTAGGCGAGCAAAACAGTGCCTGATTAGGGAAGTCTAGAGGTGAAAATAACCTAGCTTGCAGGGGAGACCTCTCCATGAAAATTCCCATAGTAGAAAGGTGGAGGAATTCCATACAATGGTTTGGTAGCTAGTGGGAGGCTTCATCAATCAATTTGGTGGAAGAACTCTTTGACAGTCCAATCGGGTGACCAAGAAATGAAGAAAAAACCCTGCATTTTGCTAAATTTGGTGAAGTAACCTGTGTACGGCAAGAACAGGAATAAGACCTTGGGAATATTGTATAGGTTGGTATCAAGACCAAGAAAATATAGAGAAGGTTTGGGGTTCTTTGGGCAAGTTTTTTGAAAATTCCACTTTTCTCGGGCTAGGAGGGCTAAAAGGGACTCTAGGCTTGTTGCCTTTTTAACCCTAAGTGAGGGTTTGGAAGAAGCGATGGTGAAATGGAGTCTAATGGTTTTTCAAGAAACCTTATGGAATTCTAGGAAGCATGAAAATACATCTTTACACCCCTGCAAGCATCTAGTTGAGAATTGTGGGTATTTGGCCTTTAGGGATGATTAAGGGTCAAGGGTGAAATAGAGGCAAAGCACCAAGTTTTGGGTTGTATTGTGAGATATGGTTGGAAGTGGGGATGGCCAGTAGAACTAGGGGTATCTACATTTGAGTCAGGACCTATAGGTTGAGTAGGTGGAGAGAGCCACCAAAGGGAATTGCTAAGGTGAGACCCAAAGCATGGAACAGTGAGTGTTCCATCCATTCCCCCTTACACCAATTGGCTTCATGAATATTCTTGTAAACTCCCATATATTATCAAACTTGTTTACTATTTTCATAACCTTGTGCTTTAAAACATCATCAAAGATTTCATTTGCCACCTTGGTAGTCTCCTCTTTATCTTTCTTAACATTATTATTTTTTGCCTAAACTTCATGCCTTAAGCTCCAAATTCTTAGTGATAAGGTCTCTCTATCTTGAGTAGAAAAATCAAAATAAGAAGTTGTGGGAGATGGAAAACCATTTTGTGCTATAGAAAGAACCCTCTTATGCTCATCTATCAACTTATTATACTTGTCCATCAATTTTTCATACCTATCCTGTGTAATTTGGGTTGTGTCAACACTCAACATAGTAGCATGCATAGTCAATTATGCACCTGTAGTGGTAGTTATTTCAATAGATCTCTTTATCACAACAAAACCAGTTTCTTGTTCCACAAATTTTATTACTTCAGGTTTTCCAGTATTTTGTGCCATGGACCAAATAGCAAGAGTGTGTAGCTTTGGGCTGAAACATGAGCCAAATGACTTATTGTCAAAATTTTCTTTAGAGATAGATGCATTGGGGTCTTTCCTTATTGCATCCAATGCAATGGAAGATGAGAGCTCCAACCTAAGAAATAATCAAATCCCACTTCCTTTAACTAGGTCTCTTGCCTCTTGTGGTGATATAGCTGCAATCTCCTTATTATCTTTCGCTCCTCTTCCTTCTCAACTTCTTCCTATAATGAAGGATAATTTTTTTCTTTTCCTTCAATTATTTTCTTTATGTTAGAGCTTCTTAAATGGATAAAAAAGTCTTTGAATTCCTTTGTTTGAATAAATGCATCACTCATGAAATCATTACAAGCTTTGATTCTGACATCATCATCTTCTACATCATTATATTCCCATTTTACTATTTTGTTAGCAGGAACACAAATATTTAAAGCATCCTCCTTATCAGGAGATGGGAATCCTTGATCCACCTCATCCTCCATTTCAATTTATTATACATATTCCTTAGGCACATAACCCTCACCTCCTTGCTCAATTTCTAAATAAGATCAATGGGGTGACTGCAGGTTGTTTACCTGTCTTTTTTGATCGCACATGAGTTTCTTGAGAAAAGGATTGACCTGGTTGGCTCCTTACTTGTATATCATGATGTTGTTTGGAAACCTTGGCCTTTATTTCAACTTGTTTCACTTTGTCAAAGAAAATATTATCCTTGAAATCTCCTAACATCATTTTAGCCTACACATATTTATCTAGTATCTTAGAATAAGGGTTGACATAGAAAGGGTTCTCCTTTAGCATATTTTATTCAATAGTACAATTTTTTCTTCGTGCACTCTCCCTCTCTACAAATTCATCATTAGAAGATAGATTTCTTATTACATCTTCTTGATACTAAAAGTGATGATGTTTTCTTGACAAGCCTCTTGCTCTTCCCTCAACATCTATGTCTCTATCTGGATCATAATATCTTATGATATCCTACTTCATTCTATCATTTTTTAAGAGGGAAGTAGACCTCTCAATTCCCTCCTTTGATGTGCATGTAAAATATTAAAATCGATAATTGGGGTTTATCAATGATGCTTTCCTTGATTTTCTAAAATGTTCTTTTTCCATAGCATCGAGCTACCACATTATTTTCCTAAAATATTGTCTATTAGATACAAACATAGAAAATTGATAGGGTGGCACTGAGGATCCATAAATACATATTATAGTATATCCAGTATGAAGATACCATTCCCCCCAATTGAACTTTTGTGTAGTGTCTTTCTCATATTCCAGAGGCCTTATAATTTCTTGCACACCTCTTGCTATTTTTTAGATGTGCTTTAAGCCCAACTGCTCCAATACACTAAAGTTAAAACCATTAAAAAATCCAGTATAGTTGGAATCAGGATAGTGCACATCCCAAATATGCATCCACATTTGTATAGGAAATTCATTGTCCATATTATCCATTTCTCTCAACTTCATGAAAATCCTCATTACCTTTTTGCCTTTCCACAATAGCATATTCATTTAACAAAGAATAATGTCTATAGGACAATGGAGTTGTTGTTTCTTTCAACTTTATCAAATCTTCATGCAATTGATCAACAATATAGGAAGCATAATAAAAAAAATTGTTCTAATACTTGTTTTCAATATCAATTGTCATGACCATCAAAGCGACATCCATTTTGATATCAAACTTCTTGTGTAAGACCTGGCACAATGCATAGTATATATTATTGAAATAATCTTCAAATTCATTACAATTGAATGACTCAAATTCCTTAGGCCTAAATGACACACCTTTCATCTTCAAGTCAAACCTTCTATTCCTAGGGAAGACAATTTTTTATATGCAGATTTATTCTACTCATATTTTCTATATAATGCATGGAATTTGATTGATTCAGTAGTAGATGGGTTCAAGTTGAAAACTTCAACTATTTGGGTTCTTGTAATTTCCAACATGGGAACAAAATATAGAAATATCTTGATTATTCTGTCAGTAGGATCATAACACCTTGCCAATTAAAGCATCAATTCCACCTCCACAAATCTAGTAGGGAAAACCAATTTACCAATATCATAGGTCCATAAATAAAAGGTGGGGTGATTGGAAAACCTCCTTTTGAAAGAATACAAAAATAGATCCCAACCACTCTGTGGCAGCACCACATCACCAACCCTAGAAGCTAAATCCTGAAAATGACTATTCAACACTCCTTCACTAATTTTCCTCTTTCCAATTGGTTTAACTTTTGTGGATGGCTCCTTAGAAGCTTCTTCTATGAACACAAAATAATCTCTTTTCATTGTTCTCTCTTTTATAGATGCTCTAGGTACCTCTATTTTAGGCTTGACATCCTGAGGTTTAGGCCTTTTAACCCTTTTTTGCTTAGGTTTCCTCTTTGTTTTAACACTAGATTCACTAGCCTCACTCATTTTTTACATTATGATGGAACTAGGGTTTCGAAATAACTAGGAATCACAGTCTTAATTCTTCAAATTCATAAGGCTCAGACTCAATTTTCAATAAATTCCACTCTCCTTCCCTGAACCCTATATGAAACTAATGTAATTCCCCTTTTCAAATAAAGAAACAACAACCCTAACCACAAACCCTAGAAAATGTACTCAATTCCTAAACCATCCAGTGCTATAAAATTACTCATAGAGGTATAAAAATCAACTTACCCATGAAAATCGGTAGTTTTTCCTCAAATTCTCTTCACCTAGAGCTCACCTTCTTTTTTCCTTCTAAACTTGAACCAATTCTTCAACTCTTGATGATTTCAATTGTGAAAGAAAAATGATCAACAACCCTCTTTATGGATCATAAATGGAGCATCTCCTTCATTAATGTCTGAAAGATAGCTCGCATGAGAGAATTGATAAATAGTTGTGTTGAATAGAACAACTGAGAGGGGGGGTGAATGAGTCATCACAAATTTAAATCTTTAAATAATTCATTGGAACTAATCCTTAATACTGCTTAAATGATTAAACATTAAGTCTAAGTGTAGAAACTAAAAATTGTCACACAAACACAACACCATATTTACATAGAAAACCTAATAAGGGAAAAAAATGGTGAGGATTAAATCACACTATATAGAATACCAAAACCAATTACAAAGGCTCACTACCTGAGAAACAAGGCTCACTCCCAAAACAAGGACTCACTATCCAGATTAGGACTCACTGTCCAACATGGCTAACAACCTGGAGGGCTCATTGCCACAAAGATACAAAGAAGATTGAAGAGATATGTTACAGAGAGAAAAAAATCTCAATGCAACAGAGAAATCCACCACAATTTTCTCAACCACTTGCAAACATGCATGAATGATAGAGTACACCTTCACCTCAATACACTTGGAAACTCAACATCTAGGGTTTGCACTGATCTACCACACTCGCCTCACACACACTCATTTATTCACATCGATCTTACATATATATTATCTATTTATTTCACTTATATCTCTTCATACTTGCACCATATCACCACTAACTCATCCTGTATTTATACCATCTTCAACTTTGAAACATATCCAAAGTCGGCCATCCAACATTAAATTCAAATTAGGTCAGCACCAAAGCATGCTAGGGTGGAATTAGAATTAGGGTGACCCAAACACATGCTTGATAAGGAACCAAATAGATCCAACACACTTCATCAAATCCAAGGTAGTGTTCAACACAAGGTTAGACAAACAAGTGTAAAAAAAATAGAATAATTAAGCACGAACCTTCCATATACCAAAATTATCTTCAGTACAATCATGCGAACTCAATTCTAGAACCACAAGTCATAATAATTTACCAAAGAAAAATATGGACCAAGAAAATTTCTCTCAGACCTCAACCACAACCACAGAAAACCATAGTTCACAACCAATGAGCATAACTTGTATTATACAATAAATCAGCAACCAAAAATATAGATATAGCAACTTACAACAACCACAATTAACATATGTGAACCACACAAACATAGGAGAAAATCTCAGAGCAAAACCTGGCTGGAGCAACCACTGAACACCTACAACCGTTCTTCAATACAATTTTCTCAATATCCTTGACATGAACATCCAATAACTTGCAACCATGACATTAATGACAACAACAACCAAGTGATAACCAATTGACCAGTTTACATCAATGACAACAACTTCATTCTTTTCATTCTTGAAACAACCTCCGCCTTTGTCATTGATGGCAACACATGATGTGAAAAATCATCAAAGACAACATACTTGCTTTGAAAACACTTCTCAAGATTTTTATTTTCATTTCTCCCACTTAGTAAATAATCTTCTAACTTCTTCCTCTTTTCTTTTTCACATTCTTCCTCTCCCCCTTTGACATCAATGGCAAAGGAAAAATATATTTTACATTGATTTCCCCTTTGACATTAAAAATAGAATACATATAATGAAAAAACATGACACTACCTTCTCCCCTTGAGAGGTAGCCACCAAACATCAATCCAGAAGAAAGATAGATCCATAGATCCACCAGACTGATGCATCTCCAAAAGAATCTAGTTCAAGAAAGGAGGGGCAATGACCCCAAACTTCTCTTGGAGATACACAAAAGTATCTTTAGGAAGATCCTTTGTAAATATATCAGCAATCTAATCATTTTTTGGAACATACTCAAGCTTTACTTCATTCTCCATAACCTTCTCTCTCAAGAAATGATACCCAATAGATATATTCTTTTTCCTCGAGTGCATCAATGGATTCTTTGAAATGTTAATTGTAATTGTGTTATCATAGAAGATAGAAATAGGATCATCATACACCACTATGATATATTTCAATGTCTATTTCATCCATAGAACTTATGTACAACAAGATACAACAACAATATCCTTAGCTTCAATAGTGGACAAGGAAAATGAATCTTTCTTTTCACTCAACCATGCCACCAATCTACAACCAAGAAATAATGCACCACCACTTTTACTCTTTCTGTCATCTACACATCCAACCCAATCTACATATGTAAAATCACTTAGTGTAAAGTTAGTATCCCTAGGATACCATAACCCATAATCTGAAGTTCCATTCAAATATCTGAATATTGTTTTAACAATAGCAACATGTGTTTCCTTAGGATCTTCTTGAAATCTAGCCACAAGAAAGACAACATGCATACTATCTAGTCTAGTAGCAGTCAAATACAATAGTCCACCAATCATAGATCTATAATTGCACTGATCAACCTTAGGTGAATCATCATCTTTTCCCAATTTGCAACCAACCACCATAGGAGTACATACTGGTTAGGAGTACATATTGGTTTGGATTCATCCATCCCAAACTTCTTCAACATCTCTTTCACATACTTAGACTATGAAATAAAAATTCCTTTCTCTTTTTGATTAATTTGTAGCCCAAGAAAGAAATTGATCTCTCCAAACATAGACATTTCAAAATATTTTTGCATCTCTTCCACAAACAACTTACACATACTTTCATTTCCTCCAAAAATAATGTCATCAACATATAAAACTTCAATCAAGATTTTGTCATTTTCAATTTTAAAATATAGATTACTATCTATCGTACCTTTGTTGAAACCTTATTGAATCAAATACCTATCTAACCTTGCATACCAAGCTCTAGGAGGTTGCCACAGTCCATATAAATATTTCTTCAATCTGCACACCATATCTAGTTGTTCCATGTAGACCTCTTCTTCTAGCTCACCATTCAAAGAACAAACTTATAGCTTCCATTCTTGCCATCGGAGAAAAAGGCTCCAGAAAATCTATGTCTTAAACTTATGAGTAACCTTTACACACAAGAATTTTTTTGTTTCTAACCACTTCATTTTCATTCAAATTATTTATGAATACCCACTTTGATCTAATAATGTTTTTATTTTCTAGTTCCAGGACCAATTCCCAAGGTTGATTCTTCTCAATTTGCATAAGTTCTTCTTTCATAGCTTCCATCCAATGTTCATCTTTACATGCTTCACTTATAGTATTTAGTTCAATCTCAGAAAGTAAAGACAAATTTACTTTAGCAGTAGCTCTGCTTCTTGTCAATACTCCTTTTGTCTCATCTCCAATGATCTAACTTTCTAAATTATTCTTTTGCACATATCTAGGTGTCTTAGGGGACACCATCAAAGATTCTTCTTCTCTTTCATTTTCTTCATTCTTCTCAAGAGTTCTCAAAGAAAATAATTGTATTTTTATCCCATGCACTTCACAAAACATATTAAACTCATGGGAGGTGAATTCTCCACCTCTGTTAGACCTTAATAATTTTACCCTCAAATTCACTTCATTTTCAACCATAGCTTTGAATGTCTTGAATCTATCTAATGCATCTAATTTATCTCTAACAAATGTAACCCACGTGTATCTAGAATAATCATAAATCAAAAGCATAAAGTAACTTTCACCTTGTAGACTTCTCACTCTTGTAGGACCACAAAGATTTGTATGAATTAAATCTAGTAGTCCCGTAGTAGATTATTCCTTTGATTTGTAATGACTTCTAGCTTGCTTTCCAAACTAAAAATTCCTTCAAATAGCATTAACAGGCTTTATAATCCTTGGTAAATCTCTCACGGCTTGAACTACACTAATCCTTTCCATTATCAAAATTCATGTGACACATTCTTTGATGCCACAACCAACTACCATGAATCTGAGTCATAAAGCATCGTCTATCAACACCCTTAAGTTGATAGATGTTTCCTTTAGATTTATTTCCTACAATAATCACTGTTGTAGATCTCACATTTCTCATCCTCAAACACAAGATTATATCCTTTATTGAACATCTATCCAACACTCAAAATATTATGCCTTAAACCCTTAACATAGTCAACATCGTCATTATTATGTTTTCCATCAAAACTTACTGAACCTATCCCACAAATTTTGTTGGGAGCGTTGCAACATGAGCATGAAGTATGGATAGTGTTGGTTGTTCCTATGTTGTCATTGATGTCAATATGGTAATAATTATATGGGAAGTATTATTGGTTTACCATAAGTTGTTCTCTGCTGGTAATACCCTTTTGTGATGGATCGATGTGTTGGTATTTGAGTCCGGAATTCATTGCAAGATCTGATATGACTCTAATCTCTTAACCATGTTTTCTTGACTCATTTAGATAGCTATATCCTAGATCTTTAGATGTTTTTTACTGTGAGAAAATTTTTATCTCTGATAGAGTCTAACTCTATATTCTACTATTGTTCTGTGCATGGCATACTATGTGGGAGACTTCCCATTCTACTAAGGTGAACATTCTTATGGTGCAGTTTTGTTGATAGTCTCTATGTTGGTGGTATGATGGGAAATTAATGTGTTCTTAGATCCAAAAGTTGTTTTCTTTGAGGATTATTTTTTAGTTTGGATAATTGTGTTCTAGTCTTGGCTGACTTAGCATATGCAATACATTATGAAGACTAATTATGTTTTATAGATGATAGTCGATGTGGCATAATGCACTACGTGGATAAAATGTTTAAATCATATATGGTGTTGAGAAAGAATGTTTTGATTATTTTTGTGCTCATGTAATTTATCCAACCTAATTGATGATCAAGATATACTTATATATAAGGTGTTTCGAGGAATGAGATGAGGATGAGTAGTGGATTTGGATATATAGAGTGAATGTGAAATGCGAAGAGGAAAATGTGTGTGAAGATTTCAGCCTAAATGCTTTATCAGTTTTGATCAATGCATTTTTATTAAACAACTACTATGTGAGGTATTACTTCATATTATAAGCTTCATTGGAACCTAACCTTGCACATTGAAGGTTTATCCTATCAGTTCAATCTTTTGGCAGTGAGCCACTATCATTGTATCTTGGCAGTTAGCCATCTTTTGTACTCAAGCAATGATCTTTTTCAAGGACAGTGAGTCTTGGCAGTGAGCCCTGTAATATTTTGTATTTGGATATAATATATTTTGAGTTAACCCTCACCGCTGTTTTTCCCTCATTGGGTTTTCCACATAAAAATCTTGGTGTTCATGTGTATGGTTGAATTGATTTGTTTTTATGTTTCTTCTTGCTGCTTCAATTAGAATTGAGATAATGTTTAAATGGATGTTAATATGGTTTTATGGAATAATAATTCACACCCCCTTCAGTATTCTAGATGTTCAACAATTGGTATAAGAGTTTGGTTCCTCAGAAGAAGACTAACAGCTTGAGGAAGCTCCCAAAATTTGAGTATAAGAATTTTTTTCCTTTGAAAGTAGTCTTTGTAGAATATTCAGAAGAAATGGAAGATCTAAAGGATAAGTTGATGAAAGTGAATGAGTACATTGAAAGGGATAACTGATGAAAGTGTTGAAGCATGTGATCTATTGGTTGAAGGAGAAGAAATTATCTCTAGCCTGTTGCAACAATTGGATGAGAATAAAAGAACTGAAGAATACCAAGAAATTAAAATTCAAAGAAAGAGGGATGAATACATAAATCTTGAAGAAGAAGCAGAAATATTGAGGTCTGATCTGGAAAAGGTAGGAAATTTTAAAGAAAAATTTAACATAAGCTCGACAATTCTTGAAATTTTGATTACTTCTCAAAGATCGCAAATGGATAAGAGTGGTTTAGGGTTTGAGGAAGGTCAAAGTTCTAAAGTGAAGAAATCCACTGGCAATAGGACTTGGTAAAAAAGTGGAAAAATCAAAGATCTAAGAAGGAATCTTCGAAAAACACCCGTCAAACGACATGATGCAAAAAGGTACTTATCTTTCAATGGTGTTTGTTATTCTTGCAAGAAATTCGGTCATAAGGAAAAATACTACAAAAGTAAAATGAATGATTCTTTATCATTCTCCAGAAAAATGTTCTAAGAGAAAGAAGAATGGATATAAAGTTGGTTAGTTGAATAAAAAGCAAAATGGAAAGAAGAATGTTGTTTGTTGTAAGTGCAATAATTCAGAACACCTTGGTAATAGTTGTAGAAGAAAGAAAAATAATTATCAGTCTTATTTGTACAGAACTCCGGTGCAGATACTCTTGTCAATCTCTAAGTAAAAGCAATGGCTAAGGGGGATAAATTATCAAAAAATATAATAAACCCCCTCACCGGTAATTGTGTCATATCATGATAGAAGTATATTTAATGTGGTAACAATATTATGGTATTTTTGTTAGTTTCATGTGTGAAGGATGCAGTCTATAGAATTCAAAAGATTGGAGGTGTACACAATTTTTGAGGCAATCTACCTACAAGTTGAAGCATTTATTGTAAAATCATTTAGAATGGAAGGAATAAATTTAGATAATTTTAAAGGCTTGTGTATTTTTCAGAGAAGCATGCGAAGGAAGTTTAGAAGGAAATTTAGAAGAAGAAATAAAGTAGACTCGAAGTGAGCTCTAGAAGAAGGATATCTATACATTTCTTGTTGGCATTTACAAAGGTATTCTTGTTTGCACAATATTTCATTTTTATTACTATGGATAATTCAAAGGTTGTGAATTGTGCGGATAAAGTGCAAGTTAGGTTGAAGAGATATTTGAGAAATGTGTCATAATAGTATGTTGGTGCATTCTCTTGCATCCCTCCAAGAGTATTTCCCATAGAAGATATCTATGCATTTGTTTACAGTAAGATAGAAGAGATGTTTTTAGTTCAATTGAGCATGCTTTGGGAAAGTGAATTGAAAGAGAGCCATGATGCCTACCAAGTATTAGTTGAGAAAAAGTTGGATTTTTGGAGGAAAGTTCCCTTGCTTGAATTTTAGAAGAAATATATTCAAATAGTGTTGAGAAAAATTCATGATGAATCTTTGTGGATTGATGAAGCACATTTGATTACCAAAGAAACTATTAGAGATGTAACTGGTTTGCTTTCCTCTGGACAAGTTCCCAAACTGAAGGCTATGGATGAGAAAGAGATAATTGAGGTTACTGGTGTGAATTTTGAAGGGAAAGAGATTGATTTGAGGTAAATTGTTGATTAGGTAATAAGGTATGCTACTATGGTCATTAGTCATAAAGTTTGTATCCCTAGAAATGACCTTATTGTTTCTATTGTTGTTGTACATACTACTGTTGATATGGTTAGAAGATGTATGGATTATGAATTGTGTGAATTAATTCATATACATCTTTTGAAAAATTTAAAGGAAATCAAGAAGAGTCAGAAGAATACATTTTGGTATGGAAATTTGGTTCTCTATTTTCCTTTTTAATTTTTGAGAGAGTTACTAGTAATATGAAGGATAGAATGGTTAGATTCAGTACCTATTTCCCATCAAATCAATAATTTCACAATAAATCTTGGTAGTTCGGATGGACAAGAAACCGCCCTTGCTGCATTCTTTGGAACATTTTAGATGAGGATGAATAGAAGGTCTAGGATTCCAATAAGTGTTGTTGAAAGGTGCTTTGGAAGCATAAATTTTCTTGTGTCTACAAATTTTTGTCACATGGAAGCAATTGAATCAAGGTTGTTATGGATATCTGAATTGGATTATGAAGTGTCAGAGGCTGAAGTTGATAATTATGCTAAAATTCTTTTGGAAAGCCCTAAGAATCTCAATGTAGAAGGTACCTCTGGTAGCATGACCAAAATAAGGAAGAAAAGGAAGAGTCTTGTTAAGAAATAATTTTTAGAAGGAAGTGAGCTTGAACATGAGTATGAAAGAATAAATATTCAGAGAGCTTTGGAAGAATTATAGAATGTTATTCTCGGTGCTAATTTTGATTCATCTATTTCTATTGTGGAGAATCTTCATGGCATGATTGAATCTTTGAAGGTCTACATCTTTGGACTTGAAGTGTCTACTAGAATCAGGTCTAATGAAGGAAATTTGGAAAATATTGAGGAAAAATGTGTGAATGCACACAGTTGAGTGATGAAGGGATTGGAGAGTGTACAAGGTTGTGAAGAAGAGGCACATGAACTACTTTCTTTTTCCTAGATTGGTCTAGTAGTACACTAGATATAAGAAATAAGATAAGGATGAGTGAGTCTCAGATGAGGCCTCAGGTAGATACATACAGGTTAGCAGAAGATAAATATAATCAACGGCGGTCCTATATTGTGCAGCTTTAGGACAAATTATTCTCTCTACAGGATCAAAGAATAGATGTTATCAAGAAATTTATGGCACTCAAAGACATGATTAAAATCCGACATACTTTTGCTTCTAGTGCTCTTATTTGTATTTGTGAATTATCAAAGTTTAATATTAGTTCGAATACTTTAACAAATGGTGTAGAGTCCTTAACTAAGCTTGATCAATTTTTAGGTGCAAAAGGTTCATGGGAAGAAGGTAAAGTGTCATGGAAGGCTATCTCAGAGAGTCTCAGAGGTTCTTCTTTAGGTTAATTCAATTTTATGTTCATATCTTTTTAGTTACACTTTGATTCATATATACATTTATACCAGACCCCTTCCTTTGTCATTGGTGTAAAAGTGGGAGAGATAGAGAGACAGAGGAAATTTTTTTTTATGAAGAACAATTTTGATAGGGGGAGTATTTAGAGTATTCAGTTGTTGGAAAATATTTTTTTCATGCATGTTACCATCAATGCGAAAGGGGGAGATTGTTGGGAGCCTTTCAACATGAGCATGAAGTATGGATAGTGTTGGTTGTTCCTATGTTTACATTGATGTCAACATGGTGATAATTATATGGGATGTCTTCTTAGTTTACCAAAAGTTGTTCTCTACCAGTAATACCCTTTTGTGATGGATCAATGTGTTGGTATTTGAGTCCAGAATTCATTGCAAGATCTGATATGACTCTAATCTCTTAACCATGTTTTCTTGACTCATTCAAATAGCTATATCTTGGATCTTGAATTTTATTTTGTTGTGAGCAGAAAGTTATCTCTGATAGAGTTTAACTTTGTATTCTACTATCATTCTGTGTGTGGTATACTATGTGGGAGACTTCACATTCTACTAAGGTGAATAGTCTTATGTTGTTGTTTTGTTGATAGTATCTATGCTAGTAGTATGATGGGAAATTAATGTGTTCTCAAATCTAGAAGGTGTTTTCTTTAAGGATTATTTTTTGGTTTGGAGAATTGTGTTCTAGTCTTGGCCGACTCAGCATATGGGATACATTATGAAGACTAATTATGTTTTATGGATGATAGATGAAGTGGCATAATGCACTACATGGATAAAATGTTTAAATCATATATGGTGTCAACAAATAAGGTTTTGATTATTTTTGTGTTCATCTAATTAGGCTGACCTAATTGATGATCAAGATATACTTATATATATAGGATGTTTTGAGGAATGAGATGAGGATGAGTAGTGGATGTGGATATATGGAGTGAATGTGAAATGAAAAGAGGAAAAGGTGTGTGAAGATATGAGTCTAAATACTTTATCAGTTGTGATCAACGCAATTGTTTTGAGTGACTACTATGTGAGGATGTACTTCATATTCCGAGATTCATTGGAACTAAACCTCACACATTGAGGGTGTATCCTATCAGTTCAATATCTTGGAATTGAGCCACTATCATTGTATCTTGGAAGTTATCCATCTGATCCTTTTCAAGGACAGCGAGTTCTGGCAGTGAGCCTTGTAATATTTTTTATCTGGATATAATATATTGTGAGTTAACTCTCACCGTGGTTTTTTCCTCATTGGGGTTTCCACATAAAAATTATGGTGTTCATGTGTATGGTTGCATTGATTTTTTTTTTATGTTCCTTCTTGTTGATTAAGTCAAAATTGAGATAATGTTTAAATGGATGTTAATATGGTTTTATGGAATATTTATTCATGCCACCCTCTCAATATTCTGGATGTTCAACAAATTTTAGCACCAGTATCATCTCCAAACATAACCAAGCCTCCATCATATTTTTCAAGTTTAAAAAACTTACTCTTATCACCAGTCATGTGATGTGAAAAACCACTATCACCAACCCAATAGTTCTTTCCCTGTTTAGCATGTAGGGTGGAGATTACATTACCTTCATTTTTCTCTCTCCGTAGGGAATTCCTTCACCTATTTTTCAGAATTAGGAGAAGTAGGTTCATCCTTTATAGCCAAGAACAAGAATTCATTGGCATTATGATATTCATAATTAGAATCCTCATCAGATATACTAGCATTCTCATTCACATAATATGCTTTTTTGATCTTCTTACCTTTCTTTTCTTTCTCATATCTTGGTTTATTCCTTTTAGCTCTTTCCAGACACTTTGTAGCATAATGACCTATTTCTCCACAACTAAAAAATTTAGAGGGTAACTTACCTTCATAATTTTCATAGCCTTTCCTCATCCTTCTCACAAAGTTAGCTTCTATTTCATCAAGATTTTCTTCATCCACATCTTCAAATTTTGTAGCCTTAAAAATAGTCTCTAATTTGAATCTATTTCTCAAATTTGGCTTCATCATCTCATAAGATGTTAGAGATCCCAACAACAAATATTTAATGTAGGTCTTATAATCTATACTCTATTCAATAACACATACCTTTTTTCTGTAAGTATGAGGGAGAGTTCCAAGAATCTTCTTCACAATCCTAGTTTCATCTACAGTAGCACCAAGTCCTCGCATTCCAGCTACTATCTCATCCAATATCTATACATAAGCTTTAACAATCTCATCTTTAGACATATGTAGGAGCTCAAACTATGTTTCTAAATTCTGTAATTTTTCCTCTTTGACCCTTTCATCACCTTTATGTGCCCTTTCCAAAACATCCCAAACCTCCTTAGCAGTCTTCAGATTCTAAACCTTAATCAACTCGAAATGAAAAAGACAGTACTTCACCTTATTGTTCGCTTCATGTGATTTGATGTAATCAGTCATACTCAGACCATTAGCAAGAGGAGTGTAGGGATTCTTGTAAGATTTCTCCACATCATATCCACAATACTCCAGATATTCTTCCACCAGTATTTTCCAAATAGCATGATTAGTTCCATTGAACCTCAGATAATCAAAAATAACTTTTCCAGCCATCTTAGACCTTCCTTAAGAGGTTAAGCTCTTCTCCAAGGAACCAAGATCTGATACCAATTATTGAATAGGACAATTGAGGGGGGGGTGAATCAGTTGTCACAAATTTAAACCTTTAAATAATTCACTGAAACTAATCCGTAATACTGCTTAAATGAATAAACATTAAGTGCAAGTGCAAAAACTGAAGACCATCACACAAACACAACAACACAAAATTTACGTGGAAAACCCAATAAGGGAAAAACCATGGTGAAGATTAATTCACACTATAGAGAATATCAAAATTGATTACAAAGGCTCATTGCCTAAGAAACAAGACTCGCTGCCAAAACAAGTCTCACTGTCTAGATCAGGACTCACTATCCAATAGGGTTAACAACCCAAAGGGCTCACTATCAAAGAGATATAAAGAAGATAGAAGAGATATTTTATGGAGAGAAGACAATATCAATATAATAGAGAAATCTACCACAATTTTCTCAACCAATTGTAGACATGTATGATTGATAGAGTAAACCTTAGCTCATTGCATTCAAAAAATCATCATTTAGGCTTTGCATTGATCTTCCATACTTGTATCACACACACTCACTGACTCACATCAATCTTGCAGCTATTTGCTCTATTTATTTGCACTTATCTCTCTTTGTACTTGCACCATTTCACCACTATCTCATCTTGTATTTATACCATCTTAAACTTTCAAACATATCCAAAGTTAGTCATCTAACATTAAATTCAAATTAGGTCAGTGCCAAAACATCCTAGGGTCAAATTAGAATGAGGGTAACCCAAACACACACTTGATAAGGACCCAAATATATCCAACATGCTTAAGCAACTTTGAAGATAGTATTCAACACAATTTCATGCAAACCAGTGTAAAACACATAAAAAAATTAAGCAAAAACCTTCTAGATATTGAAATTATCTTCAATACAATAATAAAAACTCAACTCTAGAATTTCAAGTCATAATAATTTACCAAAGAGAAATTTGGACCAACAACATTTCTCCTAGACCTCGGCCAAAACCACAAAAACTACAGTTCACAACTAGTGAACATAACTCACACTGTACAATGAATCAACAACCAAACATCTAGATATAACAGCTTCCAACAACCACAATCAACATATCTGAACCACACAAACATAGGAGCAAATCTCGAAGAAAAACTCAGAGCAACCACCGAACACCTGCAACCTTTGTTCAATACAATTTTCTCAATATCCTTGACATGAACAATGAATAACCAATAACCATGAAATTAATGACAAAAAAAACTAAATAATAACCAATTGACCAATTTACATCAATGAAAACACCTTGATTATTTTGATTCTTGCAAGAAGTAGTTCAAGTTTAAATTTCTATCATCAATCCTTTTGATTTAAAACATCATCTACGACTATCCTAGACCATCACTTCTTTCTTTTACAGATGCACTTTGAAACAAAAATTACACCCTGAGAAATTTTCATGTCGCCACCCATGTGTGTACTAATCCCTTTTGAACTTTATTGCTCATCACAACAATGCTTCAAGTTTAGACCCATACTTCAACGATGAGGAGAAAGCCTCTGATGGAAGGAATATTCACCAACATATTCTCCATGTCTTGTTATTGAAATGTTTCAAAGATATACTTATACTTTGCTGAAGAGAAGGTCCCAACAATACACATAATTTTCCTTAGTCCATTGCTCATCGTCGTAGTTGATTTAGACATGAAAATTCTTTCAATGAAATGGGTGATGGCACTGGATATTAATAAGTGGCATAATCATAGCCCATCGTCCTTTACCTTCCCATAACTCATCGTTGTAGTTGAAATGAGTGATAGAAACTCTTCTATGATGAAAAGTATTAGCGCGATACAAAGGAAATTTTAGGCCATCACATGTAGCTGAAGTGGAACCAAAGAACCAAAAGTCTTTAGCGATAAGCAATGTAAAATAAACCTAGCTCATCACTCATAGTTGTAATGAACTCGATGGTTTAAAAGACTTATACAATGAGTGATACAAGAATTTTAAGAGGTGGAATTTAGCACATGCATAAAATGTTATTTTTAAAGAGGGACCATTGAGGGAGAATGTGGGATAAGGCCTTAAAAGGACTTAAAATCATTTTTGCAAAGGATGTAAAGGCCAAATATTTTAAAACTTCAACTTTATTAAATATCAACCCCGAACGAAAAATAATTAGGGAAATATTTTGCGATGGGTAAATGGGGAGTTCTAACAACAAGGGGATAGTAACCAAACGAGTTCAAAGGAATAAAGATATAACTAAGGCAACCTAGAACCGGCCACAAAAATTCAACAAAGGATTAGACCAAAGAAAAAGGATTTAGAGAAGGGGAAAATATACTAAGTAAAAACCCACCTAGCATAAAACCATAAACCCTATTTTCAAATAAGACCAAAAAGTCACCAAATAAAGGAATTTCAGACCAATGGAACATGAAAATTTGAGAGTTCCACCAAGAATAAAAATAACCTTGAAAATATTAGTAAACTTAGTAGGGGCATGCTGTCTAGTAGGTGGAGGACCTTTGAATCTTCTTTATCTCTAGACATGAAGGAATCCACCTTTCTTGCTATCTTGATCTATCTTTACATATCTTGATGATGTCTTCGTAGGTTCTTCAATGTAAGCTTTCTCCTCCTTTGTTGAGTTCCACCAAGAATAACAATAACCTTGAAAATATTAGTAAACTTAGTAGGGGCATGATGTCTAGTAGGTGGAGGACCTTTGAATCTTCTTTATCTCCGGACATGAATAAATCCACCTTTCTTGCTATCTTGATCTATCTTTACATATCTTGAGGATGTCTTCTTAGGTTCTTCATTGTAAGCTTTCTCCTCCTTTGTTTTATACTTTCCTTCTACCTTGAAATTCTCATATAGGTTTGTAGATGAACTGGTTAGAAGAATTTTTCCTTTTTCAAAACCAAGACTGGACTTTTATTGTGATGGCTTTTGAGAGTTGATCAATTCATCAAGAAATTTAGAACATCCTTTTAGCTTCAAACCTTTGTCAAATTTTTATTTTTATTTTTTCCAGTTCTTTCCTTGAAGGGAAAAAATCTCTTCTTCAACCTATGAGCATTCAATAGTTTTATCAATGAGCTTGATATTCATACACTCTTCAATTATTTTACCTTCTTAAACTTGAACTTTGAACTTGCCAATTTTATTTTGTGATTTTTCAAGTTGGATATAATCCACTAGACAATCTTCTTTATTAAATTCAAATTCATATTCATCATCTTCCTTCTAGAGTATGACCTCTTTTTCTTGAGAGAAATTCTTTTTGAACACTAATTTTTTCTCCATGTGTTCCAAATATAGGATCTGCCTCTATTGTTTAGGAAATATCAAGGAACCTTACTCTGATACCAATTGTTGAACACACCAAAATACTAAGAGGGGGTGAATCACTATGCTTTAAAAATTAATCCCAGTTAACTACTACTGAAGTTAAGCTATACCTATTAAGCATTCATCAACTTAACCAAAAAAAGAGATAAGACAAGAAACCACACAAGAACACAAATAACACCAAATTTATGTGGAAAACTCCATAGGGAAAAAACCATGGTGAGAAATTCTGCTAGGAGCTATTGTCCTAATCCAACCTCACCAGTAAATAATAGTTTAAAATTTTATTTTGGGCTACAATCCAAGGAAGATACTACTCCCTAATTTTTTTTTAGGGGTTAAAACCTAATGAAGCTACTACTCCCTAATTGAAAGAAAGAACAACTAAAATATGAGTGATATTATGGCTTTAATGACTGATAGTCATCATTTTTGCTCATTAGATCTATAGCGTATCTTGTCACTCTCTGCTCGTGCACTCATACATATTCACTCACTTCCATCATCATCTTGACATATTTGATCTTCTATATATCATCCGCATGCTTACAAAATACAAATTCAGTCGAACATAAATAAAGAATTATGAAACTTGTAACATATCGGCCTACATCTTCATTGGCTGTATACAAGAATGATAAGACATTATTTAAATTTCTTCCAAATGAGTTGGCATGAATCATAAAACATATAAAAACACTTCTTAGACTCCACTCTAACATAAACATGTGACACACATTAGCAACATACCCAAGTCAACCACAACAAAAGCATATCTTCACAAACTGACTTGAAACATTTATGTGGTGCTAGAAACATGAAAGATCTTCATGTTCTTAAAACCTAAGATACTATTAATTATGTAGAGTGTCCACACAAAATCATACCACTAATTTGTAAAATATTTTGTTGGTGCAAGTAAAAAAACATATGTTTTGATGAATGATAGACATTCAAAAGCAATTGTAACACTCTACCATTGAATAAATAACTTCTAGAGCACCAATCCACTCAAGTATTCAATATAGCATGCATTTGACATCATTGAACATGTCCTTAAAACCACATGGCCAAAAAATCACATCCAGAGGAATGCAAATAATTCTACAAAGCCTTCATCACCATTTTTCACTACCAGAGCATAGATTGAAACTTTTTCACTTGTAACTTTCACTACAATATGATTAATGACTTGAAGCATTGGATATAACACCTTCATATCTCCATCAACTTATCTTATGAACCGAAGGACAAAATATTTCTTTGTAGAAGGATGTGGACCTAGAAACTATATTTTTCTTTGGATATATACTATGAATGCCTTACACATTGTATAGGAGTGAATTTGCAACCCTTGTGTAAATTCCCCTTTTACATACCCTCACCTTAGAAAACCAAACCGAAGGTGAAATTCCACATCACCCACCTACCTTCCATCCACTTGGCGCATGTTATGTGTGTCAATGGGGGAATTTTTTTTCAGGGATGTGAGTGCAACACATGGACGTATGCAAAACATGTAGGAGTTGAGAAAATACAACTTCACAAACCCCGAAGATCACCTGTATGCAAATAACCTGTCACAAAAGAAGAGATGGAGACAAACAAGCGAGGGTTCTCTAAAAACTGAAAATGTATATATCAGAGAGAATGAGAGAATGAATTGATATGAAATACAATGAGATCAATCCTTATAAAAGGAGATCATGCAAACCCTAATAAAACCCTAAAAGAAGCCCTAATGGAAAAACATTTAACAATTAATATAATTATTAAATGTCACTTTATGCAAACTAACGTGAAATCTTAAGAAGGGATTAAAGGTAACTTAATCAACATAATTAAGTTAAAACCTTTACTCTAACACCCCCCCTTAAGATGAGCAACAATGCAGTTACAAAAAAATGCAAGAAAGCAAAGGTAACTACAATGCAAGAACACAAACATGGGTCCTGACAACTAGGCCAGATCAGGTACCCAAATACAACCAAATCTCTATAAAGAGGAGAAATAGAGAAAACCTCATGGGAAAAAGCTCTACTCCAAAAAGAGATGCAGAAAGCCAAGAAGAACATCATTGAAGCAAAAGAAGATGAAAACAACTATCGAATGATGAATGCTATGGTGTTGAACAACCTCCGCTGAAGATAGATGATCAGGATCAAGAAGACAACTATCTGCATGAGTGGCCCATACGACACTACTCGAATCAGATGGAAAACAAAGGCAAACACCTGGAATGAAGATACAGATGGCACAAGAACCAATAGTCTGAAAAAATTGATCAACTGAGAATGGAAGATCCCTTCCAAGGCGAAACCAAGGAAGAATTAGCATGAACAATATAATACCCCCCCATAATGCTGAATTGGGAGATCCTGACACATCCACTGAAATGGTGTGAAACATTGTGTAGTGCATAAAGAAGAAGATTCAACATCTGAAAGTGCACAAGAAAGCACCTGCAATTGAAAAAGTGGTGTGCAAAACAAAGCACACATGCATGAGGCTGGAATCATATGGATCCACTATTGTCATGGAGGGACACTCACCGGACAAAGGTGTGATGGAAAACAAAAGAAAAACACAACCCCCCATGGCACTTTATAATACAGTACGAGTACAAAATATGGCACAACCTTATGTGCAAAATCCCCGAAAATGCATGTACAATAGTGTGGCACTTTATCTCAGTGTGTCTACATAAAATATTGCTTACAAATGATGCTCAAAATGCCCAAAAAAAACAAAGCTAGAAATACATGAAGGACAACCAAAAAAATGACTCTAGAATGCACCAATAGAAAAAAGAAGTGATGAGACCCACACCATTGAAAATTTCAGAAAACCAACTTTCCGACTATATCTCGTTTGCCAAAAAATGATATCGTATGCCCAAGTTACGACCTCTGGAAGAAAACAACTCCAAAGATGAAAAAAGCCAGTGCTGGATTAAATTTGACGGTCATACGACCATCGTAGAAAAAATACTGACTTAAATTTGACGGCCAAACGGCCGTCACCGCAAAAGCATAATAGGGCTTATTTTAAGAAAAAATGTTTTTTTAAATATAAAAAAACAATTAAAAAAACTTTGATTTTAAAAATAAAAAATCATAAAAAAAATTACAGAATTGCTTTTTTTATATGAAAAAAAACAAAATAAAAAAAAATGAAAAAAGGGGCTGACGGCCTGTACTGCCATCGGCAGTACTCACAGACTGCCGGTCGACACTAAGGTCACCAGTGGTTGGTAGTACGTAGGGACCTGCGGGTACCCTATACCAGGGCCGACAAGCTCTTAAACTGCAAATTTTTTTAATTGATTTTTTTATTAATAAAAAATCAAAATCTTTTACAATGTTTTTTTTTCTTTTGATTTTTAAATAAAAAATCAAAATAAAATAAAATTCAAAGCTGCATTTGATGAAAATAATTCCGAAAAAAAATATTTTTTACCAGGATGTAGACGGACGGCTGTACGACTGTACTTGCAAAAACATTTTGCCCCAAAAATCAACTTTGTCCAAAATAGATGAATGAACAGTCAATTTAGGGGTTTTAGACCGCTACAGATGCAATGGCAAGGTCCATTTGGGCTGAAAATGCTTTGAAATTGCAGGTATGCCCTGGATAAAAAAAAAACAAACCCCAAACCCTTGAAGCTCCAAAAATCTTCAAAACAAGAATAGGAAGCAGCAGGTTTGAAACTCTGATACCATGTAAGAGTTGAGAAAATACAACTTCACAAACCCCGAAGATCACCTGCATGCAAATAACCTATCACAAAAGAAGAGATGGAGACAAACAAGCAAGGGTTCTCTGAAAACTAAAAATGTATATATCAGAGAGTATGAGAGAATGAATTGATATGAAATACAATAGGATCAATCCTTATGAAGGAGATCATGCAAACCCTAATAAAACCCTAATAGAAAAAACCCTAAAAGAAGCCCTAATAGGAAAACATTTAATAATTAATATAATTATTAAATGTCACTTTATGCAAACTAACATGAAATCTTAAGAAGGGAATAAAGGTAACTTAATCAACATAATTAAGTTAAAACCTTTACTCCAACAAAACATGCTACCATCCCTGAAATATTCCTACCTCTAGAGTCCGCAGGGAAGTTACACTCCTCATTGGGGATGGATTTTAATGCCTCTATGCAACCAATAGACCCCAAAAAAACTCCTCTATAATTTTGGTCTTCAAATGCATCCATTTCACTATCACTTCATCTTCTGAAAACTCACTCATTCATTCTTCCAATATTTTCTAGTAATCTAACACATTATCTCAAGCAATTTCACAACCCCATTAAACATTGCAGCAAGCAAGCTTGTTACTCCATCAATTCCATACTTTTAAGTGTGGTGCTATCATAGAAGCTATGAGTTTGGAGTCTTGCGAGACGTCCCTTCATCATTGTTGTGGTCGTGTCAACTTTGACTATCTCGTTGCTTTTATTCTCCCTTCATTGGCCTTGAGAGCCTTTGGGTGGAGGTGGTATCACTTCATTTTCCTTTTGTGGTTTGATAAAGTAGTGTAGCATCTTTTGTAGTGTTCAATACTTTACTTTATCCTTTCCTTTATGGTAATTTCTACTTCATGGATTTTTTGGCTATCTGTGGAGGTGTAAACACCAAAATGGGGGTTTGACTGAGGCAAACCCCTATACAACCCAAAATTTCCCCCCTCTTTCTTGTGTGTAAGTGAACGTGTGTGTGGAGCTCGCTGGTGCACTGGATTTAGTGAGTTGATATTCATCATCCTTGTATTCATCTACTTTCTTTATCTTTTATGTAGCCATTTTTCATACTTCATAATTCTGTTTATTTCATTAAAGCTAGTTAGCTAGGCAGTAAGTAGGTTCTCTAATGTTTTACACTACATTTCACATTTTCTGGTTGTATGGATGCTAGCGTGCCAGAGAGATGCCATTGCATCATGTTGTTGTCCTAGACCCGCACTACTATTCTAAGATAGAGAGTTGTCTGAGGTGCAATTTGAACTCCAAAAACTGGCTCATCTAGCCCCATTTAGACTTTTGGATCTATAGAGTGACATAATCACTTGAGAGTACTCTTCATTCTTGATTCTTATCCCAAGGACTCATTAACTTGAGGTAAGTTAGGGAAGCCCTCCACTCTTGGCTCTCTGTGACTTGGAGCCTTGGTGTAGTTTGTCCACCTCTCTTACATTGTTTGGTGAAATTGACACGAACGATTTTGGTTCCATTTAGTAGTGTTGAAGGGTCCTTTGCTTGTATCTTAGGAGCATTGTAGGTGTGAGTGTTGTGAGGCATTTCTCCTTATAACCCAACTTGCAACCCCTAGTAGGTGTAGTTGGAAGGTTTCATAGGCATTGTAGAATGAAGCCTTAGTTGGGTCACTATCCAATTGTGAACCTTTGGGGGCTTTATAAAAGTGTTGTTTAGTGTATGCGATGGCCTCTTTTCTCTATCTAGCTATCCCTTTTGCATACCCTATGAGTAGTGCTCCTAGTATAGCTTTCACCTCGTAGGACCTGCTAATGGGTTTTAATAGAGTTGTCTCTTCCTTAAAACCCCACATGAATCAATGAAAACACTGTGATAGGTGTTCTTGTTGACCCAACGTGTTGGGTGAATGTTATAATTGAGGATATTATGTTGATCAATTTCTTGCATAAAGATGGGTATGATGAAGTTAAAATTACCATTCATACGCAATAAAATTTCTGTACCTCCCCTTGGTAGCATCACCTTGTCGGTCCTTATTAGACCTAAGTCAATAAACTTTGTTTTTGACATAATCTCAAGGTCTGAACTCTTCAAAGTAAAAATAGGTATCCCCTGGTTGGTCACTTGAATGTAGTTCCCTCGGTGGTGCATAAACATCTAAAATTTATCCATGAGGGTTTAGTGCATGTAATCCATGACATCGACTATAAACTACTCGTTGCACATGGAAACTATTCCCTAGATCACTTTTGTCCTTCACCCATTGGTTTTCTTCCTCTGAGGATGATCCTGTTGTATTGGACCTATGAGAAGTAAAAGAAAGGGTGCTTAATGCCTAAGGTGAGATACCCTCCATCTCCCTATGCTATCTTGCATAGGGCTTATTTGAAAGTTGACAATGATGCCACCATGGCATGTAGAAGGGAAGAAGATAAGCAATCTTGAGGTTCATCTTCCTCCTGTTCTGCTATCTAGCCTGTTGCTTCCTCTCGCCCTGCTGTGACATCATCTAATTTTACAATTAAGCAATTGATAGAGAATCCTATGGTTCCCGCTTCGTGAAAGACCAAGTGTTTGGTGTTCGAGATTCCTATTTTACCTATAGTGCCTAGTCTCATTCGATATGGTAAGGGGAAGGGTCCTCATGAGGAGTCATCTATGTCTCAACTTCCAGGGCCTCCTACTGCTCTCACTCATAAAGCAGTGAATAGGAAAAGACCCACCATCGAGGTGTTAGAGTTGACTGCCCCACTATTGTTTCAACCTCTTCTTAATTTCTTCCTCATGTTCTCGTCTAGGAGTCTCCCCCTCTACCAAAGATGGCCATGATGGACACTCCTATGTTTGAGTATGAGCCTTCTTTTCCATCTCAACTTACAATCTCTGGATCTCGGAGTTGCAAAATCTTCCTTGCACATGAGCGCAAGCATCAGTGAAAGGCCCTGGCAGCTGAGCAGGCCACTTTGTAGAGGAAGGAAGGGGAGCTGACCACCCTTGTTTCAGGGCCTCCTATTGTTTTCCTCTCTCCCATCCCCTCTGCTTTAATTCAATCAAAAACAATTTTTCTTTCAACTCCTGTTGTGAGCATGAACACCTCTTACCCTAAAATGGTGCAGGTTTTTATTTCTCCTTTGATTGAGCCACGTCTCTTGATGTCCCTTCTAGACATATCACCATTCACTAGAATCATGGACTTCTTGAACACCTCATTGGTTTCCACCATGGTTTTCTCCTCCTCCTCCATGCCTCTTTCCTTGTCCATGGGGAGACCACATCCTTTGACCAATAAGGTGGAGGTTGGCCCTTCTAGCAATGGGGGGCATAAGAGGAGTCCACCTTCTTCAAAAGGTGGTCCTATGCTAGCATGTGTCATCCTAGTGACATAGAAATTTCCGACGTCCCCTGAGTTTGTCACTTCTCCTGAGTCACTCGCTAAGCCTAGTAGTGAATCTTGAATGCTACCTACCTTGTACATTGAGGTAACACATGAAACTCTTGTGAATTGCATGTTTAACCCTTTGGATGAGGTCTCGACCTTTATGAAAATACTCACAAAGTCACTGAACTTTTCTCCATAAGAGCCAAGTGGAGAAGACCTTACAGGGCCTTCTTCCTTGGCCCTTCTTATAGGAGGGTGAAAAGGTTCCCCCCTTAATATTCTACCACTGCAAGCTCATGTGCCTTCCCTGTATAATGATCTAGATTGGGAAGTAGATGACCTCTTGGTAGATGAGTGTTAGGGGGGTACCTCTTCTTTACCTTTAGATTAGGTGTGTTTTTGTTGTGATGTGTTCCCTCGTGCTTGTGTTATGTGTTCCTAGATGAACCCTGTCACCCTTACAGGTGCCTGGATATAGGGGTGATTATGCATTGTAAAACTTCCTCTATTTCTGGCATCATTCTTCCTCTATTATGTGTATTGATTTTTGACAAATTGGGGACAATGCAAAGTGTTGGGGGAATTTACGCTTCCCTTGCATGTTGACCCATTTTTTATTATTTATTTTTACTTTGTCTTCTCATGCATTTTTCATATGGTTTGATATATTAGGGGGTTGATGATAGTTCATCTATATATTATTACTATACATATATATTTATGAGCATATTTGACCCCAAAATATCAAATCACCATTGTGCCCTTTTTTGTGATGTTATTGTTTATTTTTATGGTTTTGTTACCTTTGTCTCTTCTTTGCTTGAGTTGTGATGTTGTGGTATGCTTGTGTTATCCCTTGAGTGTGCGACAACATGACCATGGTGACATCGTGCTATGTCTTGTGGGCAACAACATCACTTTTTCATTCTTTATTTTTCTCTCATTAGGATGTCGTGTGCCTCTACGTTCAACATGAACCACCCTAAGGGGGGCTACCATGTCAACTCTAATTTTCAAAAAAATGCATTCATAGCCAACAAATATTTTCTCAAAAATATTTGCAAACTTTTTCAAAAATCACATTCTCAACAAGGACCCATTAGTGGAATGTTTCTCCTTGGTCATGGGTTCACAAAGAAATAACTTGAAAATATTTCCTCCAAGGATGGAGAAAATTTTCTTGTGGGAAAAGCCTTGACCTTCCCCTTGCAAGGGGGCATTTTATTCCTTTCGAATTCCTTGATGAAGTGAACATATTTCAAAAGAATTCCTTCATGTTGAATTAATTTGTGAAAAACACTCTCACTTTCAAATAAAACATCCCTTGAGTGGACCCCTTTTTTTTTGAAGGGTTTTTGAGGGACCTCTTTGAAAGTTTTTTGATTTTCTTGGTTGTTTTCTTGTTTGCCTGCATGACTAATTTTTGTTTTTTGACATGTTTTATCTATGGAATAAAATGTTGCTTTGCAGGTGCACTTATGAATCTGCTTTCCAGTGTAACTTTGGAGAGTCCCTTTACATTGGGCTTCCTTCATGAGAGATTACTTGGGGGAATGCCTTCTTTGCAAATCCAAAGGCTTGTGAAGCACTTGCATCCTACGGGATTTGTCCATCATTGGTTTGCGGGGCCTTTGATGTACTTTGTGAAAATTCGTAGTTCCACAAAGCTACAGAGTCCCTTTGTTCAAACCTCCTTAGGAGAGAGTACCTATGGAGTCCTTTGCCTACCCTACACTTTTGAGCTCTTCAAATTATAGTTTGCTTCCTCGACGGTTTAGGTATACATTTCTAA
Organism: Sequoiadendron giganteum; assembly: GCA_007115665.2. Taxonomy (NCBI): domain Eukaryota; kingdom Viridiplantae; phylum Streptophyta; class Pinopsida; order Cupressales; family Cupressaceae; genus Sequoiadendron; species Sequoiadendron giganteum. The sequence continues at coordinate 136,231,820 of CM021102.1, read as the reverse complement.
CTCTTAGAATTCCTTGATGAAGTGAACATATTTCGAAATAATTCCTTCATGTTGAATTGATTTGTGAAAAAAACTCTCACTTTCAAATAATGCATCCCTTGAGTGGACCCGGGTATGTGCAGGATCATCATGGAAAAAACAGGCCCTTAAGTGGCAATAAAATTCAAAAAATCAGAGTTCGGCAACTTGATATAAAAATTTGAATAAGTTATCTATATTATTTAAAAAACATGTAAGAATAGAATATGTAGAAAATTGACTGTAGTTTCTAAACTACTAGGTTTATTTTTATTTATTTTTAAATCTATTTGGTGAAAATTTGAAATTTCAATGCAGTAGTACTTAAATTTCAGGGAAAAAAAAGAAGTAGGTGTCTGTTTGACCACCCTAACCACAATAAATTGATAATATTTTTTTATAAGATTTTAGATATAAGTAGGGGACTCATGTCCTGATGTGATGCATATTTTTTTGTAATTTTTTTCCAAGTAAATAATTAATTATGATTTTTTTAATTAATTTTTTTAAAAAATATAAAAACTCGTATGTCTAACCACCTTAACTTGGTCAAAACTTCATGAAATTAATTTTTTTTTAATCCTATAGTATGCAAAGCATAGAATGTGACACATTTTTTGGATTCAAAAATGTGATACCATTTGAAAGTTATAGATGTTTTTCAATCAACCTATCAATCAAGACTTAAGTCATAATTCAAATAGAAAATGAATAATGATAATTTATTAAATTAAAATTAAAGCATAATTTATATTGGTGGAAAGCTAAGAATCTCCTTAAAAAACCCTTTCCATTTCATCAATTTTGGGTAAAAAAATGTCGTCAGCCACATGGATCATCATATCACTTAGATATCACCACTTTTTGGCCCATCATGATCCTGTACATACCCACCCCTTTTCTTTTGAAGGGTTTCTAAGGGACCTCTTTGAAATTTTTTTCGATTTTCTTGGTTGTTTGCTTGTTTTCCTACATGGCTACTTTTTGTTTTCTGACATGTTTTATCTATGGAGTAACATGTTACTTTGCAAGTGCACCTAAGAACCTACTTTCCAGTGTAACTTTGGAGAGTCCCTTTACATTGGGATTCCTTAATGAGAGAGTACTTGGGGGAATTCCTTTTTTGCAAATCCAAGGGATTGTGAAGCACTTGCATCCTATGGGATTTGTCCATCGTTGGTCTGTGGGCCTTTGATGTAATTTGTGAAAATTCATAGTTCCACAAAGCTACAAAGTCCTTTTGTTCAAACCTCCTTAGGAGAGAGTACCTATGGATTCCTTTGCCTACCCTACACTTTTGAGCTCTCCAGATTATAGTCTACTTCCTCGATGGTTCAGGTATACATTTCTAACTCTTTGATCTACTTTATCAAACACTCATCGATACTCGTGCTCGCTAAAGTAGGTGAAAATGTATAAGAGAAAATTTGCACCCCTTATACATAAATTCCCCCTTTGCATAGCCTCACCTTAGAAAACCAAACCCAAAGGTGAAATTCCACATCACCCACTTACCTTCCATCCACTTGGCATGTGTTTTGTGTGTTGGTAGGGGAATTTTCATTAGGGATGTGAGCACGACGTGTGAACATCTGTACGGTACAATTCCATCCTTGATAGATTCCTACCTCTAGATTCCATAGGGATGTTACACTCCTCATTGGGGATGAATTGTAACACCTCTATGCGACCAATTGACCCGAAAATTGATCCTCTCCCATTTTATTCTTCAAATACATCCATTTCACTATCACTTCATCTTCTACAAACTCATTCATTCTTCCAAGATTTTCCAGTAATCTAACACATTCTCTCAATAATTTTCACAACTCCATTGAGCATTGCAGAAAGCAAGCTTGTTACTCCACTGATTTCACCCTTGTACATGTGGTATATCATAGAAGCTACGAGTTTGGAGTCTTGTGAGACCTCCCTTTATCATTGTTGTGGTTGTGTCGAATTTTCCAATCTTGTTGCTTGCATTCTCCCTTCATTGGCCTTGAGAGACTTTGGGTGGAGGTGGTATCACTTCATTTTCCTTTTGTGGTTTGATAGAGTAGTGTAGCATATTTCATAGTTTTCAATGCTTTCCTTTCTTCTTTCCTTTATCGTACTTTCTACTTCATGTCTTTTTTGGCTATTCGTGGAGGTGGAAACACCAAAGTGAGGGTTTGATTGAGGAAAACCCCTAGACAACCCAAAATTTTTAAACTCTTTCTTGTGTGTAGGTGAACATGTGCATGGAGCTCACTGGTGAACTGGAGCTTTAGTGAGTTGATATTCATCACCCTTTTTTTCATCTACTTGCTTTATCTTTTACATAGCTACTTTTCATACTTCATAATTCTATTTTTTTCGTTAAAACTAGTTAACTAGGCAGTTAGTAGGTTCTCTGGTGTTTTAAATGATATTTCACATTTTCTAGCCATACAGATGCAAGCGCACCAGAGAGATACCAACATTTCACGTTGTTCTCCCAAACCTGCACTATCATCCTTAGACAAAGAGTTATCTAAAGTACAGTTTGAACTCTTGAAACCAGCTCGTCTAGCCCTGTTTAGACTTTCAGATCTATAGAGTGACAAAATCAATTTAGATTTCTCTTAATTCTCGATTCTTATCGCAAACACCCATTAGCTTGAGGTAAGTTAGGGCAGCCCTTTGTTCTTGGCTCTCTGTGACCTAGAGTCTTGGTGTGGGTATCCCCCTCTCTTACATACATAACTTCTACAACTTTTCTTTGAGTGTGGTACAAAAAACTAAAAAAGATATCAATGTAGACATACTAAAAAAATGTGTACTCACCTCCACATAATACTTGGGCAACCAACCAATTTCATACACTATAATGCTGACTTGCAACATTTAACATCTCTATAGATCAACCATCCTCAAAGCATATACGATCTTCAACACACTTTTGACTTCAATGAAAACCAATATTATTAAGATGCAATAGGGTGTAGATGAATCTACATTCAAAATATCAATAGGGGAGATGTTGATCACCTTGGAGGATTCATATAGGATTCAATAACTATTAGTATGGGGTTAACATGCATCAATCAAAAAGAACTAAGTATTAAAGTACATATAAGAATTTTATATGTATACACATGGCCAAATTATTATATGGTATGATGTAAGGTATATTTAAATATGATTGATGGATTAGGGGATTGTAGCCATTCCAATTATCAAGTAATGATTATTATAATATCCAAGCGTGTCATGCAAGATGGGTGAATGATACATTTGTATGAAAGGACCATCTATACCATTAAAAATATGGAGGAAAACCAATCAATATTTATATGGGGGCATAACATTCTAATGCATTTCTACCCTACCTTGTAATGATTCATATGGAATGCGAGTAATATTTTGATGAACCACACCTTATTATAGGTTTGGGCCATATATAACATTCAATATGAATTACTAGAAGGGTATTCCATTGTGATAAAATAGTATACACTTAGGTAAAATGCATATGGGCTACGCAAGCCATGGCAGTTTATAGATTTACTATCTTGGAGGTAGAAATTTGACCATATACATAACACAAAGGTAATTTTGACATTTGATATAGAGGGATGTGAGGGTGAGAAAGGAGTGAGAATAAAATAATACACATGTAGAGAGACCAATAGTTTATTAATTACATCAATCATACCATGGTTTCATTTTAGCATTAAAAGTTTTAATGGTAGTTTAGGAAATGATATGAAATTATTGTCAATATATCAAGATACCTAAGAGCTCACCATAATGTTAATAAACCCAATTCTACTTGGCCTATATACCTACCTCATCCTAAAATTTTAAATATCACATTGAGAAATGATGAGAAGAGACACAAGACCCTATTCTAATTTTAGATTTAGGTTACATAAGAGTCACACCATGGTTTATTGCATGGTTGAAAGGAGAACACATGTTTCTAGTATATATAACATACAACCCCATAAAATATGCAGGACCATAGGAAAGATGCAAGGACTTAGAGGATATTTATAAAGAGGTGGAGGGGGATGAAACTACATAGGAATATCAAGTGGTGAGGAAATATTAGTGACATAAAGAGGGACATTTCATGGGGGAGAGAGTGAGTACTCAACTACAAGCAGCATAGGTGGTAACTAGAATAAGAGTGAAAATCAATATGGAGAGAGTAGAGTCAAATGGTTCAATGATAATAGGGATCACAAGAGAATATAACCTAGTGTTGATACCACAGGCACTTCTTAATCTTGATTATTAGATAAGGGACCTAAGTGAAGATATGATTTATTTAATATAAATATTTTGATTATGTAGAATAATAATTATTAATTTATTTATATTATATCATGATATAGATTGTTGATAATAATTATTTTTAATTTTTCTAGTGTGATTATGATAGTGTCTCAATTATATTCATCAAGTCATTATGGAGATGGTCCCCACTATACAGGTGGAGTAGGGATATAGGCCAATTATAGAACACAATAGCTTACAATGTGATACAAAAATGTATTTGAGTTCATAACCAAGCTTAAATTAAATTATGAGGAGAATGAAATGTGAGGTGATTGAGCAAATACATAGGTCTTATTTTTCACCATGGAGTGAGAAAAGGTAGTTTTCTAGGTAATAACATTGATACTAGAGAGAGCTAGCAGTGGCAAGGGAAAATAAGGAAGAAAGTAATTTAGAAATCATAAGAGGAGAGTGAGACAACTTATAGGCTCAAATAAATCAAGTAAGATTCTAATTAGAGATGACTCAAGCAATTATACCCATGAATCTATATCACCCATGCTCATATAACTTCTCTTGAGTGAGATTATTAGATTGCATATTGAGTCAGAGATATTTTAGTAGATTGAGTTGTGGCTCATAGAAGAGTTGTTAGAGTTGATAAGAGTGGTATAGGGGGGGATACAATCATAGTGCATCATAGATAAATTATAGGCATGTGGCATGTATGAAGTAACCTTATACAAAAACAACAATAGCACAACATGATGAACTACCTATACTAGAGGAGAGTGGTAGCCATGTTCCATCATGATGTAAATTTTATAGATATCATATTTTGTTATAGTGGTGGAAATATTTTATCCATGATGTACATGATAAACTTTGAGATCATATATATATCAATATTTTGATGGTTTTGTGTATATTGATGTGGTATGATATGTTGATATCTATTGCACAATTTTATGATTATGATATGGATTTACAAAAAAATATTTATTTAAATGTGTTAAATATATAATCAAATGATGGAACGAAAGCAATTAATTAATCATTTTCATAATTAATTAACTTACATGATAAAAAAATAATTAATCCAAATAAGAGATAAGAATAATCATAGTTTTCATTTCATGATGTTCTAAAAATTTCAATGAAGAACCGAAGACACATAATATTGTATCAAGGAGAAAAAATAAGCATGAGCTTGGATGAAAGGAATAGAAAACACCAAGAGAGAAGATGCATTATATTTTAGGAGGGATATTAAATTCGTTTAGAACGTAAAATTCCAAGAAATCATAACACCGAGAAGTGGTGTCCATGATAGCATGCCATATGATAAAAAACTAGAAGCATGCAAGGTTGACAAAGTTGCACAAATGAAACATATAAGGAAAGAGAAAATAATTTTTTCATAGAATAAATGAAGTTGAGAAGCAATAATAAATTTATTAAGGGGTTTTCCTTTAATAATAGAGAGGCAATGAATTAAAAAACTATAGATAAAAGTGATAATGAATATAGTCGTAGCTATTTAGGAGTAAATTTTTCTTTTTTTTCTAGCTAGGACATTAGTTCTCATGGAGGAATAGGCTACCAAATTGAAAATAACAACAAATAAAATAAAAATTGCAAGTTTGGTGGAGAGTATTTTTATAGGATCCAAGGTGCTCTAAAGCATTTACTGAATGCTCATTGAGCATTTCAATCTCTTGCAAAAAAAAACTCATGATAGGCGTTATAATCAACGATCTCTTCAAGTAAGATACACAAGGATGAAACATCAACCTTAAAACGCATGATGAAATCAATACCATAGATGAGATTGTATGGAGTTGTATAGTTAGTGGCCATACAAATACTCATATAATAGGACCATAATGTACAAGAAAGTTGAGTCTGCTAATTCTTACCATGTTTATTAGCAATTTTATGTAGGATTTGTTGATTATTTTTTAGAAGCGTAAACATGATGATTAGATTGAGGATAGTAATATGTAGAAAAATATTGTTAAATATTAAATTTATTAGGAATTTATTCGGATCCTCATTCTTCAATAATATATCATTGCCAAAAAAAAGGTAGAAAGAAGTACAAATCAAGAAACTATTTTATTGAGTAAGAATCTACAGATTGATTTAGTAGTAGTAGAATAAAGATGAACAAATTCAACCCACTTTGTAAAGTAATCCATATAAATTATGATGAAGGTATGTCCTTGAGAATTTGATTCGATATTTTTTCCAATCAAATATAAGTCATGAATAGAAAATGGGCAAAGAGATAAAATCTCTTGTGTAGGAGAAAAAATGAGATTATTATGTTGTATATATATATATATGTTTATAACACTATGGGGGCCAAACCAATAATAAATTGGCAATATAAATGTGAACACATACCACAATTACAAAATTACAAAATAAAATTTTACTCAGCCCCATGGAAGTCCCCGCTCCGGTCTACATTCCTCCATCATCTCCTCCTTGCTCCTCCTATCACTCATCCCCCACTTGTGTGAGTGTTGTTGTTACACACGATTGAAATCCATCTTGGTTAGCTTCCTGATCAATGGAAATTTTTGATAAATTTTCAACCTCCTCATTTTCTTCATGGTATATGTGAGACAATTTGAAATCTTCGAGCTAAGTAATGATCTCTATAATTTGAGGGATGAATTTCCTAATTTTATATTTAGGCATTACTTGTTTACATATGGAATTATGATCATTGAGTCTACTTTGAGATGTAGTTTTATATATCTAATTTATTTGCAAAGAGTTATGCCTAACCATGTTAATTTTATATCTGCTTTGTTATAAGTTGCTTTTGGAAATTTCTTAGACACCTCTACTATAGTGGTTCTTGAATGGTTTCTTAGGATACAACTTGTTCCTGATGGCCTCGGGTTTCCCCTAGATTCCTTATTGAAGTTTGGATTGACCCTTCATCCGACGGTGCCATTTTATATCGATTCTCATATTTTTTGAGGGATTATCCCAACACTTCCCATAAATAGGATAAATTATTGTGTTGTTGATATTATCAATATATCTTGATAAATTCAAACTAAACATGTTCTATATTTTTCCAATAGTACCCCATTTGAAGAAACTTTTGAACTAATGATTTCTCACCAAAATGACTTGCACATTGATGCAGGAGCATCTAGGTATAGAGACAATCCTCATGATCACATTTTTTTTTCCCTTTTCAATTTAGTTTCTTGATTTTTGTTAGTGTAGATGGTTAGTTGTTCATGAGAAAAAGTTCATAAATAATTTGGATAACTTGACAATTTCATATAGTAGATAATTCTGATGGGTAGTCACAAAAAAATTCTTGCTATTTGGATGAAAACAAGCAAGTTATGGACTTGCAAGTTTTACCCGCTACTTGAAATTCATAGAGTTTTAGATGGCTATGGGTTGTGTTTTTTCGTACGACAACTAGAGTTTTATGACAAATTCTATGTGAACCAAAACTTTGTTTTAGTTGGATACTTGGCCAATTTAATTAGCTTTTCTTGCATTGTGAGAAAGGTAACATCATCTAACCTTTGTGGAGATTTGGAATCCATATGAAATTTTGTGGATTCTTGGTCTACATCTAACCTTGTGGGTTTTTTTATCTGCATTGATCCTTAAAAAATATTTCAAGTGAACTACACTTTTATGGTGGTGAACTAGTATGGATTGTGAGAAAATATTGTCTAACTGCACCAATACAAAATTTCATTTTTGAAGTTGCCCATTTGCAAAATTTCAACTTGCATCTATACTTGTGGGAACGTTGAGGCCATCTAATCTTGTAGAGTTTTGACCTGCATATACACTTCCATTTTTGTAATGAATTGGAGTTTCTAATTGCCAATTCAATTTTTTTAATCTTCCAAGTTGCCAACATAATCACTTGGGATCTTTTCACATCCTCTGATTATGAAGAATGTTCATCTTATTACATACTCTTGTAACTGAATTTTGTCACCAAATAATAAATTAATTATTTTCATGGTATTGGATGAATTTTTTGTAGTGAATAAGTTATATGGATATGTGATTGAGAAATTTGAAAAAAAATACTTGATCGCGACTGTATCAGTTTGTATAAGAGAATTTATTTTTCATTAGGATGAGAGTGGTGTGAGAGCATTATGGTTACAAGAGTTTTTTATAGAAGTATTATAAGGGTGAGATTATATTATATCCTCCAACAAAGGTTGAGCCTAGGAAGAAAGCACATAGAGAGTTCCTCCACTAAGAGAGAGAGTGGGTAGAGGAAGAGAAAGGTGTGTTTTCCTGGAAAATTTATTGGGTAGGAGATAGATAGGTGTGTGCGAGAGTTTTTTGATATGTGTAAAAGGAATTGTAATAAACCTATGAAGGTGAGAAAATAGTGAGCTTGAGGAAGTGTTTATTTCATTAAAACATTGAGAAAATGCCCCTAAGAATATGAAACCTTGGGAGGGAAGAGATGTTTGAGTAGTTTTAAATTGAAATACAAAATTTATTAAGGATGTTGGTTACAAAATTGAGGATAAATCTAGAAAATGAAAAAGACCATGCAAGTAAAGAAGAAGTGGTGGACGATGGATTTTGAAGAGGAAATTTTCTTGAGATCCCTTGAAAAAATAGTAAAATTAGCTTAGTTGATGTGCCTAACTTCTCTCAAACACTAAATCTAGATGATTTTATTAATTAGATAGGAGAGTTGGAAGAATACCTTGATTTCAAAGAGATTAGAGATCCATAAAGGGTAAAGTTAACACACAAAAACTTAAGGGTCACACTGTACTATGGTGGAAGGAGTTACAAAAAGAGAGGGTGGTGAATGGTGATCCAAGAAAATATCGACAGAGTTAGACAATGGCTAGATTAAAAGTCAAGTTAATCACTAGAGATTGTGAAATGGATTTAATTAGAAAGATATAAAATCTGAAACAAAAGAATATGAGTGTGAAGGAAATACTAAGGAATTCTACAAAATGATGATTATATTTGGACATCATCAAGTGGATAGAGAGAAGGAGGCTAGGTATATAAATGGGTTTAGATTCGATAGTCAAGATGAGATGAGTATGTTGAAGATCACCTTAGTGGAAGACATGTACCAAGATGCATTAAGACAAAGGATAATATACTTTGAAGACAATAGAATAATTCAAAAAGTAGAGGGATATTTATAACTAAGAACGAGAAAGGAAGAAACTGTAGACACCCAAAAATGTCTCGATGGATCACATTGGCTAACTAACATCATTTCATCCTAAAACCCATCCTCTTTTTTCTTAATCGACTAAATTTTCCTAGCTATTTAATTAATTATTCCATTTGCATCTATTAACCTAATTAATTTAATCAGGTTAATTCACCCCCTTTCATGCTAAAATTTCATCTCATTAAATAAAATAAATCAAACTATTTAATTTAAATAGCTAATTCCTCTTATTTAATTGAATAACCCAAGTTATTTAATTAAATATCATATCATACCTCCCATTTTCATTAAATCACTTTATTGAATTAATATTATATAATTCTTCTAAAATTGTATAATTAAACCTTTATTTAATTATCAATTACTAATTAATCTAATTCCCCCCACTTGCAAGGGAATATTCCCATGGAATATTCCTTCCCCTTTTGCACAGTTTAATTTGGTTTTAATTAACTAAATTATCTTTTCCCTCACCCATGAGAATATTTGAAAGAATTTTATTTTGTCCTCACTCATTTGAAAAAGGGGAATATTCCTTTTCATAACAAACTCACTTAGCTTCATGTGCAAGTTAACTTCTGAATTCTTATGCACGTCAACTTATGACCTCTTGTATACTTCAAAAGTGTGTTTTTTTGAAGAAATGAGAACCCTTGATTAAATCTCATCTTGCATTCTCAACCATTGATGAGAACCCATGATCCATGCCTTCCATTTCATCCATCCTTGACAGTTGATTAACTTTTTCAATCTTAACCCTCCATTTCTCATTTGCTCTCCTATAAATAAAGCACTATTTGGAGACAAATGAATCCATCTTTTAAATAGAAAACTTATGTTGTTGAAATCAGTCACACTCACACTCATATTTAGTACACATTTAACATATTTTAGTTTAAATTAGTTGCATAATATCTTAGCTTCCATTAATGGCTTCCATAATGCATCCATTTAGCTTGTTTATTAACTAGGATTTGAATATTTTTAGTTTAAATCTCATTTAGATTAGCTTAGATTTTGCATAACTAGATCATTTTAGCATAAATCTTATGAAACTAGCTTGCATCATGCTCATTTAGATTAAAATCATGTTTTTATACACATCTCACAACCGTTCCATTAGTTTTCGTTAATAAAACTGACTGGGACAAGCTCACTGATCCACGTGATTGGGAAAGGGTTGCCATTCCACATCAACGTGACACCACTCCCAAAACGAGATAAGTTTCAAATGGATCAGAATAGACATTTTAACAATTTTATAGTTTAGAATTCTTTGTTTTAATGAATGTCTAGTTTAACCTCAATTTGATTGATCTTGTTTAGATTGGGCATTAGTGGCTTCGTTATGCTTCAATTCTTCATGGATCAAGCATAATTGACCCATACTAATCTGTCCAATCATAGAAACTATAAAGGAAAGGAAGTTTTGAGGAATGAACCTATGTGCAATTTTTTTACCCCATCTAAAATGCAAGAAATAAACTCAAGTAAAAGATAAAAACCAAAGACACCACTCAAGATTAGGGCTTAAAGATAAAACTCAAACTTAAAAAATTAAAATAAAATCAATTTTACCTTGTTTGAGCTTGATGAGTTGTTTTCCCCTTTTGATCGCTTGATATGTGTGCTCCTAGATTTATTTCAACGACATAATGAAATAACGACTTGATTTTTCTTGATTTGGATGCAAGATGGTGGTGTTAGCTTGAATGTGCTAGATTGTGGTTGTATGAGTTAGAATGGTTGAGAATGATTAGAATGAAAAAATGGCTAAGTGTTAGTCATTTAGAAAGGGAGATTGAAATGGATGACCAAGATTTATTCTTGAAAGAGGATCAAGGGTTGAGATCAAGATTTGACCAAAGGAATTAAAAATTATTTTTTAATGTGCATGGGAATAATAAAAGAAATTATATATTCTTTGGGAAAGAGAAAAGGAATTTAATGTTCCTTGAGGCATGAGAGAGGAATTAAAAATTCCTCAAAAGGACCTTAGGAAGACAAAAAGGAATTAAATTTTTTTTGGGGGATGGGGAGAGTTGACCAAGGGGTTGATTAGGTTAGCTAATCAATGATTAGGCTATGCAAGTGAGGGATTAGGAAAATGATGAGGTGGGTAATGAGGGTTAATGATCCATTTGCGTATTATGGAGGATGTGAAACCTTCCTAATCAAGGATTAGGAATGTGCACATCCTTAATCTAGTATTATGCAAATTAATCATGATTATTAGAAAAAGGTTATGAAGGATGTGACATGAGGAGAATTAAATAAATGGATTATTTATTTAATTTTTGAAGGAAAGGGATAAGTGATGTGAGTAAGTAATTAAAGGTAATTATTTACTTTAGGATATGATTTAAAGATGATAGAAGAAATAAATTAGGATGAAGGGATAAGAGATAATGAATATTCATAAAATAATATGGTATTATTTAATTAATATAGAGGATATAAGATTAATTGAATTGGGGTGTAAATTGAACAAACTAAAGTGGTTAATTTTCAGTGTCTACATTTTTCCCCTCTTTGAGATGATGTTATGAAGTAGAATAATTTCAAAGAAAATTAAAACATAGCACCTAAAAGAGGATGGTTAGATTGTGAGAGATGCCCTGGTCATTCAAAGAAGTGACGAGGAAGAAAGATGATGGGAGTGAAGATGAAGATTAGGGATTGACGACACCCCCTCGAGAGGACATGTGGGTTCAAAAGAACATAGGTGTTCTCTAAAAATGGATAAGATGATGCAAGGGTGGATGGGGAGTATGAATGAGAAAGATGATAGAAGATGATGGATAGAAGAGAGGATGGTAAGCGATAAGAGATTGAGAAGAGAAGATGAGAAGAAAGAAAGCGCAAATGGATTCAAGGAAAAATATGATGTTGCCCTGATCAAGCTACAAGCCAAATACATTGATGATGGATGGAGTGTTGTTGATGAGGGAATGATATATCCCAAAAAAAAACAAGGAGAGAGAAGGATACATCCCATTGAAGATGAGGGTAAGAGTGTTGTTGATGAGGGAAGGATATATCCCAAAACAACACAAGGATAGGAAAGGATAAATCCTGATGATGATGATGATGGGAGTGTTGTTGATGAGGGAAGGATACATCCCAAAAAAACACAAAAGGATAGGGAAGGATACATCCCGATGACGATGATGAGGATGGAGGAGGTGGAGGGATTAAAATAGATAGTATAGATAGATGAGGGATAGTGATGAAGGATGAATGGATTAGAAAGATTTAGGGTGAATGGATGGGGGGATTTCAATAGATGAGAGGATGGGAGATGGGGAGATGAATGGATAGTAACCAAATCAAGAAATTTAATTGTTATGCATTATGTTACCATGTAATGATCACTTAACTTGATATAGCATTAGATACTATACACCAGGGTATGAGGAACCAAGGTGACTGTGTATCACATGCATGGGATTGACACAAAAAATAAAAGGTTATTACAACATCCCAAAGTCACAAGGACTTTGTAGAAGTTGAGAAAACCAACCTCACAAGCCCCAAGAATCACCTGCATGCAATAACCTATCACGTGCAAAAGATATCCAGAACCAAAGAAGATGTTCTGCAAGCCTCAAAGTGAAAATGCATTAAGAGAATCAAATAATTACAATGAGATAAATCCTTATGAAGGAGATCAAGAAACCCTAAAGTGTAACCTAAAAGGGAAAACCTAGTGTGCACACTTAATAATTAATTATTAATGTGCCTAATTTTAGCTTAAGTAACTAAAGTGATAAGTGACTTAATTAATTAACCAATATGATTAAATTAATTAAGTGAAATAACTTATTACTCTAACACCCCCCCTTAAGATGAACTTAGGGAGTAGCTAAAAACACTAGGAAAAAGATGCATGAAATAAAAGATGGGTCCTAGCAACAAAGGCCTGATCAAGTACCGAAGTATAAATGCAATGCAAACTAAACTAAATGGGGTAAAGGAGAAAACCTAGTGGGAAGAAAAATCCTCCCCAAAATAGAATGCATAAAAAAACTAAGTGATGAAATATGGAGGAATACATAAGACCCCCCAAGGACACCATCCATCACAAAGATACATGAATGAATCCCCCTAGAAGATAGGAGGAAATAGACCACATAGCCCCCCCATAATGAAGTAGCTCCAAAAGGACTGAAGAAACCACATCTCCTGAAAGAAGTGAGAGGGAAGAGGTCAGATGAATGCAATCTCTAAAGGTGAAGAAGGTGTAGCCCAATATGTCTCCACAAAATCAGGTGTGACCTCAACCAATGAAGAAGTCATAGTAGGTGAAGACTGAAGTGAAACCTCCAAAAATGAATGCTCAACTAGATCCTGCTGCACTAAAACAAAAGAAACCACATATGTAGTCATAGAAGTATCAACAACTACAATAGTAGGTGGAGGAGATGGAATGGATACTCAAGAATGGGATCTGAAGTGAGAACACCAATGTTCAAGAAGCCAAATTTATCCTTTGAATGATGATTCACACTAGAACTGTGATGAACAACTGTAGGAACAAAAGCACCATCAGTAGCAAAATTTGCAAAGGAATACAACCGAGATGAGTGATCCACCACCCCCGTAGCAATAACTACTCTACTCTCCAAGTCTTTGATAGTAACTAAATTAGGTGTGAACTCCACAAATTCCATTGCATCCATGTGTGATCTAATATATGGAAAGAAGGTTGTTCATCAAATGAGGAACACACAAGACATCCTGAAAAGTGTTGTCCCCAAAACTAATAGACCCCTTCCCTGTAACACTCATGTATGTATTGTTTCCCATCAAAATAGGAGACATAGTGTGAGACTCAAAGGAAGTGAACATAGATTGTGAAGATTCAATATGACGAGATGCTTCTGAATCTAGAAGCCATTTCCCTGATCCAAGACCTAAAGAAGCACAAAGAGCATGTCCCTTAATATATGATGAAGTATGTAAACCAGCTGTGCTCCTGTCATATTGCTCTAAAGAAGAAGAATGAGGGTAAGGAGAATATACAGACATCCCAGAAGGCAAATCAATCTGATGTTTCTGAAGAAGATGCTTCAACTCATCAATGTCCTTGTAGCAACTATGTTCTCCATATCCTTCCCTCTTGCATTATGCACATGTAACCTTATCCTTCTTAGATATTCAAAATCAAAGGTACACCCCAGAATATATCAATTTGATAGGGAATATTCCTTGCATGCCTATGTTTTCCCACCATTAGAATCTTCTGGTTTAAGTAGCGGCTAGAATCTGATGGTTGTTGTTGGCTGGTGATAAGCCGCTGGTGAGAGAAGTGGGTTGCAGGGGAGAGAAGCCATCTTTTGGGGAGATGAAGGGGTTGTTGGATGGTGAGGGTGGTGGTGGGTGGGGTATGGGGCCTGCAAGGACCTGCCATGCGTAGGTACCCTACGGTACCTTACAAAAATCCGCCAACCCAAAAATGCCTTTTATATAAAAAACTTTTGCTTTTAATTTTTTTTTTAAAAAATATTTTTGAAATTTGTTATTTATTTATTTATTTTTGAAAAAAAACTAATGATTTTTTTTGCATGTAGGTAAAAATATTAAAAAAATCTGATTTTGGTTTTTTGGATTGCATGCACAGAGTTTCGTATAGAGGCTGTCTAACTTTTGTAGCAAAAAAAATTGCCTGTCTGATCAAATTTGTCCAAAATGGATTTTTTTTATATGAAAATAGGGGGTTTTGGGCATTGCGAACTCAATGGCGAGGTCCATTTTGTCCAAAAATGCCTAGAAAATAGGCTACCCCTAGATACACAAAAAAATAGTCTAGATTGAAACCCTCACAAAAAAAAAATCATTGTGAGAAAATATCTTCAAAAGATGAATAGGAAGCTACAAGTTTGGAGCTTTGATACCATGTAGAAGTTGAGAGACCCAACCTCATAAGCCCCAAGAATCACTTGCATGCAATAACCTATCACATGCAAAAGATATTTAGAACCAAAGAAGATGTTCTACGAGCCTCAAAGTAAAACTGCATTAAGAGAATCAAATAATTACATTGAGATCAATCCTTATGAAGGAGATCAAGAAACCCTAAAGTGTAACCTAAAAGGGAAACCCTAGTGTGGACACTTAATAATTAATAATGAATTAATTATTAATGTGCCTAAGGCTAGCTTAAGTAACTAAATTGATAAGTAAATTAATTAACCAATATGATTAAATTAATTAAGTGAAATAACTTATTACTCTAACAAGCTTTGGTAGAGCTAATGTTGGAAAACCACAAACAAAAAGAATGCCCCATCATAACACAAGACCAAAAATGATCTTGGTGGGTACTACGTGGGACAACCAAGAATACAAGATCACACAAAAAAATTAAGATATTCCCCTATGTTTACTAGTCAAAGCGCACCATGATATGATGGATCGTGGTGGCCTTGAGTAGGTATAATAGGAATCTCAAATGATAAACAAAATTCCAAAAGCATCAAAAGATCACAAAAAATTCAAACATCCTTTGCCATAGGATCAAGAGGTGGATGGGATTGATGTGGTATGATTTAGGAAGGATAAATCTTGTTAAGACCAACACTAATGGATAGATTAATTGATCAACATGACTCAGGATACTCAAAACTGATTGAACCTCCTGATACTAGATACCTTTGTTGTTAGGCCCCAACTAAATAGGGACATACTTGATGACACGACATGACACTGAAACACACCCTAAAGACCTAGGGGCTTAGGGGGCTGATCAAAGATTAACCTTGCCTACGTGAAAGTGCAACACCCTCATTGTTTGATAAAATACTACAAACTGACCATGGATAAAAGCAGAAAGATGACAATGAATAAATTTATGGATGATGAAGGTTGACACAAAAATGCCCTGGGGGCTGATCAAATGATTAGACTTGCCTACGTGAAAGTGCAAAGACAATGTAGTTCGACAAAATATCAATGCCAAACAATGGATAATGGATGATGAGATGACCATGATAAGTGGATACAATGATGGAGCCTATATGATGAAACAAGACTGAACTCATGGATAGGATAGTTATCTGATCCATCGAAAGATGAATCAGGAGGATGATACGATGGATAGATGAGTGATGAAAAGTGAGAGGATATTGATAAGATGTGTGAAAGAGGTAGGAGTGAGGATGATGAGATAGATGACATTGGGTAGCATGAGGGGGTGGCCTATAGCTAGATACCAATGACAAGGGATTATGAAATGGAATGAAAATAGAGATAGAGGGATGGATAGATAAAGATAGGGAGATGGAAAGATGCTAGGACGGATGGATAGATGGATAGATGGGAAGGTAAGGAGTTGGAAGCTGGAAGGGATGTTTTTTCTTTGGATGGATGGATGGGAAGATAAGGATGCAGATATGAAATGGATTGTTTGGATAGATGGATGGGAAGATAAGGATGTGGATGGTGTAAGGGATTATTTGGATAGATGGATGGGAAGAAAAGGATGTGGAGATATTGATAGGGAGATGGAAGGGATGATAGGGTGGATGAATGATGTTTCCAAGGAATACGTCATAAAGTAATAAGAACATGTCCCACTATAGATATGTCATGTGTGATGAGGTGGGAGGGATGGGAGATGGAAGGATGGATAAGTGAGGAATGGAGATCGATTGTAGCATGGTGGGTGGAAAACGAAGGTAGATGGAGAGGATAAGGAATATGATAGTGTATGGACGAGGGGAATGTATCCCAAGAGGTTTCTAGAGCATGTATATATGTTTTCCCCTATCTATATCAAGATTACAAGGAGGATGGAGAGATTGGGATAAATGGGATAGGATAGGTAAGATGTGTAAGATAGGTGGGATAGAGGATATGGGTGAAGGGGATGTAGTTTCCCCCAATTTTGGAAGTAAATCGGATGGGGGATTTACACATGATGCCTATTTGGTAGTTTTTCATCATGGTACTTATCCAAGGTGCTTATTTTCCAAGTTTTCACCATTGAACAATTGTTTTTTTAGATAGTATGTGGATGGAGATGGATAAGGATAGGGGTTGGATAAATGGATTTCAAAGACATGTGATAAGGATATGGATGAAGGACTCAAGCATCAAGTTCCATATGAGATGATAAGAGCCCATGTTTGAAATGACTATCAGATGTTGATACAACCTTATTAGGGTAAGTGGACTATGCAATAGAATGGATTAAAGGGATTTGATGGGGGAGATAAGTGGGATAATGGATAGGATTGTGGAAAGTGTATGGATGGAATGATGGATTAGATGTGTGATGGGGGAATGTTTATAGGACCAAAATCGACACATATGATGGGGGATATGAAGTGATAGGAGGATTATTGGATGTAGAATATTGGGATCGTGGAGGATTTGGGATAGTGAATTTTTGGACATAGGGACCCAAAATAGATTTAGGAGATGGAGGATACAAATGATTAGCTATAGGATTAGCAACTTTGGATTCCATTATGGCTTTTTCAGTTGAATTCGCTGCATCTTTTTTCTTTGGTATCCACATGGTTTTGATTTTTTATTTGGTGGGCCTTTGTGGCCTTTGGGTTTGATTTGGATTTTGGATTGGATTTTTCTTTTCTTCAACATGTCATGTAGAGGAGACATGGGGATCTTTGGATTCATGTGGATTTTTAGATGTATGCATTTTTACATTGTCATCCAAAGTGCTTGCATTATCAATGTGATGGATGTGAGATGTATGAGATGGAGGGATAGAGGTAGGAATTTGGAGATTATGTGTGGATGGAGTATGTGTAGGTATGTGCCTTTGTTGATCCTGATTAGGGAACATGAGAGTGGGATGTTTATGATGGGTGATATGGATAGGTGATTAAGGGATGTACGGTCCTAAGATGGACTTGGTATATGGAGGATGTGTAATCATGGATGGAGGGACATAAGGACCCAAAATATATGGATTAGATGAAGAATGGGTGATGGTGGATGGAGGGACAGAAGGACCCAAAATAGATTTGGAGGATGAAGGACGAATATGGAGGGTCATTTTGAGGTGATATGATGGAGGAGGAGGGATGGTGACAAATGGTCTGGCGGAGTGATGGGAAGAGCTTGATGATATTTTGGAGGAGGCTCATTGAGGATGCATGGAGGTTGTACCAATATTTTTGTATTGTGAGTCTTGAGATACATATCCAAGACCTTGTGCACATGGATTTTATTTGACATGGATGGGCTCTAAAATACCTTTCTCATGAAGGCCTAAACCTTTTCCTTGATAGTTCATGATCTTGAGCATTCGATCTATAGTAGGATGCTTGTTATTTTGGAAACATGATGCTAGTCCATTATTAGGTGGAGGAGGATGGGTGGTATATATGCTTTGTTCTTCTTCTACAAGGAGACCACCATGGATGAATGTAAGTGTACCAAGGGAATATCAAATTAGTGTTGGGATAGCTTGGTTAGGTGGTGATGAAGGACCATGAGGTGGAGATGATGGGATGGTAACATCTAGATGGGGAGGAGTGAGTGATAAGGGATCATGAGAGGGACTAAGTGGTATGAGAGGATCTTGATTTGTGGTAGTGGGTGATGAGGGATCATGAAATGGAGTGATTGGATCTTTAGTGACAAGGGAATTATGGGATGGAGTGGGTGAGGAGCTAGGATCTTGATGTGTACTAGATGGGATGGTAAGACCTTCATTTGGACAAAGGGATGAATTAGTATGATTTGGGACAAGCTCTTGGTAAGTTTCAATGGGTGTAGATGGTGTGGTGGAAGAGGAATGTTGGATGGAATCCTCAAATGGGGTGGATGGAAGGATGGATGATTCATGAAGTTCATGGGGGTGGGTTTTAGTGATACTAGGACTAGGGGGAATGGATTGGATTTGGGTGTCTTCGATGGGTTCAACAGACCTAGGAGTAGAAGATGAGGATTCAATGGATTTAGTGGGTTTGATATTTTCCACAGTTTGGATGGTGTTAGGAGAGGTAATAGGGGTGATAGGTGTGGGAAGGAAAAGAGCCTCATCACTAATTATCGTACATGATAGAGTGGGATGGCATGATTCCACAACATCAAGGTGGATTTGGGGATGTCTCCTCAGTCATGAGTCCTTAGACGACATCTGGAATGAGGTCTTTAGGAATTGTAGGTTTAGGAGGGTGATGTGAATGGATGGAGGATTATGGATGGGTGGAGGACTAGGATTAGGGATTGGTGGATTAGGATTAGATAAGTGGATGGGATTGGATGTAGGACTAAGAAGAGGTAGAGGATTAGGATTGGTGAGTGGATCAAGATTAGATGGAGGGTTAAGGTATAATGGTTTGGAGGGAGGATTAAAATATAGTGGAATGGAGGATGGAATGATATAGGAGGATGTGGATGATGAATTAAGATAGGAATATGTGGATAGAGGATTAATGCCAGATGAAGTGGACATTGAGGAATTAAGATAGGGATATCAAGATGGTGGGTTAAGGAGGGAAGATTGGGATGATGGATTAGGATAAGAGGACATGGGTGGTGGATTAGTATTGGAATATGTGGATGAAGGATTAAGATATGAATATTGGGATGGTGGATTGAGGTGGGAGGATTGGGATGATGGATTAGGATAAGAGGATGTGGGTGGTGGATTAGTATAGGAATATGTGGATGGAGGATTAAGATAGGAATATGTGGAGGGGGAAGATACTAGATAACCCTTGTTAAAGGTAGCATAAGGATTGTTAATAGGTGTGGATGAAGGTGTGATATGATAACTCAGAGGAGTGATTGGATTTTGGAAGATAGTTGGGGAAAGTTTTCTAGTAATAATAGCATCAAGGGGATCTATATCATACTAATCTTGATCAACAAGACTTTTATTATCATCATCAACATAATTTGGATTCCCCTTGACTACTATTTTTGGTTGTGCAGGAGGAGGATGAGGATTCATGGTGTTGGATTGAAAAGATTAGAATTGATGATTAGCAAAAAAGGAGAGATGGTGAAAAGATAAATAGAATGGACTAGAAGAACATGGAAGAAAGGTATTAAGATTTATTTTGATATCGAAAGATCTTTGATGTAGATGGAGTAAATCTTAAATTGTGATGTGAATTAAGCTCATATTAGGATTGTATTTAAGCTCAAATTGGGACATGATTTAAGCTCGGATTAGGAAGATTGGATTAAAGCTTAGATTATGCTGATTGGATTAAAGCCTAGATTAGGATGGGATTGAAGCTTACATTAGGATTTAATTGGGAAGAGGCAATGAGAGAGACTCATAAAGTCAAGGGCGTAGCTAAAATGATGAGGATAATTGTTGGATGGATGAAATTGATTATTTGGAGATGGATATGCAAAGGAAAAATGATTGGACCATGTTTTTGGATTGAGGAAGATATAGTCTAATTGTGACATGAAGGATTGACTCTATATTTTGAATGGTAAGCATACCCACCCCTGTGTATAGAGCATTTACCTCTCTAGATCACAAATTTTCCTATCTATGGATATCACAAAATCACCCCTATGTCAAGTAGGTTCGCCTATCTATCAACATGATCACCTATATCTATAGACAACCAAAAGGAAAGGGGAAGACATGGGTCACAAAATTTCCTATCTAGGGATCAAATTTGACTCTGTCTTGAAATGTATGGACACGGGTACAAACATCTATCAGGTAAATGAGATCGTCTATTTCCTCAGATGTACAGGTGGGGAATGAAAAATCCTATAATGGGATTGCCTATTGGACAAACAGGGTCACCTATGTCTTGAACTGTATGAATGGGGATGGTACGAACGGACGTAGGATCGCCCCTGTGGACAATAGGTTCACCTTTTCTAAAGGATGTACGAACTAGGGAGACTTGGATGGGAAACAGGATCACCCCTATGGGAAACATGTTTTCCTATTCTGGGAATAGATGGGTGAGGATGACTCAAACTCATCTATGAATGAATTAGGATCACCTATTCTAAGGGAATAGGCAGACACGGGTTCACCTAATGAAGGGACACAGGAAAATTTGCCCTTGACGAGGATGAGTTCACCTAAAGGATGACCTAAATCAGGCTTGAGACATATAATTTCCCTTGTTCAGGGTAGGTTCGCTTGTCCACTATGAAAATTCACCTCTGTGAGAAGAAAAATCACTACTGAGGGCAGGGGTAGACTACAACAAAGGACTAAAGACACAACAAACAAAAATCAGTAGGTTAGAATGACTTGGACTGATGATAAGCACTAGTATCATACAAAAAGAAATTCCAAGCAACACAATCCTAGAATTAGTGACATGGGTTTATAAACTTGATGTAGGATCACCACCTTGAGGGGACACCCCAAGGTTAATACTCCATGATACCGGGGTTGTTCTTTGGATTACCCTTTCTCTTGAAGGTAGATACCTAGAGATCCAGTGGCACAGGGTCATCAACAAATGACATGGGCTCACCTTCTCTCTCTCACTTGAGGACTATCATAGTCCACCATGAGGATTCCTATCTCAACCCAAGGGAGTACATGGTGAGTAAATTCGGGGTATGGTGCACATCCTTTGTACTACACCAAGTTGCAGCTAAACATGGGTCTCTGTCTAGGATAAACATGCTATCTCGTGCATCCTTGATATACATTAGGTACATGAGGCACAACTATGAACACCAGGCCATCACAATCATGGATCAAGAGCTCCAACAAGGTACTAGAAACTCATACCAACCCTACACATATTATCTAGGTATCACCCTAGCTTCGATGCTTCGCTAAACATGACGTGAATAGATTGGGGTACAACTTTAGCTCTGCCCCCTTTATATACCCTGTCGGTAACACATGATTGGAATTGCCCCTTGGGTGATGAAATACCAAGTAGGTCCTATTAAAGGAAGGAAATAATAGATGCTTCAATTGGTCCCTAGGATCACACATAGCGCAAGGGGAGAGCTTAGACACACTAGCACTTCCTAGGTAGATTGGACTGGAATGGAATGAATTGTGATTTCTCATTACCTAGGATCATCAAAAAGTGCAAGGGGAGTGGATATGTCAACAATTCACCCCCAAAAAAAACAAACAAAGGTTAATTGAACCTCTAATTAATCTACGTGTGCCAAGATTAGTGTGAAAAACCATAAACAAAGCTAACTAAGACTTCGACTGCTCATCCTGCAACACAGATGTTAGTAGTTTTAGACCACCGATCTTGGACAAATGTAGGGGAATAGGCTGCACAAATGTTAGTAAAATTCCACAAATCACCGAAAAACAAGTTAGTTGGTTAGTATCCAAACCCAAAACCAAATTATAGCTCAAACCAAAAAATTTAAAGGTTCTGGAATTTATCAATTTTCCTATGTGTGAGATGAGTTTTCCCTTTCTGTGTGGTCAATTTCACATTTTTTCTAAAAGAGGTAGATTTGTTATGTTTTTTGTACGAATATGTATATTATATTTTCCTCTGTGACTAGTGCAAATTCATCTCTAGGTTCAACAAGTTCTCTTTTCGAGGCGTATTTGCCTATGTAGACCCAACAAACAACAAGCAATATCAACTAGACCCATGAAGTGGGTCCCATCGAGTGTGCCAAAAATGTGTGTAGTGTTTCTACCCCATCTAAAATGCAAGAAATAAACTCAAGAAAAAGATAAAAACCAAAGACAACACTCAAGATTAGGGATTAAAGATAAAACTCAAACTTAAAAGTAAAAATAAAAACAATTTTACCTTGTTTGATCTTGATGAGTTGTTTTCCCGTTTTGATGGCTTGATATGTGTGCTCCTAGATTGATTTCGGTAGCATAATGACTTGATTTTACTTGATTTGGATGCAAGGGTAGTGGATTTGGCTATGGATGCAAGATGGTGGTGTTAGCTTGAATGTGCTAGATTGTGGTTGTATGAGTTAGAATGGTTGAGAATGATTAGAATGCAAAAATGGCTAAGTGTTAGTCATTTAGCAAGGGAGATTGAAATAGATGGCCAATATTGATTCTTGAAAGAGGATCAAGGGTTGAGATCAAGAGTTAATCAAAGGAATTAAAAATTCCTTTTTAATGTGCATGGGAATGATAAAAGGAATTAAATATTCCTTGGGAAAGAGAAAATTAATTTAATATTCCTTGGGTCTGAGAGAGGAATTAAAAATTCCTCAAAAGGACCTTGGGAAGACAAAAAGGAATTAAAAATTCCTTGGGGAATGGGGAAAGTTTACCAAGGGGTTGATTAGGTTAGCTAATCAATGATTAGGCTATGTAAGTGAGGGATTTGACAAATGATTAGGTGGGTAATGAGGGTTAATGATCCACTTGCATATTATGGAGGATGTGACACCTCTCTAATCAAGGATTAGGAATGTGCACATCCTTAATCTAGGATTATGCAAATTAATCAGGATTAGAAAAAGGTTATGAAGGATGTGACTTGAAGGAAATTAAATAAATGCATTATTTATTTAATTTTTGGAGGAAAGGGATAAGTGATGGGAGTAAATAATTAAAGGTAATTATTTACTTTAGGCTAGGATTTAAAAATGATAGAATAAATAAATTAGGATGAAGGGATAAGGGATAATGAATATTTATTAAATAATAGGGTATTATTTAATTAATATATAGGATATAAGATTATTTGAACCCCAGTAAATTGACCAAACTAAAGTGGTGAATTTTTAGTGTCTATAGAACCAAGCCTAAGTGGTGTAGAGGGTTAGGGAAAGGCACAAGATGG
Source organism: Sequoiadendron giganteum (assembly GCA_007115665.2). NCBI lineage: Eukaryota > Viridiplantae > Streptophyta > Pinopsida > Cupressales > Cupressaceae > Sequoiadendron > Sequoiadendron giganteum. The sequence goes on along the minus strand of CM021102.1, from coordinate 136,207,613 downwards.
AAGGAGTACTTTGTAGGAGGATGTGGTAGCAACAACAAGGGGTTTTGGGAAAAGGCTTCCAATGTGGTGAGGTTGGTCATAAGGCATTTGAATGCCCATAAATATAAGAGGAAAATAAGAAACACACAACTAGAAATCACTTGGCATAAGAGGATGAGGTGAGTGTAGAATCACCAGATAATAAAGAGCTAGAAAAATGTCTCTCATATTAAGGAGAGTACTAGTGAAACCAGATGGAGAAGAAGATGGATCATATTTAAGGAGACTTTTCTGAACTATGTGCAAGTCCAAAGGTAAGTTTTGTAAGGTTATATTAGATAGTGGTAGTATATATAATAGTTTCGAAGGAGATGATAGAAAAATTAGGTTTAAAAAGGTGTAAACACCCAAGTTTGTATAAAGTTTCCTCGTTACAAAGAGAACATGAGTTGATAGTGAATGAACAAATTTTAATTAGTTTTTAGATTGGGTCCTATGAGGATGAATTTTTGTGTGATGTTTGAAAACATGAATTCTTATCATGTGTTGTTGGGAACACCATGGAAATTTGATAGCAAATTCATCTATGATGAAAACAAATGTACACCATCATGAAGGATGGACAAACATATGTTTTGAGTTCTCTAAAGGAGAAGGAGAAGAAAATAAAGTAAAGTAGTTCCATATTCTTCTATAGTGTAGAAAAAAATGTCATGAAGGAATTTTGAGGAGTTGAGCACAACTCTATGAAGGTAACTAGGGAGTAGATTACAGATGGAAAGAGTGGATGAAATATTTGTTTTATGCAATAGAAATGTAAACATAAGGGGGAAAATAGAAATGATACAATAATTATTAGGGAAGACAATAATTATAGAGGATATATCCCAAGGTACAGTTGGGAATTAGAAAATTTACTTATGAAGGCCTTGACTTTTCCTTATAAAGAAAAATATGATGAGGTGATTAGTGTGTAGATAATGGAAGGGAACAACAAAAAGGGAGAAAGGGAAGAGTCCAAAGGGACAAAGACAAAATGTGGATAAAGGAAAAAAGTGGGATTACCATCCCATGCACTTTCAAATATTTTTGAGTTTTCCCAACTTATGAAACACTTCATTTACCTAATATGTTTGATGTGGGAGAATTTTGGGTCCACAAGCACTCCTCATCACCTAGAAATACTTTTCATTTTTAGTTTAGGTGCATAGCTTTTTTTAGTGTAGTTGGTTAGTTTATCAAGGGATTTTTTAACAAATAGTTTACATAATTTGAAAATTTCATCTAATAAATAATTATAATGGTAGTTACAAAATAAATTTTATGCAATTTGATGAAAAAAGAAGCAAGTTATGGCCCTACAGGTTTCTACTAGCTATTTGACATTTAATAAGTTTCAGATAAATACAAGTTGTAATTTTTTAGACTACAAATCAACTTCTATGAAGAATTCTATACATGAACCAAAACTTTGTTCTAGTTGAATACTTGACTGATTCAGTTATATTTTCTCATGTTGCGGGAAACTTGATGTCATTAAACCTTTTCGAAGATTTTGGAACTATCTGAACATTTGTAGGTTCTTTACTTGCATATGACCTTGTGGGTTTTTGATCTGCATCAAGCCTTTTGGAATATTTCAAGTGAATTGCACTTTTGTGTTTGTGAACTAGTTCGAATGAATAGTTTCAATGATGACATCAATTGGGTGATGATATAAGAATGACATCAACATGGATAGAGTAACTTGTCAAAATATGACATAAGGATGATACTATGATGATGTCACTTTGTATAGATTTCATGAAAATATTATTTAGTTGCACCAATGTGGAATTTCATTTTTTAAGTTTCCCTTTTGCAAAATTTCAATTTACATTTACACTTGCAGGAATATTGAGGCCATTTGAACTTGTGGAATTTTTTCTTGCATTTCCACTTCATTTTTATAACGAATTGGAGGTTTTAATTTCCAATTTGATTTTGCTTCATATTCCATGATTTTCAATGGATAAATAGGGAGAAGACACTCACTTGGGATCTTTTGGAAAATTTCAAAATGTTGATTATGAAGAATGTTCATTTGACTATTCTCTTCTAACTAAATTTTGTTGCTAGACAATAAATTCATTATTTTTATTGGTACTATATTAGTTTTTTGTATTGAATAAGGTATTTGGCTACATGATTGGGTAATTTGACAAAATTCCTTGATTGTGAATGGATCATAGATGCACTAAAATGGGCCTCTTGGAGGGAAATTTGGATTTACTATATTTTTTTAAACAATGAAGAAGGAAATTGTTGTAACCTCACCAATATAATAAATTAGAAAGAAGAATGTAACATGAAACAATATTATATATACGAGTGTGGATTTTCTTAGAGTAATTATTAGGGAGTGTGTCATATTTCAAATAATTATAAATATGAGAGTACAATTACTCCAAATTAATGGAACAATAAAAGAAAGTGTTAGAAAAAGAACTATCCATGATAGTCCATAAAGATAATGTATGAATAAAAAAGTGATAATCACCTAGAAAATTATCAAGGTGAACAAGGGGAGAAATGCTAACTATTTAATTCAAATTATTATTATATTTTCCTAGGATAGTATTCATAGATAAAGAAGTAAAATTATAAAAAAGTGATATGGCAAGGTTACAATATTGGGAGTGACTTTATTGCTTATCTTGATAGGTACTAGTATCTTAACTTATGACTAGTTGAGAATCATCATAAATATAAATAGAGTTAATTCTAAAATAGAGTATAGAAAATAACCCAAAAACTAAGGGCTTTGTACTCAATGACATGTTATTAGTGCATTAAAAATCTAGATGAAAAGAAAGTGGAATTTGTGTTCTTGAAGGAGGGACCAAGATGGCACTAGATATAGAACTAGTGTGACATCTAAATCCATTAAATAATAATAACCAAGGATAGAGAGGATGTGGTGATCAAGGAAAGAATTAGGATTAGGAAAAAAAGGAGGAGGATCAACTAAATGTCTGACTAGAGATTGTACCTTAATAGCCTTTTGAGATATTTTCTTAAGTAAAATTCTATAAAAAATCATGACCCAGTTAACTAGACTCCTTGATAAATTAGTTTTAGAAAATAAATGTTTTTGAGGATCAAATTTTAGGCTAACATATGTTTTTGAAAGGATAAGGCAATGTTACAGTTTTTGTGTAGAAAAAAACTAAAGAAAAATCTTGCTTGTCTAAGGTTGTGTATTGAGTTTCATAATCAAGAACTGTATGATTGATGTAGTTAAAAAGTCACTACCCTCCCTCATCATCATTTTGGCCCAGAATAGTGGCCAAGGCATGAGACACAAAAAATGTGTAAATAATGAGAGGACATATAGAAATAATAGGAATTAGGATGGGATGATTAGCCTAATAGATTTTAAGGTATTCAAAATAATCTTGAAAATCCTTATTCGAAGAAAAGAAATAATATTTTTTAAGAAGATATGTAAAAGGAAGGGTACACTATTCCAATTGTGAAATAAATTGGTGAATAGCCCAAATATTCCATTGAAGACTATGAAGCCACAAAAAATTTAAATGTAGTGGCATTTTGATAATATCATCTATCTTTTCAATCTCAACCTTAATACCACAATGAGATATGATAAATATAAGAATTTTTTCACTATCAAAATTAAAGGCACACTTCTCAAGATTCAATTTCATGTTGTATAGATAAAGATGTTAAAAATGAAATGAATATAATGTATGTATAATCTTGGCGAAGAAAATAAATAGCTTAATATTATTTACATAATCATTTAGAATGTTATGAATACAATTATGAAGGATGAGGGTCATGACCTATTATTAAGTTGCACTAGCACTATTTATACTGAAGGTTATGACCATATAACATAGCATTCCCCATGGTTTTATTAAGTCTATTTTGTATTAACCAAGGGGATTAATAAATTATTTGGTTATAAATTGAGAATATATCCATAAAGGAAAGAAGTGAATGAATTTTAGTTTATTCAATAATCATATCAATGCCAATAAGTGGAAAATAATATTTAAGGGAAGCTTTGTTGAGATCATGAAATTTTATGTGAATGTAAAAGCAACCATCAATTTTGGTGGCAATTACGAGGTTAGAAATCCAAGGTGAATAATTGATTGGGTAGATAAAATTAGAGATACAAAGTGAATAGATTATGGGGTGGATAAAATTAAGAGCTATTCAATCTTAGCCTTGACCATTAGGGCTATCTCAGGATGTATTTTTTTAATTTTTTTTTTAGGTTGTGCATTAGGATATATCACTATGTTATGGACTTGGACCTTGGAGTTGATGTTGGGAATATCTTGAAATGTATAGGAAAAGAGATATAAGGTCATTTAAGAGTTTAGAATATGAATACTACTCTTCTAATGAGAGGCATTCCCCAATTTTAATAGATTTCTCAAGATTGTGAGGATCCATGGAGGCATCAATGGTATCATTGAATAGGAGAGTAGTATGGTCTCTACCATTAAGAATGGTCAAAATCTCAACATGAAGGTCAATAGATAGAATGGGATTATAAAAAAACTTAATGGATTCACCTAAACATGAATTGGAATTAAGAAAATAAGTTAATATGTGATCATGATGTTGTGAAGGCATGTGACCATATAAAATAATAAATTTAGTTAAAAATTCATTAGTACATAATATATATAGAGCTAGAATAGGTTATTGAGAATATTATATAATTAGTTTAGTATATAACATGGTTAGAGAAGAATTAAGAGTTGAAAAATTAATGACTACATCAATGAAATTATGATATAAATATTTGGAGGGGCAAGGATAGTGTTGGAAACATATGCATGATGATGTATGGTGTTGTAATTGATGGAAACCCATTGTAGAAGTGGTGATTTATTTGTATGAATATAGTTCAAAGAAGACCAAGTGTTTTTGGGAAATTGGCTAAGTGTTTGACTGAGATAGTGATGCAACAGAGCATCAGTTTTGTGGTCTGCATTTCTCTGCACTGCAATATATTGTCAATGGTATGTGTTGAATGAGTCTATATCCAAGGTTATAGGTTTCTATTTCTTTCTTAGTTGAAGAAATTGATTTCAAAGTATCGGGCTTAGTAGAGGAAGAGTTAGAGGTGTAGAGTGCATGTTGGAATGCTTTGCATTCCATTGCAGATGATCATTATGATTTTTTGATTTTACGATGTGGTTAAGGATGTCAGACTTATGTGTTCTTTGAGTTTCAAGTGGTTTGGTGGTTTGCATGTCAAGTTGTTGATGGATAGTTGGCTCATTCAGTTGTTGCTTCACCCATTTTGTTCTATAGTGCCAACCTAAGGGTTTTGGGGTCATGTGGTATTAATATTGAGTATGAAGCAGATTCATAGGAGTGATTATAGGTCATGCTAATGTATTTTGGTGAAAACATTTTGGTTTCTTCCACAAGGTATGTTTGATAGATTTTTGAGCTGATAAGTTATGGGGATATACATTTCATCTAATTAGGCTGACCTAATTGATGATATGATTGTTTGTGGAACAAACACACACACACACACATATATATAGGTTCAATTAAATGTGATTGGTATGAGGGAATGTGAGAGATGATAAGGTAGATGTGTATGAGTGAGAGTGTGAAGTGTGAAAAGTGTTAGTGGTGAAGAATGAAGTGTGCAAAGTTAGTTTATTGAGCATACCTAGAACTGTATCTTCAAAATATTGTAGATGCATTATTAGTAGTTCAAAATCTATTAGTGAGCCACTCTTTTCTATCTCTTTTTTAATTCTGAAAGAAGTGATCTTCCTTAGGCAATGAGCCCTCCTACTTTTTGGATAGTGAGTCCTCTAAGCAGTGATCCCCTTTGGTAGTCAGCTTCCTATAATATGTTGTAACCAATCATGATATATTGTGAGCTAATCCTCACCATGGTTTTTCCATTTCAATGGTTTTCCACATAAATTTAGTGTTCTTGTGTTGATTGTTGTGATGCATTCTTTATCTATTCCTTTCTATTGTTACAAGTTTAATGAAATGATTTGAATGCACTTTTAAGTTAATGAATTTCAGGGAATACTGATTCACCCCCCTCTCAATAATTTAGGTGTTCGACAATTGGTATCAGAGCTTGGTTCCTTAAATTGGCTTAACCACTAAGGTAGATCTTGGAGGTTGAACACATGGAAACTAGGAAGTATCCTATCCCTCTGAAATAAATTATAATGGAAGGGTTTATTGAAGAAGACTGTGAAATTGATATGGAAGGAGAACTCAAATATGCTCTTGATGATCTGGATAAAGAAAAATGTGAGAACAAAGACCTAAAAGAAACTCTTGAGGAAGCATATGAGTGCATCAAGAAGTTGAGGAATCAAGTCAAGAAAGTTAAAGAGAAACTCAAGGAAACAAATGAGAAACTTAAGCAATCAAATGAGATAATCACTAATCTGAAAGTGCAAGATGAAGAAGGAAAAAGAGTTGAAGATTACTTGAACACCAAATTGAAAGGCAAGTCTATAGAATGCTTAAAGCTTGAATAAGTTGTCTCTAAGGAAATATCTAGAGAAAGCAAAGAGTCAAGAGGACAAATTCAATAACAAATCCACCTTTCTTGATGATATGATTGCAATTCAAAAAGCTTCAAAGGATAAAGAAGTATTAGGGTTTGAAAGAGGAAGCTCAAAGGGAAATCAGACTCCAAAAAATGTTGAAAAGAAGAATGATGAAAAAAGGAAGATTGGAGATAATACGAGCAATATAAAACATGTTTGAAACCAAAAGAAATATTTCAAGAAACTTATCAGATATTCAGTTGCTCAAAGGTTTCCATATTTTAATGGTTACTATTATTATTATAATAAATTTGGACATAGAGTTGTAGAATGTAGAAGTAGGATGAATCCAAATTTTCAATCTTTTTTCGATTAGTGTTATGCATCCAATAGATTTGGTCATAAGGCTAGTGAATGGAGAGGATAGAAAATGAATAGTTACAATAATGGTATAATGTCTCAATCATCCCCTAGTTACTATTACACATGCAATGGATTTGGGCATAAGGATTTTGAATTAAGATCTGAACTGGAAAGAAGTAAGGTTTCTCCATAGCAAGGTGTCACATGCTATAATTGCAATAAACTAGGAAACATAGCGAGGTTCTACAGAGGAAAGAATGTGAAATCCTTTGTTCCACATAAGAAGATTAATATGGCTGAGGTAAAGAAGGAGGTGAACAAGATCTAGAAGTAAAAGGAAGAGAATGATGTGAGGAATGTGTTTGTGCCAAATTTTGGTGTAGATGTTTCCTTTGAAAACTAGATAAAGAGCTTTGGCTTAGGGAGAGTTTTAACAAAAAACTTTCCAAACCCCTGCCAAAGATGTGATGCTGATATATTCAACATATTGATACATTTACAAGTTGGTTTGGTTGATCCATTGGTGAAATATCTAGTCAGAATGCTATGCCCTTAATATTAGAGTACATCAGGTTATGAATAGTCAGCTTGTGGCTATTTTAACTCCTAATCAAGACATATTATCATTATTAGACTATTATTTAATTGTTTAGGTCATCCTAGGGATTATATAGCATTATCTAAGTTGGCCAAGGTGATATCCTAGGCATAAATAGGTATATATAGGAGGTTGTGAGTCTTATTTCATCATCATATTGTGAATTGTGTTCTCATTAGAGATATTTGGAGGTTTTCCCCCTCAAAGTGGCTTGTTATTATTAGTTATTGTCAACTATTTTCAACATATTTTCTATCATATCCTTCTATTGTGTAAGTTATTTTATTACAAGTGCTATCAGAGCATGATCTTGGCATCATTACGATAAGGCATTTTTTTTCAATTTTGGAGGTCATTTTGTGAATACCATATTTCCCATATTTTGAAAAAAATTTGTCTAATTTTTAAAGGGTTATTGAGGGACATATTAAAGAAGCTACAATTCATATTTCGTAAGAATTGGAGTAGAATTGAGTGAACTATTATAGAATTAGGGTTTCTTCCCAAATTATTGGAAGGCCCATATCTCCTACATCCTATAGTATTGGCTCTTTATTTTTAGTATATTTTAGAATATATATTAGAGAATACTACAATTTTTTTTTCAAAAAATTTGAAGTAGAAATACATGATTTATTGGGAAATTAGTTTTTTCAAAAATGTTTCTCTCAAGGTTGCAAATCACCTAATTTTGTGGAGAATTTTCTGTTGGAGTGTGACCTAGGAATTGGTAAGTCATAGTCAAATTTTCAAATTATTTTTAATTTATTTGTGTGATTTATTGAAAAATGATTTTCTATCATCATCATGAGGCTGCGAATAAGAGGCAAAAAAATTGCTTAACACAAGGGAAATCTTCAAAGAATGATGGGTTAAAAAATAAGGATTTTAATCCTAAGGATGAAATAAACAAATTAAAGGGTGATATTTCATCATTAGAGAAGAATATTACAAAAGAAATGAGTGAATTGAAATTACTTATTCAGGGTATGAGGTGTAAGTGTGAATATTCACCTCATAAGGGGGAAGATAATGCTTTTGTTGGAAATGGATTTCTTGGAATTGACTTTGATTTCAAGAAGGATCTTGTTGGTGGGTGTTTTAGTATCGCTTAATAAAAAAAAAAAAAGAATGTTCTATCTCTCTTGAAAGGAAATTTCCTTTAGAAAAACTTTAGAAAGTAATCCGAAGGTTTCTAAAGTCAAGTCTTGACAATGCAAAAACAACTCAGTGGTAATGTGTTATGCTAGTAATCACAAGGGGCATTTTATGGTTTACAAGGCTAGAAACGTATGGGACTATGATGACGGTTTTGTTAAATCTGAATTAAGGATAAAACCTAATCAAAATTTCTAGATTTGAAGTCTGGAAATAATTTTACTATCAAATACAACAATTTTAGTGATGCTTTTATCCTAAAACTAACACAGATTCTAAGAAATAGCAAGAGATTCAAGGGTTTAGAGAGATTCTAATCTAAAACCTAAGTGAAATCATGTAAATAACTCAACATTCAAGGTGGAAAAATCCCCAATAAACTAATTTCTGAATAACCAAGAGAAATCTACTGTATCACAAAGATGGTGATATCTTCAAAGGAATATCAAAATATTTTCAGATAGTAAATAATTAAACATACATCAAAATTTCTACATAATATGAATAAAATTCACAATTGAACCATTTCATAAAATATGGCCTAGGCTAACTATGCAAAGTGATTTACAATCAACAAATCATGAATAGTATTGGAAACAAATTCATCTAACACCTCTAATAATTTTCCATGCACATGAAAGAAATGAAACTATATCTGAAACTAAAGAACTGAAATAGCTTGGAAACTCAAGAACCATGCAATATAATGAAACCAAAAAGAATATAAAACCAAATGAATATCTAATTATATTAGCTTCATCAAAAGGATGCAAAAATTCTAGATTCAACTTTACAAATGAGGAAAAACCTCATATTTATAGAGTTTGTCAAGAAAATAGGGTTTTAGATCAATGGATGAGATTACATCTTACATGGGCGTCCTAATTAGGTTAACAACATGTGATACTAATTACCATTTAAATTTTAATATTAAAATATTAAAATCCTATTTTACATTAAAACCCTATTTAAATTCAAAATAAAACACCCTTGACACTAATTGCAAGGTCGTCTAGCTTGTCCTTTAGTGTGCTGATGAAGATTGATATGGAATATGAGGTATATTTTCCTTTTATTCTCCCTCCTTGTCCATTTTCTGCCTCTTAGAGAATTCTTGGAATTTATGTAAGACATTATTTAAATTCTCTTGAATGGGAGTTGGGATAAATTTTATTCTTATAGTTATTGAATCCAACTCAACATCATACTTTTTCAATACCTTTCCCCTTCCAACTTGGACTATTGATATTTGTGCATCATGCTAATGTACATTGTTTCTTCTTCCAAATGATTTTCTGTAACATTTCCATCATTAGCCTAGGAAAAATTCTCCTTCCACCACTTTTTCAGCAAATCAATTTTCATATATTCCTTACTTAAGGATCGACCAGTCATAACCTCCAAAAATAGGAAACACCCTATATAAATATCTTCTAAATATGATGCAATCTTGACAAATATTTCCAAGGCTCCATCCATGATTTCCCTTTTAAACTTAAAGCCTCCCTCCATTCCCTAGGTTCATCAATGGTTTTAACAGTGAGGACATTTTCTTCAATCATAATTTCCTTTGGGACCTCAAGTAACATGTTCAATATAACTATAGATTTATCATCCAAAGACTTGCATTCTGCTATAATTTTTTGAACCTTATCCTTACAATTGAAGGATCTCTCATATAATTGAAGAATTTCTGAGGCAAGGGAAATCCCCTTCTCATAAACCCTTTCTACCCAATTATGAGCAACCTAAGCAGATGACTTCATCTTTTCTAATTCATTTATAGCATCTTTGGAGAGAATGTTGGGTTTTGCAAAGGTACCAAACTCAGTCTATAGAGGCTTCACCAAGTGTTTTATGTTTTTTTTTGTTCATCAACTTGCTTCTACAACTTCTCCTTAGCTTTTACCTCTTTATTTAACCTCTACAAAACAACATCCATAGATCCACTAAGATCTTCTACTTCTCACTTCATTGTTGAATTCCCCATGTTTATTGTCTACACATTGTATTCTTATGGAGTAATTTCATCCTTATCCTTTTCTAAAATAGGGGTATCAATGTGCAATACCCTATTATTTGAATCATCTTTGACAATTCAGGAAATTACTCTAGCCTTCTTTTTTTCCTTAGGCTTATTCAAACTAATCAAAAAATCATCCCAATTGGGATGTTCCTCTTCAATTATTGGCTTGGTCTTGAGGCTTTATTTGAGCCAATCAAGATCTATAGACACTTTGGTATTTGTTTCTAATTATTTCTTATTTTTCTCTTCCTCTAGGTCCTCTTCTTTATTCATCTTAGTATTATGAGGCTATTCATCTTCTTTATTCACATCATCTTCTTCCTTGTGTACCTCTTCTTCCTCCTATTGGAATTGTTCATCATTTTTGTTGTTTTTGATTACCACCTATTAACTGCTTTGTATCTTGTTCATTTAACTTCATAGCTTCAACTTCTGATTCAAGATCCTTGGAAGCATCCTCAAATGTGGTTTATTTATTTCTCCATCCTCCCCCTTCTCGAAAGATGTATCTTGTTGTGGCTACTTAGGTGGAACATTCTCTATTATTTATTCTTTTGTAACCCTTTCTCCCTCAGAAGATGCTACTTGAGAAACCTTTTCAAGCTTACTAGATACTTTTTACATGTCATCTAGAAGAGGAATGTTGCAAGAATGGAAAAAGGAATGAAAGTGTTGTCATTGATGTCAACTGGTGAACTAGTTATCTACTAGTTACTGTTGGTTGTATATGTTGAGTATATTGAGAAAATTATATTAAAGGAAGTTTACAAGTATTCAGGATGATGATCTGGTATTTGTCCCTATGGTTGTGTGGTTCAAATATGTTAGTCATGGTTGTTGAAGGTTGCTATATCCAAATTATTGGAAATTGGTTCTTTGTGAAGTTCGAGTTGTGTTCACCAGTTGTGAACTATGGATTTTTGTGTTTTGGACGAGGTTCGAGAGAAATGTTGTTGGTCCATATTTCTCTTTGATGAAGTCTTTTGACTTGTGGTTCTAGAGATAAGATGTTATTATTGCATTCAAGATATTTTTGGTTTCTAGAAGTTTCGAGCTTAATTGTTCTATGTGTTTTACATTGGTTTGGATGACCGTGTGTTAAGAATTATCTTCAAAGTCGATGAATAAATATAGGATGAGAAAGCAATAAAAAATGTACAAGAGAAAATAAGATAAGCGAAAGATCATACATGACTTTGATGCTATTCAAAAAGTGTGTGGTAGATAAGTGAAAAAATTAATGCTAATTTTTCGGATGTAGTGAGCAGAAGGAAAAGTCTATCATTCATGCAAGTTGCTCAGTGATTGTGGTAGCATATTTTGTTGCATTGGGATTTTTGTCTCTCTATAACTAGTATTCTTTGTACTCTTTTTATTTCTATTGTAGTGAGCCCTCTAGGTTGTAGCCTTGTTGGACAGTGAGTCCTTATCTTAGGTAGTGAGACTTATCTCAAGTAGTGATCCTTTTGTAATCAGTTTTGATATTCTCTATAGTTTGAGTTAATCCTCGCCATGGTTTTTCCCTCATTGGTTTTTCCATGTAAATATGGTGTTATTGTGTTCTTCCATTGGATTTGAGTTTCTACTTTGGCATTTGATGATTAATCATTTAAGCAATTTGTGTATTAGTTCTGGTGATTGAATTGAAGGTTATAATCTATGACAAATGATTCACACCCCCCCTCTCAGTTGTCCTATCCAACAGTTGGTATCAGAGCTTGGTTCCTTGGTGAAGAGATTAACTATTTGAGGAAGGTCCGAGATGGCTACCAAAATGATCTTTGATTATCCGAGGTTTGATGGAACTAATTATGGTATCTATAAAGTATTGATGGAAGAATATCTAGAGTATTGTAGATATGTTGTGGATAAAGCTTACAAGAATCCTTCCACTCCTCCTCCTAATGGTTCAAGTACACCTAAAGAAATAAAATTACATGAAGAAAAAAATAAGGAAAAGTTCATCTTGAAGAATAGTCTAGTACATTCTGAGTTGATTAAGGTTCAAAATTTTAAGACAACTAAGGAAGTTTGGTATGCTTTAGAAAGATCACATTATGGTGATGAAAGAGTTAAAGAGGTAAAATTGTAGAATTTGGAAACATAGTTTGATCTTAACATATGTCCAAAGATGAAAATGTCAAATCTTATGTACAAATATTGGATGAGGTAGTGGTTAGAATGTGATATCTTGGTGTTACTGTAGATGAAACCAAGATTATAAAGAAGATTCTTAGAACCCTTCTTGATGCTTACAATGAAAAGGTGAGTGCTATTCAAAAGACTATATATTATGAGACTTGTGCTAAGGATCTGTTACAATTTTTGACATCTTATGAGATGAGGGAACCAAGTCTAAGAAATGGAGGCAAAATAGAGACTGCTTTTAAAGCTACAAAAACTAAAGATCCAAATGAAGAAAACTTTGATGAAATAGAAGCTAACTTTGTAAGAAGAATGAGAAAAGGCTCCAATAAGTATGAAGGTAAGTTTCCCTTTAAGTGCTTTAGTTGTGGAGAAATAGTCCACTATGTTGCAAAGTGTCCAAAAAGAGATAAAAGGAATAAACAAAGATATGAGAAAGAAAAGAAACGAAAGAAGATTAACAAAGCTTACTATGTAAATAAAAATGCTAGTATTTCAGATGAATATTTAGAATATGAAGATCTAGATGAAAATGAATGCTTATTCTTGGTGATTAAGGATGAACCTACTTCTACTAATTCAAAAAAATAGGTAAAGGAAAGTCCTCCAAAGAAGGAGAAGGAGAAAAATGAAGGTACGGTTATCTCTGCCCTACATGCTAAGAAAGAAAAGATTTTTTGGGAAGTTGATAGTAATTGCTCACATCACATGACTAGTGATAAGAGTAATTTTGTAAAGCTTGAGAAATATGATGGAGGTCTAGTTATGTTTGGATATGATACTAGTGCTAAAATATGTGGGATAGGTTGAGTAAGTTTTGATGGCAATAATCATACTAACGATGTTTACTATGTTAAGGGTTAAAGGCTCAATTTATTGAGTTTTGGTCAGATGTGTAGAAAAGGATATGATCTTGTGTTTAAGGATGAGAAATGTGAGATCCAGAAAGGATCCAGAACATTGATTGCTATAGGAAAGAAATCTGAAGAAAATATTTATCAACTTAAGGGTGTTGATGGACGATGCTTTATGACTCGGATAAATGATAGATGGTTATGAAATAGGATATTATGTCACATGTATTTTGATAACTTGGAAAGGATCAGTGTTGTTTAGGTCATGAGAGATTTATCGAGAATTACAAATCCTATCAATGCTATTTGTAGGAATTGTCAGTTTGGGAAGCAGGCAAGAAATCATTACAGTTCAAGAGAATAATCTACTACTAGATTATTGGATTTGGTTCATAAAAATCTCCGTGGTCCTATGAGAGTGAAAATTATACTTGGTGAAAGGTACTTTATGCTTTTTTTTATAATTATTCTTGATATACATGGGTTACATTTATTAGAGAGAAATTAGATGCATTAGATAGATTCAAGGCATTCAAGGCTATGGTTGAAAATGAAGTGAATTTGAAGATAAAATGTTTAAGATCTGAGAAAGGTGGAGAATTCACCTCCCATGAGTTCAATATGTTTTATGAAGCACATGGAATAAAGAGATAGTTATCTGCTCCAAGAACTCCTCAACAAAATGAAGTCGTTGAAAGGAAAAACAAAACATTTCAAGAGGCTGCTAGGTCAATGATCATTGAAGCCATATTACTAGAAGTTTACTAGAAAAAATATATTCATACTATTGTATATGTGTTCAATCAAGTTCAATCAAGAGAAAAAAATACAAAGACTCCCTATGAGCTATGGCACAAAAGAATTCCTACAGTTAAATATTTCAAGGTATTCATAAGAAAATACTATATGAGAAGAGATGAAGAAAATTTGAGCAAGTTTTTTGCAAGAAGTGATGAAGGAATATTTCCTGGCTACTCTACTAAAAGAGACAGTTATTTGCTCCGAAAAATCCTCAGCATAATAGAGTTTTTGAAAGGAAAAATAGAATAGTTCAATAGGCTGCTAGGTCAATGATCACTGAAGCCGAATTACCAAAATTTTATTGGAAATAAGTTATTCATAGTGATGTATATGTATTCAATTGAGTTCAAGAAAGATAAAATAGTACAAAGACTCCCTATGAACTATGGCACAAAAGAATTCCTATAGTTAAATATTTCAAGGTATTCGAAATTAAATGCTATATCAGAAGAGATGAAGAAACTTTGGGCAAGTTTGATGCAAGAAGTGATGAAGGAATATTTCTTGGATACTCTACCAAAAGTAAGACATACAAATTTTTCAATAAAAGATCAAGAAATATTGTAGAGAGCTTGAATGTGAAGGTTGTTGAAACAGTGAAGAATTCTATTGATATTAATGGATATGTGTCTGATGCACATGGCTGTGCAAGAATAGAAGAAATTATGGAAGAACAAGATAAAATGAGTAGGAAAGGAAGAATGAACAAAATAAAAGAGAAGATGCTCCAGTGATGTCCCCTAGGACACCAAAATATGTGTAGATGAATCATTCAGAAAATTGAATTATTGGAGACAAGACAAAAGGTGTGTTAACTAGAAGAAAAGTTGTTGTTGAAGTAAACTTGTGTTTATTCTCTAAGATTGACCCAAAGATAGTAAGTGAAGCCTATAAAGATGAAAATTGGAAGGAAGCAATGAAAGAACATTTGTAGATTGAGAAGAATTAGACTTGGGAATCGGTCCTAAGATTGGAAGACAAAAATATCATTGGATTGAAATGGGTATTCAGAAATAAGTTGAATGAGAATGGAGAAGTTGTCAAAAAAAAAGAAAAAGCAAGGCTTGTGTGTAAAGGCTACTCACAAGTAGAAGGTATAGATTTTTAGGAGACATTTGCATCGGTAGCAAGAATGGAAGCGATAAGGATGTTCCTGAAATTAGCTACTTATAAAGATTTCAAAGTCTATCAGATGGATGTCAAGTCAACATTTTTGAATGGTGAGCTAGAAGAAGTCTACATGGAACAACTGAAAGGATTTCACTTAATAGATCAACCAAATATGGTGTGCAAATTGAAGAAATATTTATATGGATTAAAAAAATCTCCTAGAGCCTAGTATGCAAGGTTAGACAAATATCTAATTCAACAAGGATTTAACAAAGGTACGATCGACAATAATTTGTACCTTAAGATTGAAAATGAAAAAATATTGATTGTAGTTGTATATGTTGATGACATTATCTTTGGAGGAAATGAAAAGATGTGCAAGATGTTTGCGGAAGAGATGAAGAAATAATTTGAAATGTCTATGTTTGGGGAGATGAATTTTTTTCTTGGGCTACATATTAATCAAAAAGGGAAAGGAATTTTTATTTCACAATCTAAGTATGTGATAGAGATGTTGAAAAGTTTGGGATGGATGGTTCCAAACCGGTAAGTACTCCTATGGTTACTGGTTGCAAGCTGGGTAAAGATTATGATTCACCTAAGGTTGATCAAAGAAAGTATAGATCTATGATTGGTGGACTACTATATTTGACTGCTACTAGACCAAATATTATGCATGTAGTCTACCTTGTAGTTAGATTTCAAGAAGCTCTGAAAGAAACACATGTTGTTGTAGTTAAAATAAAAATCAGATATTTGAATGGCATTCCAGATTATGGATTATGATATCCTAAAGATAATGACTTTACACTTAGTGCTTATACAGATGTAGATTGGGCCGAAAGTATAGATGATAGAAATAGTACAAGTGGTGGTGCATTCTTTCTTGGATGCAATTTGGTTGCATGGCTGAGTAAGAAGCAAGATTCATTCTCTTTGTCTACTATTGAAGTTGAGTATATTTTTGCTACATCTTACTGTACACAAGTTCTATGGATGAAAAAAACATTGAAAGATATCACAGTGCTATATGATGATCCCATTTCTATATTTTTGATAATACAAGCGCAATTAAATTTTTGAATAATCATATGGTGCACTCGAGAATGAAGCATATATCTATCAGATATCATATATTGAGAGAGAAGGTCATGGAGAATGAAGTCAAGCTTGATTATGTTTTGAAAAAAGATTAGATTGCAAATATATTTACAAAGGCTCTTCCTAAAGATACTTTTGAGTATCTCTGGTAGAAGTTAGGGGTTATTTCCCTTCCTTTCATAAACTAAGATGCATTTGGAGATGAATCAGTTTGGTGGATTCATGGTTCTATCTTTTTGGACTGATGTTTTGGTGGCTACCTCTCAGGGGGAGCAGGTAGTTTCAAGTGTTTTCATTATGAGTATTATGTTGTCATGTCAAAGGAATATTTAGTGAACATATATTTTCTTTTCCTTTTCCATTGATGTCAAAGGGGGAGATAAATCTAATGAGAGAAAGAAGGTAATGAGGAAGATTTTCTCCTGAGGGGGAGAAGTAAAAAGAAATTTTTTGAGAAGTATATTTAGAATAGGTATGGTGTCTTTGATGGTTTTTCACATCATGTGTTACCATCAATGAAAAAGGGGGAGATTGTTGCAAGAATGAAAAATGAATGAATTTTTTTTCATTGATGTCAATTGGTCAACTAGTTATCTACTAGTTGTTATTGGCTCTATATGTTGAGGATATCGAGAAAAATGTATTAAAGGAAGTTTATAGGAATTCAGGATGATGATCCCATACTTGTCCCCATGGTTGTGCAATTGAGATATGTTAGTCATGGTTGTTGAAGGTTGATATATCAAAATTCCTGGCTATTGGTTCTTTGTAAAGTTTGAGTTGTGTTCATCGGTTGTGAACTATGGTTTTTTGTGTTTTGGTTGAGGTCCGAGACAAATTTGTTCATCCAGATTTCTATTTGATGAAGTCTTTTGACTTGCGATTCTAGAGATAAAATGTTTTGATTGCATTGAATATATTTTTGGTTTCTAGAAGTTTCAAGCTCAATTGTTCTATGTGTTTTACATTGGTTTGGTCAATCGCGTGTTAAGTACTATCTTCAAAGTTGATGAAGCATGTTGGATCTATTATGGGTCTCGGTGAAGCGTTTGTTTGGATCACTCTCTTTCTAATTCCACCCTAGTATGTTTTGGCGTTGAACTAATTTGATTTTGAAGTTGGATTGATGAATTTGTATCTTTTCAAGGTTGCAGATAGTATAAATATAGTATGAGCAAGCAATGAAAAATGTACAAGAGAAACGAAGGAAGATAAGTGAACAAGCAGACACAACTTTGATGCTATTCAAAAAGTGTATGTGAGTTATGTGTGTGGTAGATTAGTGTGAATCTTAATGCTACATTTTCGGATGTAGTGAGAATAAGGAAAACTCTATCATTCATGGAAGTTGATTAGTGATTGTGGTGGAATCCTTTATTGCATTGGGATTGTTGTTTCTCTATAACAAGTATTCTTTGTATTCTTTGTATCTCTATGGCAATGAGCTCTCCGAGTTGTAGCCTTATTAGAAAGTGAGTCCTTATTTTAGGCAATGAGCCTTATCTCAGGTAGTGATCCTTTTGTAATCGGTTTTTATATTCCCTACAGTGTGAGTCAATCCTCATCGTGGTTTTTCCCTCATTGGGTTTTCCACGTAAATCTGGTGTTATTGTGTTTGTTCATTGGACTTGAGTTTCTCGATTGAAATTTTATGATTAATCACTTAAGCAGTTTGTGTATTAGTTTTGGTAATTGAATTAAAGGTTATGATATGTGAAAAGATTTCCTTTGATATAATTAAGTTCTACTCTTAAGAACTCTTAGCATTGATTACCTCTTCTTGAGTCCCTCCCTTAGTTCACATGTCCAGAGGTATTTCCTCACTTTCCTTTTCTTTTTGTTGATTCTTGGTAGGTGAATCAGCTGAAGCATGTTGCAAGAATGGAGAAAGGAATGAAGGTGTTGTCATTGATGTCAACTAGTTAGTTAGTTATCTACTTTTTGTTGTTGTCATTAGTGTCATGGTTACAGGTTATTGGCTGCATATGTTGAGGATATTGAGAAAATTATATTAAATAAAGTTTATAGGTATTCAGTTGTTGCTCTAGGTGATAATCTGATATTTGCACCTATGTTTGTGTTCTTCAAATATGTTGGTCATGGTTGTTGAAGGTTTCTATATCTATATTTTTGGTTGTTGGTTCATTGTGAAGTTTGAGTTGTGTTCGCTAGTTGTGAGCTATGTTTTTTTGTGTCTTGGTTGAGGTCCAGGAGAAAATTTGTTGGTTTGGATTTCTCTTTGATGAATTATTTTGACTTGCAGTTCTAGAGTTAGAATTTTTTGATTGCATTGAAGATATTTTCTATTTCTGGAAGTTTAGAGCTTAATTTTTCTATGTGTTTTACACTGGTTTGGTTGACCTTGTGTTAAGCACTATCTTCAAAGTTGATGAATCATGTTGGATATATTTTGGGTCCCGGTGAAGCATGTGTTTGGGTCACCCTAATTCTAATTCCACCCTAGAATGTTTGACACTGACCTAGTTTGAATTTGAAATTGGATGGTCGAATTTAAATCTTTTTCAAGGTTGGAGATAGTATAAATAAAAGATGAGCTAGTAATGAAAAAATGTACAAGAGAAAAGAGGGAAGATAAGTGAAAGATTACATGCGACATTTATTCTATTCAAAAAGTGTGTGTGAGTTGTATGTGGTAGATCAGTGTGAAGCTTAATGCTGAGGTGTTGAATGCAGTGACCAAAATGTGAATTCTATCATTCATGCAAGTTGATCAAGTAACTGTGGTGGAATACTTTGTTGCATTGGGATTGTAGTCTCTTTGTAACAAGCCCTCTTTGTTTTCTTTGTATCTCTATGGAAATGAGCCCAATGTGTTGTAGCCCTTTTGGATAGTGAGTCCTTGTTTTAGGTAGTGAGCCTTATCTTAGGTACTGAGCCTTGTTTCAGGAAGTGAGCCTTTTTGTGATCAATTTTGATATTCTCTATAGTGCGAGTTAATCCTCATCATGGTTTTTCCCTCATTGGGTTTTCCATGTAAATTTGGTGTTGTTGTGTTTATGTGTTGGATTTGAGTTTCTGCATTGGCATTTTATGATTAATCATTTAAGCAGTTTTAAGTATTAGTTATGGTGATTGAATTTAAGGTTAAAATATGTGACAACTAATTCACCCGCCTCTCAATTTTCCTATTCAACAATTGGTATCAAATCTTGGTTCCTTGGTGAAGAGCTTAAGCACTTGAGGAAGGTCTGGGATGGATAGCAAGATGGTCTTTGATTATCCAAGGTTTGATGGAACTAATTATGGTATCTGTAAATTTTTGATGGAAGAATATTTGGAGTATTGTGGTTATGATGTGGAAAAATCTTACAAGAATCCTTACACTCCTCCTGCTAATGGTTTGAGTACACCTAAAGAGATTAGAGCACATGAAGCGAACAATAAGGAAAATTTCATCTTGAAGAATATTTTGGTACATTTTGAGTTGATTAAGGTTCATAATTTGAAGACAGCCAAGGAAGTCTAGGATGCGTTAAAAAGAGCACATGATTGAGATGAAAGAGTTAAAGAGGTGAAATTGCAGAATTTGGAAATAAAGTTTGATCTTATACATATGTTTGAAGATGAAAATGTTAAAGCTTATATATAGAGATTGGATGAGGTAGTGACTAGAATGAGATCACTTGCCGCTACTATAGATGAAACTAGGATTGTAAAGAATATTCTCAGAACTCTTCCTAATGCTTGCTGTGAGAAGGTGAGTGCTATTGAGAAACTATTGATTATAATAATTGTACTAAGGATCTCTTGTTAGGATTTTTGACATCTTATGAAATGAGGAAGCTGAGTCTAAAAAATGGAGGCAAATCAGAGACTAATTTTAAAGCTAAAAAATTTGAAGATCTAGATGAAGAGAACTTTGATGAAGAAAGTTTCCCTTTAAATTCTTTAGTTGTGGATAAATAGGTCGCTATGTTGTAAATTTTTTGAAAAGAGCTAAAAGGAATAAACAAAGATATGAGAAAAAAAAGGAAAGAAGATTAACATAGCTTATTATTTGAATGACAATGCTAGTATTTCAGATGAGGATTTAGAATATAAATATCTAGATTACAATGAATTCTTGTTCTTGGTGATTAAGGATGAACCTACTTCTACTATTTTAGAAAAATGGGTAAAAGAAAGCCCTTTAGAGAAGAAGGAGAAAAATGAAGGTGCGGGTATCTTTGCCCTACATGCTAAATAGGAAAAGAATTTTTGGGTAGTAGATAGTGGTTGTTCACATCACATGACTAGTGATAAGAGTAAGGTTTTCAAGCTTGATAAATATGATGGAGGCTTGGTTATGTTTGGAGATGATATTGGTGCTAAAATCTGTGGGATAGGTTGAGTAAGTTTTGATGGAAAGCTTCATACTGATGATGTTTACTATGTTAAGGGTTTAGGGCATAATTTGTTGAGAATTGGTTAGATGTGTAGAAAAGGATATGATATTGTGTTTAAGGATGAGAAATGTGAGATCCAGAAAGGATATAAACCATTGATTGCTACAAGAAAGAAATATGAAGGGAATATTTATAAACTTAAGGGTGTTGATGGATGATGCTTTATGACTTAGATAAATGATAGTTGGTTATGGCATAGGAGAATTTTTCACATGAATTTTTATAACTTGGAAGGATTAGTGTTGTTCAGGTCATGAGAGATTTACCAAGAATTACAAAGCTTGTTAATGCTAGTTGCAAGAATTTTCAGTTTGGGAAGCAATCAAGAAATCATTACAGAATAAAGGAACAATCTACTACCAGACTAATGGATTTAGTTCATACAGATATTAGTGGTCCTATGAGAGAGAGAAGTCTACTTGGTGAAAGGAAATTTATTTTTTTGATTGATGATTATTCTAGATATACATGGGTTACGTTTCTTAGAGATAAATCTGATGTGTTAGATAGATTCAAGGCATTCAAGGCTATGGTTGAGAATGAAGTGAATTTAAAGATAAAATGCTTAAGATCTTATAGAGGTGGATAATTCACCTCCCATGAGTTTAATATGTTTTGTGAAGTGGGTAAACAGCACAAAGTTGTGTCACACTTTTAGCTAGATTATCAACACAACTGAATTTAAGTATTTCTAACTAAAAATCATTTTTTGTCAAACATATGATCTAGTAAGATTCATTGTAGCTAAGTCAGATACTTACACGACTTTTTCAACTAGAATTGTTGGATAAAAATATATGGAGCACCACTTTGAGTCCAATTTACCAAAAAACCAAAATTATTTGAAAAACATGAAGTTTCAATAACTCCTACTAATGTAAATAACATTTAAAACAAAATATAAAAATACCCTTTTGTAGATCCATAAGTGTAGTTTTTAAAAATATATGTATTTTAATAGTTTAATTATTATTTATATTTTATTTTTTATTTATACTAAAAGTAGGTTATCAACACAAAATATTATGTTGATTACCATGCCAAGGAAAAATACTAGAACTTATTAAAAAAAATTGAAAAAAATATGATGCACTAGATAAAGGAATCTATTTCAAGATGGTATAATTTTTTTCCATTTTAGGTAAATATTTAATATGAAAGTTGACGTTCGATGGAAATAGTTGTTTTTGAAACACACATTTTAATATTTATTTAAAAATATATATTTATCAAAATTGAAAAAAATATTCCCATGCACTAAAGTTTCAAGTTATAAATACACACAAAAAATTTGAAAGGAAAAAAAAAAAAATTACTATAAAAAGTTTGACGTCCCATGCAATTTCATTTTTCAACATTTTATCAACAATTAAATTACAGCGTTACTTTATTAAATACTAGTTTAAAATAATTTTTTATTTTTTTAAAAAAATACAAACATAAAATATACTATAAAATACATATTTTACTAGTTTACATCATTTCAAAATTCAGAACATGTATGTCACTTTTTAGTGATTCAAGTTTAAAAGTTGGATCAACATTGGTTATTTCCTTTATAAAGTGTGACATAGCTTTGCGCTTTTACCCAAGTGCACAGAATAAAGAGACAATTATCTGCCTTGAGAACTCCTTAGCAAAATGGAGTTGTTGAAAGGAAAAATAGAACAATTCAAGATGCTGCTAGATCGATGATCACTGAAGCTGGATTATTGGAAAATTATTGGAAAGAAGCTATTCATACTATTGTTTATGTATTCAATCAAGTTCAAGCAAGAGAAAATAGTACAAAGACTCCCTATGAGCTATGTTATGAAAGAATTCCTATATTTAAATATTTCAAGGTATTCAGAAGAAAATGCTATTTTAGAAGAGATGAGGAAAATTTGGGCAAGTTTGATGTAAGAAGTGATGAAGGCATATTTCTTGGATATTCTACTAAAAGAAAGAAATAAAAATGTTTCAATAAAATATTGAGAAAGACTATAGAGAGCTCGAATGTGAAGGTTGATGAGACAATGAATAATTCTATTGATATTGATGGATACATGTTTGATGAACATGATTGTGCAAGAATCGAAGAAATTATGAAAGAATAGGATAAAGATGGGAAAGAGAAATAGGATAAGTAGGATGAAAGAGAAGAAGAAGATGCTTTAGTGATGTCCCCTAGGACACCTAGGTATGTATAGAGGAA
Source organism: Sequoiadendron giganteum (assembly GCA_007115665.2). Taxonomy (NCBI): domain Eukaryota; kingdom Viridiplantae; phylum Streptophyta; class Pinopsida; order Cupressales; family Cupressaceae; genus Sequoiadendron; species Sequoiadendron giganteum. The sequence continues at coordinate 136,184,312 of CM021102.1, read as the reverse complement.
TCATTCAAAAAATTAGATTATTGGAGACAAGATAAAAGGTGTGTTAAGCAGAAGAAAAACTATTATTGAAGTAAATTTGCGTTTATTATCTGAGATTGAGCCGAAGATAGTAAGTGAAGAATGTAAATATGAACATTGGAAGGAAGCGATGAGACAAGAACTTTTGAAGATTGAGAAGAATCAAACTTGGGAATTGGTCCCAAGACTGACAGATAAAAATATCATTGGATCAAAATGGGTATTTAGAAATAAATTGAATGAGAATGGAGAAGTTGTCAAAAATAAAGTGAGGCTTGTGTGTAAAGACTACTCACAAGTAGAAGGCATAGATTTTTAGGAGATTTTTTATTTATTAGTAAGAATGGAATCTATAAGGATGTTCTTGGCATTGGCTGCTCATAACTATTTCAAATTCTACCAGATGGATGTAAAGTTAAGTATTTATGAATGGTGAGTTAGAAGAAGTTTATATGGAACAATCGAAAGGATTTCAATTAATGGATCAACCAAATATGGTGTGTAGATTGAAGAAAGATTAATATGGATTGAAGCAAGCTCCTAGAGCTTGGTATGCAAGGTTAGGAAAATATTTGATTCAGAAAGGATTTAACAATGGTACGACAGACAATAATTTGTACTTTAATATTGAAAATGATAAATTATTGATTGTAGTTGTATATGTTGATGACATTATATTTGGAGAAATGAAAAGATGTGCAATATGTTTGCAAAAGAAATGTAGAAAGAATTTGAAATGTCTATGTTTGAGGAGATAAATTTCTTTCTTGGGCTACAGATTAATCAAATAGAGAAAGGAATTTTTATTTCACAGTCTAAGTATGTGAGAGAGATGTTGAAGAAGTTTGGGATGGATGGTTCCAAATCGATGAGTACTCATATGGTGATTGGTTGTAAATTGGGTAAAAATTATGATTCACTTAAGGTTGATCAGAGAAAGTATAGATCTATGAATGGTGTACTATTGTATTTGACTGCTACTAGACCAGATATTATGCATGTGGTCTATCTTGTGGCTAGATTTCAAGAAGATCCAAAGGAAAAAATGTTGTTGTAGTTACAATAATATTGAATTATTTGAATGGCACTCCGGATTATGGTTTGTGGTATCCTAAAGATATTGACTTTACACTTAGTGCCTATATAGATGCAAATTGGGCTGGATGTGTAGATGACATAAAAAGTACAAGTTGTGGTGCATTCTTTCTTGGATGCAGATTAGTGGCATGCAGGGATAACTTTAGTGGTGAATCTTCGCCAATTGGCGAATTCTAGGAATCTAAAAATTCAAATTTGGAAAATCTACTGTATCTGCAGGGTGTTCAAATCACCAGGAATTCACAGACTATCTGTCCAATGCATGTCCATTCACCAGCAGTTTTTATTTACGAGGCATGTTTAGGCAATAAATTTTCCATAACAAACTACGTGTTTCCAATGCACCGATCAATATTTTTTCCTGGAATCCTGGGGAGCATGTCAAAGTCACCAACATATTCGCCAATACTATTAAAACAACATTATATGAAGACCCATTTCACCAATTAAAATTTATAAATAGTTGCTTGTGAAGATCCATTTCGCCAATTAAAATTTATAAATAATTGCTTATGACGACCTATTTCACCTTGAAAATTTCAAGGTATCGTTGTATAAGCACGTGGGATTCGCCAAATTTTTAACATACCATTTCAAAATCCCACGGAATTCGCCAAATATAGATTGATATAAATACAATTGAAACTGTCATTTGTTCTTACACATTTTGTTCAGTTCTGAACTTCTGAGGTTCTACTTCTTGATTCAAAAGTCAGCAAAACCTGAAAACATAGACTCAAAGGTGAGTGATCATTTCTTCATACTATTATTAGTTATTAGACTATTATTTATAATAATAAGATTTCTTTATCTGTTTTCCATTCTTGCTTTAGTCTTAAACATAATTTTATGTAGGGAATGGGATCTATATTCTCTGTCCGTCTGTCCTTCTTAAACAAGAAGACATTTTTTTCCAGCTTTTATTCGAGGTGAGATCAATATGTCGAGCAACAAGGGTAAGACTCCTGAGCAGGAGGGTAATGAAGAGACTAGGAGGCCATCAAAATGCCCGAAATGGGGAGGTACCATATAGTCTTACTTTGGAATTGGCAAAGCTTCTAATCCATTAGATCAAGGTGGAGCTACACCATCAACTCTTCCACCAAATATTATTGAAGATGGAGATACATCATCAACTCTTCCGCCATAGGAAGGTCAAGGTGAGATTGTCATTGTGTTAAATCAAAATGTATCAAATGAGGATGGCAATATCGAAGAAGATGTTCCAAGGGATTCCCTGGATAGCTAGAATGAGATAATCGACTTGGATGGGATGATGTTGGTAGCAAGAAAAGAAAAGGCAAAGCAAAATTGGGGCACGAGTGGGAAATGACAAGAAATTTTTAAATTGGTTGGTTGTCGAAGTACCCATTCCTTGAACCAGTGGGGGTATCAAACGAAAATGATATTGAAAGGGCAACTGAGGTCAGATGTAAGATTTTTAGTTGGAAATGTGGAAGAGACAAGATGATGTAGCTAAAGCTTGACACTATAGAAAAGCATATCGACAAAGTTTATGAAAAATAAATCATAGACGGAAAGGAACAATAAGTCATACGATGGAAATCACAGGAAGAATGTCTTCATGTTAAGTATGCCACAGATTATGGAGAGTATAACCATATAATTTCGAAGATTAAAAAATGTGAAGGTACACTTGAGGCTCATTTTGGAAAAGCCATGGCAGCAGCAAATCTGTCAAAAACTGTTCAGATGAGTGTTGTTTTTCATATATTGTCCAGGGGGCGTCCTATGACAGACTACCTAGAATATTTTGATTTATTATCTTATTTGAGTGTTCCCCACTTTCCCTTCTCACATTGGTTAGTAAATGCTGGATGGGAATTGGCGAACTATCTTGCTACAATGGAAAAGCAAGATTTAAAGGAGAAATTAAACGAGTCAAATTTCATTGCATTATCTTTAGATAAAGTTACCGTGGTAGACAATAGTTCTTGGGTTTGTATGCATTTGTATACTGTAGAAAAACATGTTTGCCAAGCTCATCTTCTTTGTGTTCATAAAATGAAGGACAATTCAACATCGCAAAATATATTTGAACTAGTCAAGAAATCTTTGAATGAAATTGCAAGTTTGGATGAGTTGGACAGTTGCCAAAAAGTTGGTGTGTGTAGGAGCTGATGGAGCTGCAGTGATGCAAGGTCAAAGGAGTAGTCTTTGCACAAATTTAAAAACTACTTGTGCACCATACATGCTTGGCATTCACTGCATGGGCCACATAATGAATTTAGCATTTAAAATTGTAAGCAAGTTTTCAACAGTATGAAAAGTTGAAAATCTAGTTCACAAGATCCACGCATACTTCTGCCGAAGTCCCAAACGTTTCCTTGAATTTCAACATTTTGCTGAGGGAATAACACTTGGAAACAAGCTTCTCAAGGATGTCGATACCAGATGGATCTCCCTGCATGGACCAACGCAACAAGTTCTTTCAGAATATCAATCCTTGATTGGGTTGATGTACGAGCATCGCAACACAGTAGCCAAAGCTCCTGAACTCTTACATAGGTTAAGCAATATAAAGACACTCTTGACTTTAGCTAGTCTTCTCCCCATGCTAGATGAGATGAACAATCTTGTGAAGAAAGCCCAAGATAGAACTATGTATATTTATGAATATGCCAATCTACGTAAACTTACATGCTTGGCCCTCGATCATCTATATCTAGATCTAACACAAGAAGGCGCAAATTATTTGTTGTGGCAGAAAATTACTAATTTGAATAATCTTGATAATTATTTATAGTTTAATGCAAGTGGGAACTTATGTATTTGTGTACGTGGATATGAGACACCAATGTAGGATTGTAAGACAGCTAGGCACTCTAGAAAAGAAGTACCTGTTAATGAGGAAGATTTTAACGACATTGCTAAATTTGTTAGTGATAATTTGAAGGAAATTGCAAAATCTCTTTCCTTAGAGATTCGTGAAAGATTCCCTTGACATGAAATACTTGAAGCCATGGGTATTGTGTATCGTCAATTTTGGATAATCCGAGATAACCCAAAATATTTTCATGATCAAGTAAAAATTGTGATCGAACAGTTTTTGAAAAAGGTAACATACAATGAGAAGGAAATAGAAGGAATTTTAAATGAAAATAAGCTTAGAAAGCAATGTCGGAGTTTTGCAATAGCTATGAGGGACCAGACTGATTCCATGGGCAAGGAGAAGGCCTTTGAACCGGGATCAATAAAAAAGGTTTGGACAAGCTTAGGTCAGAGTGAAATATTGCATGGTTCGATGTTAGAATATTTCAAACTTGCTGATTTATGTCAAATAATGATATTGGGGTCGGTGGAGGATGAGAGAGTTTTCAGTACATTGGGGTTTTTGAAATCAAACTTAAGAAACAAACTGGACAAGAATTTGGAAAAATGCTTGAGGATGAAAGTAACTGCGTATAATGTCAAAAAAATTCCTTTTGAAAGGGCACTCGCAATTTGGAGGTCCACATGTGAAAGAAGAGGGGTCGGGTTGTGCAACATAGGCTCTCCAATTCCAAGAGCCATTGGTACTGGTGGTGGTACTAGTGGCAGTGGCAGTGGCAGTGGGCCTGGGATAGATCAAGATGACAATGATATTGAAATTGACACAAATCAAACAATGAATGTTGATTTTGAGACAGGCCGAACAAAGTGTAGAGCAGTCTCCGAATCAAGATGAATCTTTTACTTTATCTGAAGATGAGCATTAGTTTGAGGACCCTGACTCCATTTGGGAAATGGAAGAGAATTAGCAGGTTTTAGGTATTTTTACTGCACTTCTTGAACCAGTTTCCATTGTTCCAAAGTCCAAACTGTAGTTGATGATATTTTATATTCTATTAAATGAAAATTGTGAATCATTGCACTTCAAGT